>CANTUR010000584.1:600000-1011917 GCA_947683625.1 Mallotus nudiflorus | reverse complement strand
TTTATTATTTGAATATATTTTTAAAAATTATTATTAATTAGTTAGAAATAATAAATAATTCGTAAAAATTATTTTAATGCTATTTATTATTCCAAAATCACTTAAAACATACTAATTAACCATAATTTCAATTAAAACACAAAGTTTACCAATTAATCCAAAAATTGCATAATACTAAATATTATTAAAAAATTAACCAAAATTACTAAAAATTATTTTCTCATTTCCAAAGCTAATAATTTAAATTAACTATACTAATTTAACGTAATTTCTATACAAAACATATAAAACACATAATTAATAAAAATTCATTTTATTTATAAAAAATACAATAATTATACATAATACAAATAAATTCTATAAAAATAAACTAAAAATATATTTGAGAATCTAAAGATTCATACATTAACATTTCCAAAAGAAGTTAACAAGAATCATTCAAACTCAAGCTAAAAAAAATAAAAAACCCTAAATAAACATAAACTAAACTTAAAGATATATAACTAACCGGACGTTCTAGAGTTGAAACAACTTGAGAATCTAGTAGCCCGTGTCGAGAGAAGTCGAACAAGCCTAGAAACACGAGCTAAAATTGCCAGATTCTTGCCGGGGCTACTGTAGCAGTCCCTCAGATTTCGACAAAAATAGAGGGCTAGGTGGCGGCGAAAGGAAGGGAGAAGGGAGGGGAGGTGGTGGTGAGTTTGGTGGTGGTGTCTCAGGTAGCGTTGGTGGAGCTCGGGTGGTTATTGGCAGCGTTGGCAATGGAAGGAAGAAGAAAAGGAAAAATAAAGACGGAGAGAGAAGATGGTTGACCCCGAAAAAAAATTGCTTTTTGACCTCTTTATATATATATATATATATAAACTTAATCTTAACATATATATACAACAACACATAAACACACATGCATATTATAATAAAACTAATAATAATAACTATAATGATAGTAATAATAATAATAATAATGATAATAACAATAATCATAATAACAATAACAATAACAATAACAATAACAATGTCCCTTAAGTAAATAAAATATTTAGAATAAAATAAATAAATAAATAATATTCACAATTAATTATAATATATAAAAATTAAAATATTATTAACATTGCATATCTCAAAATAATTTTAATAATTTAAAATATTGGGTCATTACAAGAATGATAAAACTTATTTATTGTTTTTAACCTTAATTAAGTTATTTGTTGATTTTGTGATATATTTAAGTAATTTAAATAGTTATTTGCAATTAATGTTAATTTAAGGGTAAATTTGGAATTAAGTATGTTATTGACAAAAATTTAAATATAAGCTAGAATTTTACTATTTATTTGGAAATAAATATGTTTTATGTTTCGTTATGAAAATAAATGAATTGTGGTATTTAAATGAGATTTTATGATTTTTGGCAGTTTTAAAGAAAATTATATTATTTTATTATTTCAGCGAATTATGGTTCTCGGTTGGGCATTTAGTGCAGTTCGGGGGCCAACCTAAAATTGAGTGATTGTATGAATATGCAAAGTGTATTTTCATGCAGGAATGACTCTACTTTTTAGTAGAGAGATGTTCATTTTACAGATGAGACTCTGTTGAATTTTTTGTAGATTTCTCGTAAAACGTGACATCAGTTTGTGTCAAATTTCTAGTTTTAATTGACTTTGTGTCTTTGTGTAATATCCCGAGTTTTTAAAATATTTTAAACTGCATCGAGATATGCAGTGTTAATAATTTTGTATATAATTATGATATTTTTATGAGTTGATATTTATTTAAAGCTTATTTTAATTATTTTATGTTATTTTAAGTATCTTTACGTAAAATTTTCCTGAGAATTTTATTTTCGGGGAAATTAACACGTAAATAATTTAGTTTTAATTATTTTAAATAATTTCACGAATGTGCATGAACTCATATATATTTTTAAAGTGCTAAAATAAAGTGTATATATGTGTATATATTTAAATTAAACTAGGGTTTAATTAATTACCCTAATTTTTATTATTTAGTTTTAATATTATTTAATTATTTTTAAGTGTATAAAATTATTAATATATTAAATTATATGTGTGTGGGAGTTTATATTATTATAATATATAGTGTGATTATATATATATACATATATACATAATATATAGTTTCAAAATCAAAAGTTTGCCAAAATTACCAAACTACCCCTCCCTCCTCCTTCCTGTTCCCGATCGTCCCCTTCTTCCTCCGGTCACTGTCATGCTATTTCTTCACCGTTGATGTGCCTCCCGGCATGCCACCTTCGTCCTTAGCCAGCTCCACCGCCTTCTCTTCCTTCTCCGGCGCCGTTTGAAGCTCATTTTGGTCGAAAAGCCGAAACTCATCCTCACCATCGATCGACGTGATTCCGGCCACCATTTTTGACACCGCCAATCTCTATATTCTCCTTGAGCTCTGGTGAGTGTGATTCAAGCTTTTTTTACTTAAAATAGTCTAGAATTGCCTAGGTTTCGATTTTGAAATTTCGGCCTATTAGGGTTCTTAGTTTTTTTAAGCTTCAATTTGATTTATTCATGAAAAATTCCTTCACAAATGTTGCTCCTCTTAGATTAATATTCATGTGTGAATTTTTTTAGAATTTATTTTGATTTTTGGGTATTTTTGATTATTTTATTATTATTTTCTAATTTTTGAAAATTAATTAATTAAATTATGAAATTGTGTTTTATGATAAATATAGGTGTTGAAATTAATTATAGAAATTTATTTGGAATTTTTTTGAATTTTTATGTATTTATTTTGAATTTATATAGTTTATGTAATTTTGAGAAAATAGGGTTAACTATGTGTTTAATTGAAATTTATTGGTTAATTGAGTTTATTTATTTATATTAGTGAAATATATGTTGATAAAATTAATCTTGTGCAATTATACTATTTTTGGTGAATTTTTGGATTAATTTTAATATATTTATATATATAGGGGTATTTTGGTAATTTTACCCTAAATTGGCTAAAAATGTAATTAAATTGATTTTGATAGTTATTTAGGGCATAAAAATGATTTCTACAAATTATTTGGTATTTTTAACTAATTAAAACTATTTTTCGTAAATTATTTTCAAATTATATATATTATACGATTTTTCTAATAAAATGAGTTTTTATCGATTTTTACTGTGTTTTAGGGTTAATTATGTAATTTCTACTTATAAAATATATTTTTAGTATATAAGGGTATTTTTGGTATTTTGTAAATATTTTGTGAAGTGTGGACCTCAGTCGGTGATTTGTAGTTTGGAGTTCGACCGAGGGTTTGTGATTGAGAATTTGTGTTATTTTTGAAGTGTGTTTCTTTGCAGGGCCGGCTCTACTCTTTGAGTAGAGAGATATCCATTTTACAGGGGAGGTTCTGCCGAATTTTTGGTAGAATTCTCGTAAAACATGATGTCCGGTCGAACTCTAATTCTAATTCTATGTCTAGCATTCTAGATCGAATTTCTAGGAGTTTCCATTAGATTTGTTATGATTCTTGTCATTTTTGTTTGTTTAGTTGCGCCGAGACCGAGGCCTAGTGGACCAGGCCCATCGGACCCATCTCGAGGAGCGCAATTATTGTGAGTTACTATTCTATATATATATGCCTCTAGGGTGCATGATTTTAGAAATCTATGTTTTATTTTGTCTAAAAATGCATAATGTTATTAATTAGTACTTGAGTTTATTTTAGTTTACTTTTGGTTTATTTTTGAATTATTTTTGGTATATTTTAAACTATATGCATGTTTTATTAGTGAATTATGTTTAAAATGTTTTTGAATATATTTCTAGTTTATTTTGTAATATAATTGGATTTATTTGACGTATATATATTTGAAATATACCTGGTTTACTTTTGGTATATTTCCAGTATATATATGGTTTTTGTTGTTATTTTATTTAAATTCATGCATCATTTATTTTTATGAATGTAATAACCCTTGTTTTCAATTTATTTTATTAAATAATGAGATATGCAGTATTAATAAAGTTTAAAAGCTATATTTAATTATTTTACTATTTTGTGACTTATTATCATTATTGTATGTTAATTGAATTTTTTACGTAAATAAATTATTTTGAACGTTTAAATTCCATTGTGTAAAGTTATTATTTATGAATACTATGGTTTTAATAATGCTAATTTAGTGCTATGAATATTTTAATACTATTTTTAATATAATTTTTTTAGCATTAATATTATTCTATTACTTGATGATTTATGTATTATTAATATTTTGGAAGTATTCCACTATTATTATTAATGCTATTATTTTCATTGTTATTTATGTGAGTTATTATTACTATTTTTATTATTATTATTTATTATTTATTTTATTAAATATATATTATTATTTGTATTATTAATCATTTAATAGCTATGGTTATTATTATTGTTATTTTTAAATAAATGTCACGACCCAAAACAGGGGTCATGACCGGCGCTAGGGAAAGGGAATTGTTTCGAATCCGGAACCCGTAGCAAGCCTAAAAATAAAATAAATCATGCAATAACAATAATCATATAATAAATATATGCAGCGGAAATAAAAATCATAATATCATAATATTATTCAAATCAACTAGATTTAAATCAAAATATCATCTCATAGATACATAATCTCTTTAATACAAATCCAGTTTCAACATAATACATTTTTTTAAAAATAAAGTACATGAAATCCAATACTTAAATTCACAACTACTGCAGTGTCTAGATAAAATAAATAAGACTCAAGTAGATAATTTACATAAAGAAGCCGGGGCGGAAGAAATCCGGCGTATCGACCTGCTACTGAGGTCTGAAGAAGTTAACTCTCCTGAAAAATAGTCAACGGAGGGGAGTCAGACCTCACTGAGTGAATTACTATAATATATATACATACACTCTAAATGACAATGCATACAGTCAATAATACATATCTAATATGTATATATACAGGCAAATCATACAAATGCAGAAAAATCATTTTTTATATATTTTATTGAAAAAAAAAATCTCAATTTATGAAGGATTACATAGAACCCTAAAATATCGCAACCTCAGGAAATAGTGTTAAACAACACTCTAGCCATATAGGCTCACTTATTCCAAATATATCCACTTAATCCATTTAGACAGTAGACTGGCCCCGAGACACTAAGTCAACCGAGCTCCAGCAGTCTGACTGCCAGTGTGATTGGCCCCGAGACACTTGGTCAACCGAGCTCCAGCAATCACACCTCCAAACCACATCTCACATATCGATAATCATAATCAAATCAATATCCACAAATAAGTTAGTATTATAGCCTAAATACTATAGGCGTACCGGTACGTACTCGGTCCTAGTGCTGCCCACTAGGTAGCACGTTCTATCGATATCCTTCATCATTAATAATGTAAAACATTCATTCACAAAAGTAAATGATGCATGAATGTAAATGGAATAACAATATAACCCATATATATACCAGAAATATACCAAAAGTAAACCAGGTATATTTCGAGTATATATACGTTAAATAAATCCAGTCAAATCATAAATTAAACTAAAAATATATTTAAAAACATTTTAAATATATTTTATTAACAAAATATGTATATAATTTATTATATACCAAAAATAAACCAAAAATATACTTAATGTAAACTTAAGAAATAATCAAATTATTTATGCATTTTTAATCAACATAAAACATGCATTTCTAAATCATGCATCCTAAGCATATATATATAGTATAGTAACTCACCTAATGCGCTCCTCGAGATAGGTCCGACGGGCCTGGTCCACTAGCCCTCGGTCTCGGTGCAACTAAAAAAATAATAAATAATAGACATCAGAATAAACCTAACAGAAATCCTAGAATTCAATCTAGAGTATTAAAATATGGAAACAGAATTAGGGTTCGACTGGATATCACGTTTTACGAGAATTCTACCAAAAATTCGGCAGAACCTCCCTTGTAAAACGGACATCTCTCTACTCAAAAGAGTAGAGCCGACCCTGCAAAGAAATACACTTCGTAAAAAAACAAGCTCAACACAATCAAAATCCCACGGTCGGACTCCAGACTATAATCCACCGACCGGGGTCCACAAACACAGAACATATTCCAAGTATACCAAAAATATCCTTAAATCACAGAACTACATCTCATAGGTAGAAATTACATAATTAACCTTGAAACACTGTAAAAACCGATTAAAACTCATTTTATTAGAAAAAACCGTATACTATATATAATTGAAAATAATTCACGAAAAATAGTTTTAATTAGATAAAAATACTAAATAATTTATAGAAATCATTTTTATACCTTAAATAATTATTAAAACCAATTAAATTATATTTTTAGACAATTTAGGGTAAAATTACCAAAATACCCCTATATATATAAAATATACCTAAATTACTTCAAAAAAATTCACCAAAAATTATACAATTATCCAAAATTAATTTTCTCATCATATTTATCAATAATATCAATAATTAAACTCAATTAACCAATTAAATTCAAATAAAAAACACATTTAACCTAATTTCTCAAAATCACATAAACTTCAATAATTCAAAATAAATACTTAGAAATTCATAAAAATTCCAAATAAATTCCTATAATTCATTTCAACACCTAATTTAACCATAAACTCCAATTTCATAATTTAAATAATTAATTTCCGAAAATTAGAAAATAATATTAAAATATTCAAAAATACCCAAAAATCCAAAAAATCTCCAAAAATTCTACAAAAATTCATACATGTAGATTAAGCTACTAGGAACAACATTTGTGAAGGGAGTTTTCATGAATCATCCAATTCGAAGCTCAAAAAAAATTGAAAACCCTAATAGGCCGAAATTGAAAAATCGAAACCTAAGCAATTCTAGACCATTTTAGCTCAAACCAAAGCTAGAATCACACTCACCCGGAGCTCAAGGAGAAGAAAGAGACTGGCGGTGTCGAAAATGGTGGCCGAAATCGGCGTGATCGACGATGGATCGATTTTTGGCTTCTCCGGCCAAAATCAACTTCCAAGCGCCGGAAATGGCTACCTTAGGTGGCGAAAAAGGTTGGGGAAGGCGGTGGCACACCGGACGGCACACCCACGGCAAGGGAACGACACGGCAGCGACCGGAACGGCGAAGGGAATCGGTCGGGAGGAAGAAGAAGACTCGGGGGCAAAATGGTAATTTTCCAAACTTTTGATTTTTGATTTATATATGTATATATATATATACTTTATACTATATATTAAAATAATATTAAATTACACACACCAAATATACACCACACACATAAAATTTAATATTTTAATAATTTATACTAAATAAAATTAATTAAATAACAATAAAACAAATAAATAATTAATATAATATTAGGGTAATATTAAACCCTAATTAAATAAATATACACACACATAGGCTTTATTTAGTAATTTAAAAATACGCATGAGTTCATGCAAGTCCGAAAATACATTTAAAATAATTAATAATACATTGTTTACGTGAAAATTTCCCCGAAAATGAAAGTCCCGGGAAAATTTTACGTAAAACACTGAAAATAATACACAGTAATTAAAATAGGTTTTAAATACATATCAACTCGTAAAAATATCATATAATATACAGAAATTATTAACATTACATATCCCGGTACAATGTAAAAATATTTTTAAAAAAAACACGGGATATTTCAGTCTCCCCCCCTTACAAGAATTCGTCCCCGAATTCCAGAAAACAAAATCAAGAAGGAAAGAGATACGGGTAAGAAGCTCGCATCTCAACTTCAGTCTCCCACGTATGCTCTTCAACTCTGTCGCTACGCCACAGAACCTTGACCATTGGAATCTGCTTCGATCGCAACTGTCGAACTTGATAATCAACGATCGCCACAGGTTCTTCCACAAACGTCGATTCTTCACTCACTTCTACACTGTCAGGTTGCAACACGTGAGAAGGGTCTGAGATATACTTCCTCAACATCGAGATATGAAATACTAGATGCACTTGTGACATACTCGGAGGCAAATCCAACCGATATGCAACAGTGCCAACTCTCTCCAGAATCTCAAACGGTCCAATGTATCTCGGTGCTAACTTACCCTTCCTGCCAAATCTCATCACACCCTTCATCGGAGATACTTTCAGAAAAACGAAATCTCCAACCTGAAATTCCACATCTCTGCGCCTAGGATTCGCATAACTCTTCTGTCTACTAACTGCGGTCTGTAATCTTCGCTTAATCACGACGACTTTCTCTGCAGCATCCTGAATCATCTCTGGTCCAGTCAAAGCTCTCTCACCAATCTCATCCCAACTCAACGGGGATCTACACTTCCTTCCATACAACGCCTCGTACGGTGCCATACCAATACTGCTATGGTAGTTGTTATTATATGCAAACTCAACAAGCGACAAATGATCATCCCAGCTACCTCCCAAATCCAGGACACACATCCTCAACATATCTTCCAATGTCTGGATCGTCCTCTCAGACTGACCATCTGTCTGAGGATGAAAAGCAGTACTGAAATCCAACCTAGTGCCCATCGCTTCCTGCAACTTCTGCCAAAAACGAGAAGTAAACACCGAACCTCTATCTGACACAATGGACACAGGTACTCCATGAAGGCACACAATATGGTTCACATACAACTTCGCCAATCTAGCAACTGAATATGTGGCTTTCACAGGCAAGAAATGTGCAGACTTCGTCAACCTGTCTACAATCACCCAGATGGAATCGTATCCATCCTTCGAACGAGGTAAACCGACCACAAAATCCATAGCTATCCTTTCCCACTTCCACTCGGGAATAGGAAGAGGCTGAAGCTTCCCAGAAGGCTTCTGATGTTCGGCTTTCACTTGCTGACACGTCAGACACTTAGTAACATAATCAACGACATCCTTCTTCAATCCATCCCACCAGTATAGATCTCTGATACTGTGGTACATCTTAGTAACACCTGGATGAACGTTGTAGGCAGTAGAATGTGCTTCCTCTAAAATCTCCTCTCTCAAATCATCCACATCAGGAACACACAATCTACCACTGATCCATAACACACCATCATCATCGAGTGTGAAATCAGTGAACTTCCCTGCTCTGACATTCTCTGTAAGCTCTTCTAGAATAGGATCTCGGCTCTGAGCTGCTTTAATCCTATCCCTCAGTACATATCGTACTTTAAACTGAGCTAGCAGTCCACCTGATCTACTAATCTTCATCATCAGACCTTGATCCACCAACAGATGCAACTCCTGGATCAATGGTCTCCTCTCAACACCGATGTGAGCAAGACTACCTGAGGACTTCTTACTCAAGGCATCTGTTACAAACATTAGCTTTACCCGGATGGTAAAGAATCTCGCAATCATAATCCTTCAACAATTCCAACCATCTCCTCTGCCTCAAATTCAAATCTCTTTGCTGGAAAATGTACTTAAGGCTCTTATGATCAATAAATATCTCGCAAGTCACCCCCGTACAAATAATGTCTCCAAATCTTCAAAGCAAAGATCACTGCAGCCATCTCAAGATCATGTGTAGGATAGTTCTGCTCATGCTTCTTCAACTGCCTTGAAGCATAGGCTATCACCCTTCTATTCTGCATCAACACACAACCAAGACCAATTCTAGAGGCATCACAGTAAACTGTGAACTTATCCACACTATTAGGCAAAGCTAACACTGGCGCTGTGGTCAACTTCTCCTTCAACAACTGGAAACTATTCTCATAAGCTTCTGACCACTCGAATCTAACATTCTTCTGAGTCAAGCGAGTCATAGGGGCTGCAATCCTAGAAAAATCTTGCACAAACCGCCTATAATACCCGGCTAAACCCAGAAAACTCCGAATCTCCGTAACAGAAGTAGGTCTGGGCCACTCAGATACTGCCTCAACCTTCTGTGGATCAACCTGAATACCTTCTTTAGACACTACGTGTCCAAGAAAAGAAACACTCTCCATCCATAAATCACACTTCGAGAATTTAGCATAAAGTTGATGATCTCTCAGTGTCTGTAGTACAATCCTCAAATGATATACATGATCTTCCATACTCCTCGAATATACCAGTATATCATCAATGAAGACTACTACAAACTAATCCACATACGGTCTGAATACTCTGTTCATCAAGTCCATAAAAGCTGCTGGTGCATTAGTCAAACCAAAAGACATCACTAGAAACTCATAATGACCATATCTAGTGCGGAATGCTGTCTTAGGAATATCGACCTCACTGATCCGCAGCTGATGATAACCCGACCTCAAGTCAACCTTAGAAAAGAACTGTGCACCCTGTAGCTGATCAAACAAGTCATCTATCCTCGGGAGAGGATACTTGTTCTTCACCATCACCTTATTCAACTCTCTGTAGTCAATGCACAGTCTCAGGGTACCATCCTTCTTCTTCACAAACAGGACTGGCGCACCCCAAGGAGAAACACTAGGTCTGATAAAACCCTTATCCAACAACTCTTGCAACTGCTCCTTCAACTCTCTCAACTCTGCAGGAGCCATACGATAAGGTGGCATAGATATAGGAGTAGTACCTAGAACCACATCTATACAGAATTCAATCTCTCTGTGAGGTGGTAAACCTGGCAACTCTCGGGAAAAACATTAGGAAACTCACAAGCAACAGGAACATCTGTGAGTGACAACTTCTCCACTGACGTATCCCTAACCAATGCCAAATATCCCTGACATCCCTTCTTCAATAACTTCCTAGCCGTAATAGCAGAAATAAGATTCTGAGGTGCTGAACTCCTATCACCAACAAACTTAAACTCTACTTCACCAGGAATTCTAAAAGTCACGTCCTTATTCCTGCAATCTACCACGGTATAGTGCTAAGATAACCAATCCATTCCCAAAATAAGATCAAACTCCATCACATCCAACAAAATCAAATCAGCGGGTAATTCTCTATCTCCCACGAGAACTGGACAACCAGAAAGAACAATATCGGCGTCCAAAGAATCGCTCAAAGGAGTGGCAACAGACAAAGGAAAAGCCATCCTCGAAGCTTGCCAATAAGATTTAGAAGCAAAAACAGGAGAAACAAACGAATGCGTGGCACCCGGATCAAACAAAACCCATGCATCCAGGTAACAAACAGAAATAATACCTGCCACGACTGCATTAGATGCCTGAGCATCCTGCTGAGTAAGATGAAAGACTCTGGCCTGACCTCGACCTCCCTGCTGACTGGTAGAAGTCTGGCCAACACCTCTGGCACCTCCTATAGTACCTCTACCACGACTCTGCTGTGGAACAAACTGAGTGGAACTCTGATGCTGAGCTGGTGGTAACTGAAATGGCACGGGTGCTGCACTAGCAATCGACTGCTGTGGGAATCGCAGAATCTGCTGCTGCTGATACCAGAATAAGGACACGATCTGACAAAATGTCCTGTCTACCCGCATCTGAAGCATGTCAGTGGTGTCAGATAACACGGTCCCTGATGGACTCTACCATAAGTCTGACAAACACTGGCCGCTGATCCAGAACTACGACCACTGCTGCTGCTCAAAGCACCTGACCCAAATCTGAACGATCTACACTGACCTCCACGGCCATGTCTACTGCTCCGATGCACTCGCTGCTGCTGTCTCTGACTCTGTTGAGTCAAACCTCGCTACTGACTACTAGAACCAACATGAAAACTCGAATATGGAGTAGCCTGTGATCCACTCGACTGAACTCCCAACTGGTAATAATCAGGCATCGCTCCCTGCCTAACTAACCTCAGCTCAATCTCTTTAGCTAGCTCAATCACAAACTCGAGAGTAAGACCTGCTGTAGGCATACCAGCAAAAGCTGAACCCAATAAACCAGTAACATATGTAGTGACTACGAAATACTGATCTCGCATCAGATCCTCAGCATATCTACCCAACCGAAGAAACTCTCGGGTATACTCCTCTACAGATCGATCTCCATGAGAAATACTAGTCAATCGAAGACGATAGCTCAAACGAAGAGGCTCTGGACAGAATCTCCTCATAAATCGCTCTCGAAACTGAGCCCAGGTCATCATCATCATATAAGGCTGGATCATCTGAATGAACCAATCTAAGGCTGGTCCCTCGATAGACAACTCTACAATCATGATCCGCTGGTACTCGGTATGAGCAGTCCGAGTCCTAGTCTCAATCGCATGCAGAAAATCTAATGGATCAGAAGTACCATCAAAAGTAATCATGCCCACTCGGGCATAGAACAAAGTTGCCTCAGGGTCAGACATGCCCTGCTGATAGGCAGGCTGAACAAGCTGATCAACTGGAGGAACAAGAACATCAAACTCAGGCTCTACAGGCTCCTCGTCCTGTAACTCTCTCTGCCTACGGTGACCTGTCGCTCCTCAAGGTCTACCTCTGCCACGACCTCTGCGTCTAACTGACTGCTCAGGAGGTAAAACTTCATCCTGAAAAGACTCATCATCCTCGGCCTCAACGACCGGTGGAGCGACACGCGCTCGCCTCCTCATTCTGAAAAGACAAACGGAAAGATTCAGATAAAATAGACAATGGAGGAATAACGCTGAAAACTACAGCAAGGAATACTCATCAAAACATACTCGAACCTAATACACTGCAGTAGTCCAACCAAAAACACAACTTTAAATCTAGGGCCACAACTCTCACAACTAAGCCCTGACACAGAACTCCGCTCTGATACCAACTTTGTCAAGACCCAAAACAGGGGCCATGACCGGCACTAGGGAATGTGAATTCTTTCGAATCCGGAACCCGTAGTAAGCCTAAAAATAAAATAAATCATGCAATAATAATAATCATATAATAAATATATGCAGCGGAAATAAAAATCATAATATCATAATATTATTCACATCAACTGGATTTAAATCAAAATCTCATCTCATAGATACATAATCTCTTTAATACAAATCCAGTTTCAACATAATACATTTTTTTTAAATAAAGTACATGAAATCCAATACTTAAATTCACAACTACTGTAGTGTCTAGATAAAATAAATAAGACTCAAGTAGATAATTTACATAAAGAAGCCGGGGCGGAAGAAATCCGGTGTATCGACCTTCTACTGAGGTATGAAGAAGTTGACTCTCCTGAAAAATAGTCAACGGAGGGGAGTCAGACCTCACTGAGTGAATTACTATAATATATATACATACACTCTAAATGACAATGCATACAGTCAATAATACATATCTAATATGTATATATACAGGCAAATTCATACAGATGCAGAAAAATCATTTTTTATATATTTTATTGAAAAAAAAATCCCAGTTTATGAAGGATCACATAGAACCCTAGAATATCGCAACCTCAGGAAATAGTGTTAAACAACACTCTAGCCATATAGGCTCACTTATTCCAAATATATCCACTTAATCCATTTAGACAGTAGATTGGCCCCGAGACACTAAGTCAACCGAGCTCCAGCAGTCTGACTGCCAGTGTGATTGGCCCCGAGACACTTGGTCAACCGAGCTCCAGCAATCACACCTCCAAACCACATCTCACATATCGATAATCATAATCAAATCAATATCCATAAATAAGTTAGTATTATAGCCTAAATACTATAGGCGTATAGGTACGTACTCGGTCCTAGTGCTGCCCACTAGGTAGCACGTTCTATCGATATCCTTCATCATTAATAATGTAAAACATTCATTCACAAAAGTAAATGATGCATGAATGTAAATGGAATAACAATATAACCCATATATATACCAGAAATATACCAAAAGTAAACCAGGTATATTTCGAGTATATATACATTAAATAAATCCAGTCAAATCATAAATTAAACTAAAAATATATTTAAAAACATTTTAAATATATTTTATTAACAAAACATGTATATAATTTATTATATACCAAAAATATACTTAATGTAAACTTAAGAAATAATCAAATTATTTATGCATTTTTAATCAACATAAAACATGCATTTCTAAATCATGCATCCTAAGCATATATATATAGTATAGTAACTCACCTAATGCGCTCCTCGAGATAGGTCCGATGGGCCTGGTCCACTAGCCCTCGGTCTCGGCGTAACTAAACAAACAATAAATAATAGACATCAGAATAAACCTAACAGAAATCCTAGAATTCAATCTAGAGTATTAAAATACGGAAACAGAATTAGGGTTCGACTGGATATCACGTTTTACGAGAATTCTACCGAAAATCCGACAGAACCTCCCTTGTAAAATGGACATCTCTCTACTCAAAAGAGTAGAGCCGACCCTGCAAAGAAATACACTTCGAAAAAAAACAAGCTCAACACAATCAAAATCCCACGGTCGGACTCCAGACTACAATCCACCGGCCGGGGTCCACAAACACAGAACATATTCCAGGTATACCAAAAATATCCTTAAATCACAAAACTACATCTCATAGGTAGAAATTACATAATTAACCTTGAAACACTGTAAAAACCGATTAAAACTCATTTTATTAGAAAAACCGTATACTATATATATAATTGAAAATAATTCACGAAAAATAGTTTTAATTAGTTAAAAATACTAAATAATTTATAGAAATCATTTTTATACCTTAAATAATTATTAAAACCAATTAAATTATATTTTTAGACAATTTAGGGTAAAATTACCAAAATACCCCTATATATATAAATATACCTAAATTACTTCAAAAAAATTCACCAAAAATTATACAATTATCCAAAATTAATTTTCTCAACATATTTATCAATAATATCAATAATTAAACTCAATTAACCAATTAAATTCAAATAAAAACACATTTAACCTAATTTCTCAAAATCACATAAACTTCAATAATTCAAAATAAATACTTAGAAATTCATAAAAATTCCAAATAAATTCCTATAATTCATTTCAACACCTAATTTAACCATAAACTCCAATTTCATAATTTAAATAATTAATTTCCGAAAATTAGAAAATAATATTAAAATATTCAAAAATACCCAAAAATCCAAAAAATCTCCAAAAATTCTACAAAAATTCATACATGTATATTAAGCTACTAGGAACAACATTTGTGAAGGGAGTTTTCATGAATCATCCAATTCAAAGCTCAAAAAAATCGAAAACCCTAATAGGCTGAAATTAAAAAATCAAAACCTAAGCAATTCTAGACCATTTTAGCTCAAACCAAAGCTAGAATCACACTCACCGGAGCTCAAGGAGAAGAAAGAGACTGGCGGTGTCGAAAACGGTGGCCGGAATCAGCGTGATCGACGATGGATCGATTTTCGGCTTCTCCGGCCAAAATCAACTTCCAAGCGCCGGAAACGGCTACCTCAGGGGGGGGAAAAGGTTGGGGAAGGCGGTGGCACACCGGACGGCACACCCACGGCAAGGGAACGGCACGGCAGCGACCGGAACGGCGAAGGGAATTGGTCGGGAGGAAGAAGAAGACTCGGGGGTAAAATGGTAATTTTCCAAACTTTTGATTTTTGATGTATATATGTATATATATATATACTTTATACTATATATTAAAATAATATTAAATTACACACACCAAATATACACCACACACATAAAATTTAATATTTTAATAATTTTTACTAAATAAAATTAATTAAATAATAATAAAACAAATAAATAATTAATATAATATTAGGGTAATATTAAACCCTAATTAAATAAATATACACACACATAGGCTTTATTTAGTAATTTAAAAATACGCATGAGTTCATGCAAGTCCGAAAATACATTTAAAATAATTAATAATACATTGTTTACGTGAAAATTTCCCCGAAAATGAAAGTCTCGGGAAAATTTTACGTAAAACACTGAAAATAATACACAGTAATTAAAATAGGTTTTAAATACATATCAACTCGTAAAAATATCATATAATATACAGAAATTATTAACACTGCATATCCCGGTATAGTGTAAAAATATTTTTAAAAAAAACACGGGATATTACAATAAATTTTATGTGTTTATTTTTATGTTTGTGTGAGATATTATGTGTGTGTATATATATATATATGACTATTATTGTGGTAGGGATTCAATTAAGCTAAAGTTATTATATATTATATTATAAGATTATAGTTTAATATATATATATATGTAAAAAAAAAAGAAGAAAACAGAAATCAAAGTTGTTTCTTCCCTTTTCTTCCCGAATTTTCCCGACCCTCCTTCATCACTATGCTTCTTCTCCTTCTTCTTCACGATCTGCTCAGTCATTACCAACACCATCATCTTCTCTTTCTCGTCGGCATCGCCATGGAAGAGCTGCAGAAGCCGTTGGTGGATAGCATGCAGAGCAGCAGCAACAGCAGCGATCACCGGTGACTTCCCGACGGTGAGAGCTTGGCTTCCTTGGCTTGGTCGACTCCTTGAGCTGTGGAGAAGACAATCCCAAGCTCCATTCAAGCTTAAACTTATTCATTTGTAAGTTTTGATTGATTTTAGTTTATGTCAAAATTTTTCTTCTTTTTTTTTACCTTGAGTTTAATTAATTTTTTGATAATTTCTTTTTGAAATATTAATCTATGCATCTTAATCTATTCATAGATATTTTTATGCATTTTTCTGATTTTTTTTATTTTTGGTTAATTATTGAATATTTTAATGATTAAAAATGAATTTTCGTTAATTAATTAATTAGATTATGAAATTTGTTAAATTGTTGTTATTATATATTGTTATTGATTTTGATGTTGAGAAATTAATTTTTGGGAATTTTATATAATTTTTAAGAAATACTTATAGTTTATGTAAATATTGGATAATTGAATTAAATGAGTATTTGGGTTGAATTTGAAGTTTAATTGTGTGTTTTAGTTTATATTAAAATGTTATTTGATGATAAATTAATTTTTAGGAATTTCTATTATTTTTATGGAAGTTTATATAATTTATGTATATTTTGGAATTAATAGATTAAATATATATTTTTATTTTTTTTTCATATAGAAATAATTGGTTAATTAGGTGTATTTGTTGATTTTATTGAATTATATGTTGAGAAATTAATTTTTGAGTAATTATGTGAATTTATATATAACTAGGGGTATTTTGGTAATTTGGCACTAAATTGACTAAAATATAATTAAATCGGTTTTAATAGTTCTTTGAGGTATAGAAATGATTTCTATAAATTATTTAGTATTTTTACCTAGTTAAAACTATTTTTTCATAAATTATTTTCAAATTATATATAATATACTATACTATTTTTCTAAATAAATGAGTTTTTATCGGTTTTTAATATGTTTTAGGGTTAATTGTGTAATTTGGAGCTTTAAAATGTATTTTGGTTAGTATTAATGAATTTATTGAGAATTGTCAATTTTTAATAATATTTTATCTCAATTAGGGTTTTATTGAAATTATTGGGTAAATAATTATTTTCAGCGCTTTAAATATTCAATTGCTATATTTTGGTTATTCAAAGGTATTTTTGAATTTTCATGTATTATGTGTTTATTTCGTGAATTGTGAGCCTCGGTCGGAAGAATTGTAGTTTGGGAGTCCGACCGAGGGGTTGTGGCTATGTATTTTTGAAGTGTGTTTTCTGTGCAGGATCGACCCTACTTTTGTAGGGAGATGTCCGTTTTACAGAGGAGACTCTACCAAAATTTTGGTAGATTTCTCGTAAAATGTGACAAGCGGTCCGATTATAATTCTGAATTCTTGATTGAATCTGTCTATAGTAATCCTAGAAGTATAGAGTTAGAAGTTTATTCTGACGGTTATTACTATTTTATTTTTCTAGCTGCGCTGGGACCGAGGCCTAACAGATCAGGCCCGTTGAGTCTATCTCGAGGAGCGCACACCAGTGAGTTATGATACTCTATATATATGCATTGCATATAGGATACATGATTTAGGATTTTTCATTTTCATTATATGTTTCAAACAGTAATTTAATTTATAATATGATTTGGTATATTTAGGTTTATTTTTTTTTTGTATATTTGGATATATGTCAAAATTAAATACACGTTTTAAATGTATATTTATTCATGATTATTTTATTAAATGATTAGTATAATTTAGGTTATTCTTAAATAATTGCATGCTATATTATAAACCTACACTTAAATTATTTTTAAGTTTATTTTTTTGTATATTTTGATTTATTTCCAAATACATACATGTTTTATTATTAAATTAAACCTAACACATTAGTGGTACATTTAGGGTATATTTTTTATATATGCATGCTAGATAATTAGGTTTATTTTTAGTATATTTGTGAATATATGTTAAACCTAAACACATATTTAAATGAATATTTATACATAAATGGTTTATTAAATGATTTGAATACTTAGGGTATATCTTTTGCATATTTAAGTATATTTTTAAGATAATGCATGTTATATTATTGTTACTCATTTAAATTGTTTTTAACTATATTAATGATTTATCTTTAGTTTATTTCATATTTTATTTGACTATATATATATATACCTAAAATATACTGGGTATATTTTAGGTATATCTTTGGTATATATATATATGGTTGGTTTTACTATTATGAATATTGTTCTACATTAATTATTTTTCGAATGAATGATTTATTCGAAGTGAAGGATATCAATAGAACGTGCTTCCTAGTGGGCAGCACTAAGACCGGGTACGTACCGGTGCGATAGATAAGGATTGAGTGAGAGTTAAAATTTGGTGATTATAATTGATTTAATTGATTTGACTAAGATTAGTGGTATGTTAGATAGTGTGATTGCTGGAGCTCGGTTGACTAAGTGTCTCGGGGCCAATCACACTGACAATCAGACTGCTGGAGCTCGGTTGACTTAGTGTCTCGGGGCCAGTCTACTGTCCATAAGTGAATTGAATGATCTATTGGGTTGATTGAGATGTGAGGTGATGGATAGTGTGATTGCTGGAGCTCGGTTGGCCAAGTGTCCAATCACACTGACAGCCAAATTGCTGGAGCTCGGTCGACTTAGTGTCTCGGGGCCAGTCTGCTGTCCAAATTGGAATAAGTGTTCTATTTGGAATCAAGTGAGCCTGTATGGCTAGAGTGATGATGGGATTGTTTGAGGTTGTTATTATTTAGGGTTCTATGGATCCTTCATGAATTAAAACAAATGTTTTCTACATTTAGTATATTTATAAAAGCAAAGTTTGGCATTCATGTTAAATGTGTGTATATACATATATATATAAGAATGCCTGATTGTTATGGTTTAGTTTGCATGTATATATAGTATAATAATTCACTCAGTGAGGTCTGACCCCCCTCAATTATTTTTTTTAGGAGATTCCATATCGTCAGACCTTAGTTGTAGAGTTCCTCGCCGGTGTTCTTCAGTCCTGACTGTTTTATGCAAATGTATATTCTGAACTTTGAATTGTATTCTAGAAACTGCAATAGTAGTGTCATTATATTGGAAGTGTATTATTTTGTTTGGATATTAAATACTCTGAGAATTTGTATTTGAACATTGTACGAACATGTATTCATTTATAAAAGGATTTGGTGTATTTATTTTATATATTGATTCAGAAAAATTTTAATTTGGTCATACTTTTATATAATTATTGTATGATTTTATTTTCTAAGGCTTGCTAAGGGTTCCGGATTCGAAAGAATTCCCATTCCCTAGCGCTGGTCATGACTCCTAGTTTGGGTCGTGACAATGAATGTATGTTTTATATTTAAAAATGAAGGATATCAATAGAACATGCTACCTAGTGGGCAGCACTAAGACTGAGTACGTACCGGTACGCTTATAGCATTTAGGCTATATTACTAACCATTTGTGGATATTGATTGGATTTGATTATTTGATATGTGAGCTATGATTTGGGAGTGTGATTGCTGGAGCTCGGTTGACCAAATGTCTCGGGGCCAATCACACTGACAGTCAGACTGCTGGAGCTCGGTTGACTTAGTGTCTCAAGGCAAGTCTACTGTCCAAATGGATCATGTGATTATATTTGGAATAAGTGAGCCTGTATGGCTAGAGTGTTGTCTAACACTGTTTTGAGGTTGTAATTTTCTAGGGTTCTATTTGATCCTTCATAAACTATGATTTTCAATAAAAATATATAAAATAATTTTATTGCATATGTGTGTATTTTTTTGTATATATACTTATTATATATATACTATTGACTGTATGCATTGTCATTTAGTATGCATGTATATATATATTATAGTAATTCACTCAGTGAGGTCTGACTCCCTTCCGTTGATTATTTTTCATGAGAGTCATCTTCATCAGACCTCAGTAGCAGACCTGTACGCCGGATTTCTTTCGCTCCGGCTTCTTTATGTAAATTGCTTATCTGAGTTTTATTTTATTAATCTAGACACTGCAGTAGTTATGGTCAATTGTGAGATTGTTGTATTATATTTGTATGAGATATGTACTTTAAATATTTGAACTAAAACTTATATTAAAAAGTTATTTATATATATGAGATTGAGTTGTTGATTTAAATCCCGTGTGTAATATCCCGTGTTTTTAAAATATTTTTACACTGTACCAAGATATACAGTGTTAATAATTTTTGAATATATATTACGATATTTTTACGAGTTAAGATGTATTTAAAACCTATTTTTATTATTGTGCATTATTTACAGTGCTTTACGTAAAATTTTCCCGGGACTTGCATTTTCGGGAAAATTTTCACGTAAATAATTTATTATTAATTATTTTAAATATATTTTTGGACTTGCATGAACTCATACGTATTTCTAAATTACTAAACACCGTGTATGTGTGCGATATTTATTTAAATAGGGTTTAATATATATTACCCTAATATTTTATTATTTGTTTATTAATTTATTGTTATTTAATTATTTTATTTATTATTAAATTATTAAAATATTAAGTGTGTGGATGTAAATTTTTCTAAATATTTTATTAAAATTATTTTTATTTTATTTTTTCTTTTCTTTTTCTTTTTCTTTCTTTTTCTTTTCTTTCTTTTTCTTCTTCTTCTTCTTCTTCCCGTGCACGCCCGACCACCACCCCTCACCACCGCCTGCAACTTTCGATTCCCGATCGTCGGTGTGCCGCCAGGAGCTCCACCTTCCTCAGCCAGCTGCTCCACCGCCCCCAGCTCCCTTCCCCGGCGCCAGCAAGCCCCTTTTCTTCCATTTCCGATCGAAGCTCCATTTCTTCACACCTTACGTTTTCGGCCACCATTTTCCACACCATTGGTCTCTTTCTTCTCCTTGAGCTCCGGTGAGTGTGATTCTAGCTTTGGTTTGAGCTAAAATGGTTTAGATTTGCTTAGGTTTCGATTTTTCCAATTCGGTCACATTAGGGTTTTTGATTTTTTTGAGCTTCGAATTGATTGATTCATGAAAACTCCCTTTACAAATGTTGTTCCTAGTAGCTTAATCTACATGTATGAATTTTTGTGGAATTTTTGGAGATTTTTTGGATTTTTGGGTATTTTTGAATATTTTAATATTATTTTCTAATTTTCGGAAATTAATTATTTAAATTATGAAATTGGGGTTTATGGTTAAATTAGGTGTTGAAATGAATTATAGGAATTTATTTGGAATTTTTATGAATTTCTAAGTATTTATTTTGAATTATTGAAGTTTATGGAATTTTGGGAAAATTAGGTTAGATGTGTTTTTATTTGAATTTAATTGGTTAATTGAGTTTAATTATTAATATTATTGATAAATATGTTGAGAAAATTAATTTTGGATAATTTTATAATTTTTGGTGAATTTTTGAAGTAATTTAAGTATATTTATATATAGGGGTATTTTGGTAATTTTACACAAAATTGTCTAAAAATGTAATTTAATTGGTTTTAATAGTTATTTAAGGTATAAAAATGATTTCTAAAAATTATTTAGTATTTTTAACTAATTAAAACTATTTTTCGTGAATTATTTTTAATTATATATATAATATACGGTTTTTCTAATAAAATGAGTTTTTATCGATTTTTACAGTGTTTTAAGGTTAATTATGTAATTTCTACCTATAAAATGTATTTTTAGGTTTTAAGGATATTTTTGGTATTTTCTGAATTGTTCTGTGATTGTGAACCCCGGTCGGTGGACTGTAGTTTGGAGTCCGACCGAGGGGTTATGGATTTGTGTTGTGCTTTGTGTAGTTTTTCGAAGTGTATTTCCTTGCAGGGTCGGCTCTACTCTTTTGAGTAGAGAGATGTCCGTTTTATAGGGGAGGTTCTGTCGGATTTTCGATAGAATTCTCGTAAAACGTGATATCCAGTTGAACCCTAATTTTGTTCCTGTATTTAATACTCTAGATCGAATTCTAGAATTTCTGTTAGGTTTATTCTAATGTCTGTCGTTATTTGTTTGTTTAGTTGCACCGAGACCAAGGGCTAGTGGACCAGGCCCGTCGGACCCGTCTCGTGGAGCGCATTAGGTGAGTTACTATACTATATATATATGCTTAGGATGCATGATTTAGAAATGCATGTTTTATGTTGATTAAATATGCATAAATAATTTGATTATTTCTTAAGTTTATATTAAGTATATTTTTGGTATATAATAAATTATATACATGTTTTGTTAATAAAATATATTTAAAATGTTTTTAAATATATTTTTAGTTTAATTTATGATTTAACTGGATTTATTTGACGTATATATACTCAAAATATACCTGGTTTACTTTTGGTATATTTCTGGTATATATATGGGTTATATTGTTATTTCATTTACATTCATGCATCATTTATTTTTGTGAATGAATGTTTTATATTATTAATGATGAAGGATATCGATAGAACGTGCTACCTAGTGGGCAGCACTGGGACCGAGTACGTACCGGTACGCCTATAGTATTTAGGCTATATTACTAACCATTTGTGGATATTGATTTGATGTGATTATTGATATGTGTGAGATATGGTTGGAGGTGTGATTGCTGGAGCTCGGTTGACCAAGTGTCTCGGGGCCAATCACACTGGCAGTTAGACTGCTGGAGCTCGGTTGACTTAGTGTCTCGGGGCCAGTCTACTGTCTAAATGGATTAAGTGGATATATTTGGATTCAGTGAGCCTGTATGGCTAGAGTGTTGTCTAACACTGTTTTCGAGGTTGCGATATTCTAGGGTTCTATGTGATCCTTCATAAAAGATGATTTTCAATAAAACATATAAAATGATTTTTCTGCATCTGTGTGAATTTGCCTGTATATATATTAGATATATATATACTGTTGATTGTATGCATTGTCACTTAGTGTGCATGTATATATATTATAGTAATTCACTCAGTGAGGTCTGACTCCCCTCCGTTGATAATTTTTCAAGAGAGTCAACATCTTCAGACCTCAGTAGCAGGTTGATACGCCGGATTTCTTCCGCCCCGGCTTCTTTGTGTAAACTACTTACTTGAATCTTATTTTTATAATCTAGACACTGCAGTAGTTGTGAATTAAAGTATTGGATTTCATATATTTTATTTAAAGAGATGTATTATATTGAAACTGGATTTGTATTAAAGAGATTATATATATGTGATGAGATGAGATTTGATTTAAATCCAGTGATGAAAATGTTATTATTATATTTATGATTTTTATTTTCACTGCATATAATATTGTTATTGTTATTATTGCATATTTTATTTTATTTTTAGGCTTGCTACGGGTTCTGGATTCGAAAGAATTCCCGTTCCCTAGTGCCGGTCATGGCCCCTGTTTTGGGTCGTGACAAAGTTGGTATCAGAGCGGAGTTCTGTGTCAGGGCTTAGTTATGTGAGCTGTGGCCCTAATTTTCAAGTTGTGTTTTCTGCTGAACTACTGCAGTGTATTAGGTTCGAGTATGTCTTGATAAGTATTCCTTGCTGTAGTTTTCAGCGTTATTCCTCCGTTGTCTGTTTTGTCTGAATCTTTCCGTTTATCTTTTCAGTATGAGGAGGTGAGCGCGTGTCACTCCACCGGTCGTTGAGGCCAAGGATGATGAGTCTTTTCAGGATGAGGTTTTACCTCCTGAGCAGCCAGTTAGACGTAGAGGTCGTGGCAGAGGTAGACCTCGAGGAGCGGCAGGTCACCGTAGGCAGAGAGAGTTACTGGACGAGGAGCCTGTTGAGCCTGAATTTGATGTTCCTGTTCCTCCAGTTGTTCAGCCTGTTCAGCCTGCCTATCAGTAGGGTATGTCTGACCCTGAGGCAGCTTTGTTCTATGCCCGAGTTGGCAGGATTGCTTTCGATGGTACTTCTGATCCGTTAGATTTTCTGCATGCGATTGAGACTCGGACTCAGACTACTCATACCGAGTACCAGCGGATCATGATCGTTGAGTTATCTGTCGAGGGACCAGCTCTAGATTGGTTCATTCAGATGATTCAACCTTACATGATGACAATGATGTGGGCTCAGTTTCGAGAGCGATTTATGAGGAGATTTTGTCCAGAGCCTCTTCGTTTGAGCTATCATCTTTGTTTGACCAGTATTTCTCATAGAGATCGATCTGTAGAGGAGTACACCCGAGAGTTTCTTCGTTTGGGTAGATATGCCGAGGATCTGATGTGAGATCAGTATTTTACGATCACTACCTACGTTACTGGTTTGGGTTCAGCTTTTGCTGGTATGCCTACAGCAGGTCTTACTCTCGAGTCTGTGATTGAGTTAGCCAAGGAGATTGAGCTGAGATTAGTTAGGCAGGGAGCGATGCCTGATTATTACCAACTAAGAGTTCAGTCGAGTGGATTGCAGACTACTCCATATTCGAGTTTTCATGTTGGTTCGAGTAGTTAGCAGTGAGGTCCGACTCAGCAGAGTCAGAGACAGCAGCATCGAGTGCATCGGAGTAGTAGACATGGCCGTGGAGGTCAGCGTAGATCATTCAGATTTGGGTCAGGTGCTTCGAGCAGCAACAGTGGTCATAGTTCTGGATCAGCGGCCAGCGTTTGTCAGACTTGTGGTAGAGTCCATCAGGGACCGTGTTATCTGACACCACTGACATGCTTTAGATGCGGGCAGACAGGACATTTTGCCAAATTATGTCCTTATTCCGGGTATCAGCAGCAGCAGATTCCGTGATTCCCACAGCAGTCGATTGCTAGTGCTGCACCCGTGCCATTTCAGTTACCACCAGCCCAGCATCAGAGTTCCACTCAGTTTATTCCATAGCAGAGTCATGGTAGAGGTACTAGAGGAGGTACCAGAGGTGTTGGCCAGGCTTCTACCAGTCAGCAGGGAGGTCGAGGTCAGGCCAGAGTTTTTCATCTTACTCAGCAGGATGCTCAGGCATCTAATGCAGTCATGGCAGGTATTGTTTCTGTTTGTTACCTGGATTCTTGGGTTTTGTTTGATCCGGGTGCCACGCATTCATTTGTTTCTCCTATTTTTGCTTCTAAATCTTGTTGGCAAGCTTCAAGGATGGCTTTTTCTTTGTCTGTTGCCACTCCTTTGAGCGATTCCTTGGACACCGATATTATTCTTTCTGGTTGTCCAATTCTCGTGGGAGATAGAGAATTACCCGCTGATTTGATTTTGTTGGATGCGATGGAGTTTGATGTTATTCTGGGAATGGATTGGTTATCTCAACACTATGTCGTGGTAGATTGCAGGAAAAAAGAGGTGACTTTCAGAATTCCTGGTGAAGTAGAGTTTAAGTTTGTTGGTGATAGGAGTTCAGCACCTCAGAATCTTATTTCTGCTATTACGGCTAGGAAGTTATTGAGGAAAGGTTGTCAGGGATATTTGGCATTGGTCAGGGATACTTCAGTGGAGAAGTTATCACTCATAGATGTTCCTGTTGCTTGTGAGTTTCCTGATGTTTTTCCTGAGGAGTTGCCAGGTTTACCACCTCACAAAGAGATTGAGTTATGTATAGATGTGGTCCCAGGTACTACTCCTATATCTATGCCACCCTATCGTATGGCTCCTGCAGAGTTGAAAGAGTTAAAGGAGCAGTTGCAAGAGTTGTTGGATAAAGGTTTTATTAGACCCAGTGTTTCTCCTTGGGGTGCACCAGTCTTGTTTGTGAAGAAGAAGGATGGTACCCTGAGACTGTGCATTGACTATAGAGAGCTGAATAAGGTGACAGTGAAGAATAAGTATCCTCTCCCGAGGATAGATGATTTGTTTGATCAGTTACAGGATGCACAGTTCTTTTCTAAGATTAACTTGAGGTCAGGTTATCATCAGCTGCGTATCAGTGAAGCTGATATTCCTAAGACAGCGTTCCGCACTAGATATGGCCATTATGAGTTTCTGGTGATGTCTTTTGGTTTGACTAATGCACCAGCAGCTTTTATGGACTTGATGAACAGGGTATTCAGACCGTATGTGGATCAGTTTGTGGTAGTCTTCATTGATGATATACTGGTATATTCGAGGAGTATGGAAGAGCATGTATATCACTTGAGGATTGTACTACAGACACTGAGAGATCATCAGCTTTATGCTAAATTCTCGAAGTGTGATTTCTGGATGGAGAGTGTTTCTTTTCTTGGACACGTAGTGTCTAAAGAAGGTATTCAGGTTGATCCACAGAAGATTGAGGCAGCATCTGAATGGCCTAGACCTACTTCTGTTACAGAGATTCGAAGTTTTCTGGGTTTAGCTGGGTATTATAGGCGGTTTGTGCAGGATTTTTCCAGAATAGCAGCCCCTATGACTCGCTTGACTCAGAAGAATGTTAGATTCGAGTGGTCAGAAGCTTGTGAGAATAGTTTCCAGTTGTTGAAGGAGAATTTGACCACATCGCCAGTATTAGCTTTGCCTAATAGCGTGGATAAGTTCATAGTTTACTGTGATGCCTCTAGAATTGGTCTTGGTTGTGTGTTGATGCAGAATGGAAGGGTGATAGCCTATGCTTCGAGGCAATTGAAGAAGCATAAGCAGAACTATCCTACACATGACCTTGAGATGGCTGCAGTGATCTTTACTTTGAAGATTTGGAGACATTATTTGTACGGGGTGACTTGTGAGATATTTACTGATCACAAGAGCCTTAAGTACATTTTCTAGTAGCGAGATCTGAATTTGAGGCAGAGGAGATGGTTGGAATTGTTGAAGGACTATGATTGCGAGATCTTATATCATCCGGGTAAAGCTAATGTGGTAGCAGATGCCTTGAGTAGGAAGTCCTCAGGCAGTCTTGCTCACATCAGTATTGAGAGGAGACCATTGATCTAAGAATTGCATCTGATGGTGGATCAAGGTCTGATGATGAAGATTAGTAGATCGGGTGGACTGCTAGCTCAATTTAAAGTACGATCTGTGCTGAGGGATAGGATTAAAGCAGCTCAGAGCCGAGATCCTATTCTAGAAGAGCTTACAGAGAATGTTCGAGCAGGGAAGTTCACTGATTTCACACTCGATGGTGATAGTGTGTTGTGGATCAGTGGTAGATTGTGTGTTCCTGATGTGGATGATTTGAGAGAAGAGATCCTAGAGGAAGCACATTCTACAGCTTACAGCATTCATCCAGGTGTTACTAAGATGTACCACAGTATCAGAGATTTATACTAGTGGGACGGATTGAAGAAGGATGTCGCTGATTATGTTGCGAAGTGCTTGACGTGTCAGCAAGTGAAAGCCGAACATCAGAAGCCTTCTGGGAAGCTTCAGCCTCTTCCTATTCCCGAGTGGAAATGGGAAAGGATAGCTATGGATTTTGTGGTCGGTTTACCTCATTCGAAGGATGGATACGATTTGATCTGGGTGATCGTAGACAGTTTGACGAAGTTTGCTCATTTCTTGCCTGTGAAAGCCACATATTCAGTTGCTAGATTAGCGAAGTTGTATGTGAAGCATATTGTGTGCCTTCATGGAGTACCTGTGTCCATTGTGTCAGATAGAGGTTCAGTGTTTACTTCTCATTTTTGGCAGAAGTTGCAGGAAGCGATGGGCACTAGGTTAGATTTCAGTACTGCTTTTCATCCTCAGACAGATGGTCAGTCTAAGAGGACGATCCAGACACTGGAAGATATGTTGAGGATGTGTGTCTTGGATTTGGGAGGTAGCTGGGATGATCATTTGCCACTTGTTGAGTTTGCATATAATAACAGCTACCATAGCAGTATTGGTGTGGCACCATATGAGGCGTTGTATGGAAGGAAGTGTAGATCCCCGTTGAGTTGGGATGAGATTGGTGAGAGAGCTTTGACTAGACCTGAGATGGTTCATGATGCTGCAGAGAAAGTCACTGTGATTAAGCACAGATTAGAGACCGCAGTTAGCAGACAGAAGAGTTATGCGGATCCTAAGCACAGAGATGTGGAGTTTCAGGTTGGAGATTTTGTTTTTCTAAAAGTATCTCCGATGAAGGGTGTGATGAGATTTGGCAGGAAGGGTAAGTTAGCACCGAGATACATTGGACCGTTTGAGATTCTGGAGAGAGTTGGCACTGTTACATATCGGTTGGATTTGCCTTGGAGTATGTCACAGGTGCATCCAGTATTTCATATCTCGATGTTGAGGAAGTATATCTCAGACCCTTCACACGTGTTGCAACCTAACAGTGTATAAGTGAGTGAAGATTTGACGTTTGTGGAAGAACCTGTGGCGATCGTTGATTTTCAAGTTCGAAAGTTGCGATCGAAGCAGATTCCGATGGTCAAGGTTCTATAGCGTAGCGACAGAGTCGAGGAGCATATGTGGGAGACTGAAGCTGAGATGCGAGCTTCTTACCCGTATCTCTTTCCTTCCTGATCCTGTAATCTTTTCTTTTTGGAATTCGGGGACGAATTCTTATAAGGGGGGAAGACTGTAATATCCTGTGTTTTTAAAATATTTTTACACTGTATCGGGATATACAGTGTTAATAATTTTTGAATATATATTACGATATTTTTACGAGTTAAGATGTATTTAAAACCTATTTTTATTATTGTGCATTATTTACAGTGCTTTACGTAAAATTTTTCCGGGACTTGCATTTTCGGGAAAATTTTCACGTAAATAATTTATTATTAATTATTTTAAATATATTTTTGGACTTGTATGAACTCATACGTATTTCTAAATTACTAAACACCGTGTATGTGTGCGATATTTATTTAAATAGGGTTTAATATATATTACCCTAATATTTTATTATTTGTTTATTAATTTATTGTTATTTAATTATTTTATTTATTATTAAATTATTAAAATATTAAGTGTGTGGATGTAAATTTTTCTAAATATTTTATTAAAATTATTTTTATTTTTTTCTTTTCTTTTCTTTTTCTTTTTCTTTCTTTTTTCTTTCTTTTTCTTTTCTTTCTTTTTCTTCTTCTTCTTCTTCTTCCCGTGCGCGCCCGACCACCACCCCTCACCACCGCCTGAAACTTCCGATTCCCGGCCGTCGGTGTGCCGCCAGGAGCTCCACCTTCCTCAGCCAGCTGCTCCGCCGCCCCTAGCTCCCTTCCCCGGCGCCGGCAAGCCCCTTCTCTTCCATTTTCGACCGAAGCTCCATTTCTTCACACCTTACGTTTCCGGCCACCATTTTTGACACCGCCGGTATCTTTCTTCTCCTTGAGCTCCGGTGAGTGTGATTCTAGCTTTGGTTTGAGCTAAAATGGTTTAGATTTGCTTAGGTTTCGATTTTTCCAATTCGGTCACATTAGGGTTTTTGATTTTTTTGAGCTTCGAATTGATTGATTCATGAAAACTTCCTTTACAAATGTTGTTCCTAGTTCTTTAATCTACATTTATGAATTTTTGTGGAATTTTTGGAGATTTTTTTGATTTTTGGGTATTTTTGAATATTTTAATATTATTTTCTAATTTTCGGAAATTAATTATTTAAATTATGAAATTGGGGTTTATGGTTAAATTAGGTGTTGAAATGAATTATAGGAATTTATTTGGAATTTTTATGAATTTCTAAGTATTTATTTTGAATTATTGAAGTTTATGGAATTTTGGGAAAATTAGGTTAAATGTGTTTTTATTTGAATTTAATTGGTTAATTGAGTTTAATTATTAATATTATTGATAAATATGTTGAGAAAATTAATTTTGGATAATTGTATAATTTTTGGTGAATTTTTGAAGTAATTTAAGTATATTTATATATATAGGGGTATTTTGGTAATTTTACACAAAATTGTCTAAAAATGTAATTTAATTGGTTTTAATAGTTATTTAAGGTATAAAAATGATTTCTACAAATTATTTAGTATTTTTAACTAATTAAAACTATTTTTCGTGAATTATTTTTAATTATATATATAATATACAGTTTTTCTAATAAAATGAGTTTTTATCGGTTTTTACAGTGTTTTAAGGTTAATTATGTAATTTCTACCTATAAAATGTATTTTTAGGTTTTAAGGATATTTTTGGTATTTTCTGAATTATTCTGTGATTGTGGACCCCGGTTGGTGGATTGTAGTTTGGAGTCCGACCGAGAGGTTGTGGATTTGTGTTGTGCTTTGTGTAGTTTTTTCGAAGTGTATTTCCTTGTAGGGTCGGCTCTACTCTTTTGAGTAGAGAGATGTCCGTTTTATAGGGGAGGTTCTGTCGGATTTTCGATAGAATTCTCGTAAAACGTGATGTCCAGTCGAACCCTAATTCTGTTCTGTATTTAATACTCTAGATCGAATTTTAGGATTTCTGTTAGGTTTATTCTAATGTCTGTCATTATTTTTTTGTTTAGTTGCGTCGAGACCGAGGGCTAGTGGACCAAGCCCGTCGGACCCGTCTCGTGGAGCGCACTAGGTGAGTTACTATACTATATATATATGCTTAGGATGCATGATTTAGAAATGCATGTTTTATGTTGATTAAATATGCATAAATAATTTGATTATTTCTTAAGTTTATATTAAGTATATTTTTGATTTATTTTTGGTATATAATAAATTATATACATGTTTTGTTAATAAAATATATTTAAAATGTTTTTAAATATATTTTTAGTTTAATTTATGATTTGACTGGATTTATTTGACGTATATATACTCAAAATATACCTGGTTTACTTTTGGTATATTTCTGGTATATATATGGGTTATATTGTTATTTCATTTACATTCATGCATCATTTATTTTTGTGAATGAATGTTTTATATTATTAATGATGAAGGATATCGATAGAACGTGCTACCTAGTGGGCAGCACTGGGACCGAGTACGTACCGGTACGCCTATAGTATTTAGGCTATATTACTAACCATTTGTGGATATTGATTTGATGTGATTATTGATATGTGTGAGATATGGTTTGGAGGTGTGATTGTTGGAGCTCGGTTGACCAAGTGTCTCGGGGCCAATCACACTGGCAGTTAGACTGCTGGAGCTCGGTTGACTTAGTGTCTCGGGGCCAGTCTACTGTCTAAATGGATTAAGTGGATATATTTGGATTCAGTGAACCTGTATGGCTAGAGTGTTATCTAACACTGTTTTTGAGGTTGCGATATTCTAGGGTTCTATGTGATCCTTCATAAAAGATGATTTTTAATAAAACATATAAAATGATTTTTCTGCATCTGTGTGAATTTGCCTGTATATATATTAGATATATATATACTGTTGATTTTATGCATTGTCACTTAGTGTGTATGTATATATATTATAGTAATTCACTCAGTGAGGTCTGACTCCCCTCCGTTGATAATTTTTCAGGAGAGTCAACATCTTCAGACCTCAGTAGCAGGTCGATACGCCGGATTTCTTCCGCCCCGGCTTCTTTGTGTAAACTACTTACTTGAGTCTTATTTTTATAATCTAGACACTGCAGTGGTTGTGAATTAAAGTATTGGATTTCATGTATTTTATTTAAAGAGATGTATTATATTGAAACTGGATTTGTATTAAAGAGATTATATATATGTGATGAGATGAGATTTGATTTAAATCCAGTGATGAAAATGTTATTATTATATTTATGATTTTTATTTCCACTGCATATAATATTGTTATTGTTATTATTGCATATTTTATTTTATTTTTAGGCTTGCTACGGGTTCCGGATTGGAAAGAATTCCCGTTCCCTAGCGCCGGTCATGGCCCCTGTTTTGGGTCGTGACACCATGGTGGATTGTTATTTAATTATTTATGATTTTACTTCCGTTGCACAATATTTTAATTATGTTATTATTATTATTACATGTTTTTATTTAGTTTTAGACTTGCTACGGGTTTCGGATTCGAAAGAATTCCTGTTCCCTAGCGCTGATCATGGCCCCTATTTTGGGTCGTGACACTTTGGTCAAGTTAGTTTCGTCAATTCCATAGTTTTCATAATTTTTGAGTATTTTCATGGATTTATTTATTTTATTTCACGAGCGTATTTTAAATAAATATTATTTATTTTAGAGAACTCCATGATTCGAGCTGTAATACCAAGGCAGCAGAAACCATGTCGCCCAACACGCTCATCCTGTTTTACGAATTTTATTAAAATGTATGTTGCATGTGCTTTATTATATTTTTAAATAATTAAATATAGTAAAGAAATGATTATATGATTGATTTATGAATATATTTATATTGTCTTATGCATGATCATTTCTTCTATATTAGCGAGTAGTAATTGAAAGCATGCTTAAAGGAAAATTATTTCATTATGTTTTATTTAATTATTATTTATTCATTTAATTATTCATTATTTAATGATTTTTTTATTTTATTTATTTAAGTATTTACAATTTAAATTGATTTGGAGATAATGGTAGAACATGCTAGTTAATGAGTGTCACTAGGACCACATGCGTATAGGTAAAATCTCGATTTATGTATAAAATGTGAAGTAAATTCGGTGGAGCGTGTGCTCTTGGGCAAGTGTAAATGGTTAAAGTTCAATGGAGCTAGTGCTCTTGGGCTAAAAAAAGGGATGTAACTCGGTTGAGCTTGCTCTCGGGACATCAATATGGAATAAGTGAAATGACTGTGGCAGTAACTCAGTTGAGCTTGCTCCTGTGACAACAATCACTTGTATTTATGTCACGACCCAAAACAGGGGCCATGACCGGCGCTAGGGAACTGGAATTCTTTCGAATCCGGAACCCGTAGCAAGCCTAAAAATAAAATAAATATGCAATAATAACCATAAAAATATAATATGCAGCGGAAAATAAAAATCATAATATTACAATATCATCCATATCAACTGGATTTAATTCAAAACTCATCACATCGCATATATAATCTCATAAATGTATAATCTTTATACAAATCCAGTTTTACTATAATACATCTCTTTAAAACAAATACTTTATTTCACAACTGCTGAAAATCACAACTACTGCAGTGTCTAGATAAAATAAATAAGACTCAAGTATACAATTTACATAAAGAAGCCGGGGGCGGAAGAAATCCGGCGTATCGACCTGCTACTGAGGTCTGAGGAAGTTGACTCTCCTGAAAAATAGTCAACGGAGGGGAGTCATACCTCACTGAGTGAATTACTATAATATATATACATACACTCTAAGTGATAATGCATACAGTCAACAGTATATGAGTAATATGTATATATACAGGCAAGTTCATACAGATGCAGAAAAATCATTTTATATATTTGTCTGAAAATCAACTTTTATGAAGGATCGCATAGAACCCTAGAATATCGCAACCTCAGAAAAATAGTGTTAAACAACACTCTAGCCATACAGGCTCACTGATTCCAAATATATCCACTTAATCCATATGGACAGTAGACTGGCCCCGAGACACTAAGTCAACCGAGCTCCAGCAGTCTGACTGCCAGTGTGATTGGCCCCGAGACACTTGGTCAACCGAGCTCCAGCAATCACACCCACAAACCACATCTCACATATATCAATAATCATAATCAAATTGATATCCACAAATAAGTTAGTAATATAGCCTAAAGCTATAGGCGTACCGGTACGTACTCGGTCCTAGTGCTGCCCACTAGGTAGCACGTTCTATTGATATCCTTCATTCTTAAATATAAAACATTCATTCACAAAAATAAATGATGCATGGATATAAATGAAATAGCAATATAAACCATATATATACCGAAAATATACCAAACATAAACCAGGTATATTTTGAGTATATATATGTCAAATAAATCCAATCAAATCATGAATTAAACTAAAAATATATTTAAAAACATTTTAAATATATTTTATTAATAAAACATGTATATAATTTATTATATACCAAAAATATACCAAAATATACTTGAATATAAATCATGTTATTTATGCATATTTAGTCAAAATAAAACATGCATTTTCTAAATCATGCATCCTAAGCATATATATATAATATAGTAACTCACCTAATGCGCTCCACGAGACAGGTCCGACGGGCCTGGTCCACTAACCCTCGGTCTCGGCGCAACTAAACAAGAAATAATTAATCGACATCAGAATAACCCTAACAGAAATCCTAGAATTCAATCTAGAGTATTCAACACAGAATCGGAAATTAGGGTTCGACTGGATATCACGTTTTACGAGAATTCTATCGGAAATCCGGCAGAACCTCCCCTGTAAAACGGACATCTCTCTACTCAAAAGAGTAGAGCCGACCCTGCAAAGAAAATACACTTCAAAGATAAACACCACAATCAATCACAACCCCTCAGTCGGACTCCAGACTACAATCTGTCGACCGGGGTCCACAAACACAGAATATATATTCAAATATACCAAAAATATCCTTAAATCACCGAAATACATTTTATAAATAAAAATTACATAATAAATCTTGAAACACTGTAAAAACCGATTAAAACTCATTTTATTAGAAAAACCGTATATTATATATATATAATTGAAAATAATTCCCAAAAATAGTTTTAATTAGTTAAAAATACTAAATAATTTGTAGAAATCATTTTTATACCTTAAATAATTATTAAAACCAATTAAATTACATTTTTAGACAATTTAGGGTAAAATTACCAAAATACCCCTATATATATAAATATGCTTAAATTACTTCGAAAATTCATCAAAAATCATACACTTACCCAAAATTAATTTTCTCAACATATTTATCAATAATATCAATAATTAAACTCAATTAACCAATTAAATTCAATTTAAAACACAATTAACTTAATTTTCCAAAATCACCTAAACTTCAATAATTAAAAATAAATACTTAGAAATTCATAAAAATTCCAAATAAATTTCTATAATTCATTTCAACACCTAATTCAACCATAAACTCCAATTTCATAATTTAAATAATTAATTTCCGAAAATTAGAAAATAATATTAAAATATTCAAAAATACCCAAAAATCCAAACAATCTCCAAAAATTCTGTAAAAATTCATACATGAAGATTAAACTACCAGGAACAACATTTGTGAAGGAAGTTTCCATGAATCATCCAAATCGAAGCTCAAAAAAATCAAAAACCAAAAGAGGCCGAAAACTTCAAATCAAAACCTAAGCAATTCTAGACCATTTTAGCTCAAACCAAAGCTAGAATAACACTCACCGGAGCTCAAGGAGAAGATAGAGACCGGCGGGTGTCGAAAACGGTGGCCGGAGGAGGGAGAAACGGCGGTGGGAAATGTGGTGGTCGGCGCCCGTGGGAAGAAGAAGAAGAAGAAGAAGAAGAAAAAGAAAAAGAAAGAAAAAGGAAAGAGAAAGGAAAAGAAAAAGAAAGAAAAAGGAAAAGAAAAAAAAAAGAAAAAAGAAAAAAAATAAAGTAAATTAAAATAATTAAATATTAATAAATAATTAATAATAAAATAATAAATTTTAATAATTTAATAATAAATAAAATAATCAAATAATAATAAATAAATAATAAAATATTAGGGTAATAATAAACCCTAATTAAATAAATATACACACACAGGCTTTATTTAATAATTTAAAAATATGTATGAGTTCATGCAAACCCGTAAATACATTTAAAATAATTAATAATACATTGTTTACGTGGAAATTTCCCCGAAAATGAAAGTCCCGGGAAAATTTTACGTAAAATACTGAAAATAATAGATAGTAATTAAAATAGGTTTAAAATACATATCAACCCATAAAAATATCGTATAATGAATAAAAATTATTGACACTGTATATCCCGGTACAGTGTAAAAATATTTTAAAAAAAACACGGGATATTACAGTCTTCCCCCCTTACAAGAATTCGTCCCCGAATTCTAAAAACAAGATTACAGAATCAGGAAGGAAAGAGATACGGGTAAGAAGCTCGCATCTCAGCTTCAGTCTCCCACGTATGCTCTTCAACTCTGTCGCTACGCCACAAAACCTTGACCATCGGAATCTGCTTCGATCGCAACTGTCGAACTTGAAAATCAACGATCGCCACAGGTTCTTCCACAAACGTCAAATCTTCACTCACTTCCACACTGTCAGGTTGCAACACATGTGAAGGATCTGAGATATACTTCCTCAACATCGAGATATGAAATACTGGATGCACCTGTGACATACTCGGAGGCAAATCCAACCGATATGCAACAGTGCCAATTCTCTCCAGAATCTCAAACGGTCCAATATATCTCGGTGCTAACTTACCCTTCCTGCCAAATCTCATCACACCCTTCATCGGAGATACTTTCAGAAAAATGAAATCTCCAACCTGAAACTCCACATCTCTGCGCCTAGGATCCGCATAACTCTTCTGTCTGCTAACTGCGGTCTCTAACCTGCGCTTGATCACGGTGACTTTCTCTGCAGCATCCTGAACCATCTCTGGTCCAGTCAAAACTCTCTCACCAATCTCATCCCAACTCAACGGGGATCTACACTTCCTTCCATACAACGCCTCATATGGTGCCATGCCAATACTGCTATGGTAGCTGTTATTATATGCAAACTCAACGAGCGACAAATGATCATCCCAGCTACCTCTCAAATCCAAGACACACATCCTCAACATATCTTCCAGTGTCTGGATCGTCCTCTCAGACTGACCATCTGTCTGAGGATGAAAAGCAGTACTGAAATCCAACCTAGTGCCCATCGCTTCTTGCAACTTCTGCCAAAAATGAGAAGTAAACACCGAACCTCTGTCTGACACAATGGACACAGGTACTCCATGAAGGCACACAATATGCTTCACGTACGACTTCGCCAATCTAGCAACTGAATATGTGGCTTTCACAGGCAAGAAATGTGCAGACTTCGTCAATCTGTCTACAATCACCCAGATGGAATCGTATCCATCCTTCGAACGAGGTAAACCGACCACAAAATCCATAGCTATCCTTTCCCGCTTCCACTCGGGAATAGGAAGAGGCTGAAGCTTCCCAGAAGGCTTCTGATGTTCGGCTTTCACTTGTTGACACGTCAAGCACTTAGCAACATAATCGACAACATCCTTCTTCAATCCATCCCACCAGTATAGATCTCTGATACTGTGGTACATCTTAGTAACACCAGGATGAACGCTGTAAGCTGTAGAATGTGCTTCCTCTAAAATCTCCTCTCTCAAATCATCCACATCAGGAACACACAATCTACCACTGATCCACAACACACCATCATCATCGAGTGTGAAATCAGTGAACTTCCCTGCTCTGACATTCTCTGCAAGCTCTTCTAGAATAGGATCTCGGCTCTGAGCTGCTTTAATCCTATCCCTTAGTACAGATCGTACTTTAAACTGAGCTAACAGTCCACCTGATCTACTAATCTTCATCATCAGACCTTGATCCACCATCAGATGCAATTCCTGGATCAATGGTCTCCTCTCAACACCAATGTGAGCAAGACTATCTGAAGACTTCCTACTCCAGGCATCTGCTACCACATTAGCTTTACCCGGATGGTAAAGAATCTCGCAATCATAATCCTTCAACAGTTCCAACCATCTTCTCTGCCTCAAATTCAAATCTCGCTGCTGGAAAATGTACTTAAGGCTCTTGTGATCAGTAAATATCTCACAAGTCACCCCGTACAAATAATGTCTCCAAATCTTCAAAGCAAAGATCACTGCAGCCATCTCTAGATCATGTGTGGGATAGTTCTGCTCATGCTTCTTCAACTGCCTCGAAGCATAGGCTATCACCCTTCCATTCTGCATCAACACATAACCAAGACCAATTCTAGAGGCATCACAGTAAACTGTGAACTTATCCACACTATTAGGCAAAGCTAATACTGGCGCTGTGGTCAACTTCTCCTTCAACAACTGAAAACTATTCTCACAAGCTTCTGACCACTCGAATCTAACATTCTTCTGAGTCAAGCGAGTTATAGGGGCTGCTATCCTGGAAAAATCCTGCACAAACCGCCTATAATACCCGGCTAAACCCAGAAAACTCCGAATCTCAGTAACTGAAGTAGGTCTAGGCCACTCAGATACTGCCTCAACCTTCTGTGGATCAACCTGAATACCTTCTTTAAACACTACGTGTCCAAGAAAAGAAACACTCTCCATCCAGAAATCACACTTCGAGAATTTAGCATAAAGCTGATGATCTCTCAGTGTCTGTAGTACAATCCTCAAGTGATATACGTGCTCTTCCATACTCCTCGAATATACCAGTATATCATCAATGAAGACTACCACAAACTGATCCACATACGGTCGGAATACTCTGTTCATCAGGTCCATAAAAGCTGCTGGTGCATTAGTCAAACCAAAAGACATCACCAGAAACTCATAATGACCATATCGAGTGCGGAATGCTGTCTTAGGAATATCAGCTTCACTGATCCGCAGCTGATGATAACCCGACCTCAAGTCAACCTTAGAAAAGAATTATGCACCCTGGAGCTGATCAAACAAATCATCTATCCTCGGGAGAGGATACTTGTTCTTCACTGTCACCTTGTTCAACTCTCTGTAGTCAATGCACAGTCTCAGGGTACCATCCTTCTTCTTCACAAACAAAACTGGTGCACCCCAAGGAGAAACACTAGGTCTAACGAAGCCTTTATCCAACAACTCTTGCAATTGCTCCTTCAACTCTCTCAACTCTGCAGGAGCCATACGATAGGGTGGCATAGATATAGGAGTAATACCTGGAACCACATCAATACAGAACTCAATCTCTCTATGAGGTGGTAAACCTGGCAACTCCTCGGGAAATACATCAGGAAACTCACAAGCAACAGGAACATCTGTGAGTGATAACTTCTCCACTGACGTATCCCTGACCAATGCCAAAAACCCCTGACAACCTTTCTTCAACAACTTCCTAGCAGAAATAGCAGAAATAAGATTCTGAGGTGCTGAACTCCTGTCACCAACAAACTTAAATTCTACTTCACCAGGAATTCTGAAAATCACCTCCTTATTCCTGCAATCAACCACGGCATAATGCTGAGACAACCAATCCATTCCCAAAATAACATCAAACTCCATCACATCCAACAAAATCAAATCAGCGGGTAATTCTCTATCTCCCACGAGAACTGGACAACCAGAAAGAACAATATCGGCGTCCAAAGAATCACTCAGAGGAGTGGCAACATACAAGGGAAAAGCCATCCTCGAAGCTTGCCAACAAGATTTAGAAGCAAAAATGGGAGAAACAAACGATTGCGTGGCACCCGGATCAAACAAAACCAAAGCATCCAGGTAACAAACAAAAAGAATACCTGCCACGACTGCATTAGATGCCTGAGCATCCTGCTGAGTCAGATGAAAAACTCTGGCCTGACCTCGACCTCCCTGCTGACTGGTAGAAGCCTGGCCAATACCTCGGGTACCTCCTCTCGTACCTCTACCACGACTCTGCTGTGGAAAAAACTGAGTAGAACTCTGATGCTGAGCTGGTGGTAACTGAAATGGCACGGGTGCTGCACTAGCAATCGACTGCTGTGGGAATCGTGGAATCTGCTGCTGCTGATACCCAGAATAAGGACACGATCTGGCAAAATGTCCTGTCTGCCCGCATCTGAAACATGTCAACGGTGTCAGATAACACGGTCCCTGATGGACTCTACCACAAGTCTGACAAACACTGGCCGCTGATCCAGAACTACGACCACTGCTGCTGCTCGAAGCACCTGACCCAAATCTGAATGATCTACGTTGACCTCCACGACCATGTCTACTGCTCCGATGCACTCACTGCTGCTGTCTCTGACTCTGCTGAGTCGAACCTCGCTACTGACTACTCGAACCAACATGAAAACTCGAATACGGAGTAGCCTGCAATCCACTCGACTGAACTCCCAACTGGTAATAATCAGGCATCGCTCCCTGCCTAACTAACCTCAGCTCAATCTCCTTAGCTAGCTCAATCACCGACTCCAGAGTAAGACCTGCTGTAGGCATACCAGCAAAAGCAGAACCCAAACCAGTGACATACGTAGTAACAGCGAAATACTGATCTCGCATCAGATCCTCAGCATATCTACCCAGACGAAGGAACTCTCGGGTATACTCCTCTACTGATCGATCTTCACGAGAAATACTAGTCAATCGAAGACGATAGCTCAAACGAAGAGGCTCTGGACAAAATCTCCTCATGAATCGCTCTCGAAACTGAGCCCACGTCATCGTCATCATATAGGGCTGGATCATCTGAATGAACCAATCCAAGGCTGGTCCCTCGACAGACAACTCAACGATCATGATCCTCTGGTACTCGGTATGAGCAGTCCGAGTCCTAGTCTCAATCGCATGCAGAAAATCTAAAGGATCAGAAGTACCATCAAAAGCAATCCTGCCAACTCTGGCATAGAACAAAGCTGCCTCAGGGTCAGACATACCCTGCAGATAGGCAGGCTGAACAGGCTGAACAACTGGAGGAACAGGAACATCAAACTCAGGCTCTACAGGCTCCTCGTCCTGTAACTCTCTCTGCCTACGGCGACCTGCCGCTCCTCGAGGTCTACCCCTGCCACGACCTCTACGCCTAACTGGCTGCTCAGGAGGTAAAACCTCATCCTGAAAAGACTCATCATCCTCGGCCTCAACGATCGGTGGAGCGACACGCGCTCGCCTCCTCATTCTGAAAAGACAAACAGAAAGATTCAGACAAAACAGACAACGGAGGAATAACGCTGAAAACTACAGCAAGGAATACTTATCAAGACATACTCGAACCTAATACACTGCAGTAGTCCAACAGAAAACACAACTTTAAAACTAGGGCCACAACTCACAAAACTAAGCCCTGACACAGAACTCCATTCTGATACGAACTTCGCTCTGATACCAACTTTGTCACGACCCAAAACAGGGGCCATGACCAACGCTAGGGAACGGGAATTCTTTCGAATCCGGAACCCGTAGCAAGCCTAAAAATAAAATAAATATGCAATAATAACCATAAAAATATAATATGCAGCGGAAAATAAAAATCATAATATTACAATATCATCCATATCAACTGGATTTAATTCAAAACTCATCACATCGCATATATAATCTCATAAATGTATAATCTTTATACAAATCCAGTTTTACTATAATACATCTCTTTAAAACAAATACTTTATTTCACAACTGCTGAAAATCACAACTACTGAAAATCACAACTACTGCAGTGTCTAGATAAAATAAATAAGACTCAAGTATACAATTTACATAAAGAAGCCGGGGCGGAAGAAATCCGGCGTATCGACCTGCTACTGAGGTCTGAGGAAGTTGACTCTCCTGAAAAATAGTCAACGGAGGGGAGTCAGACCTCACTGAGTGAATTACTATAATATATATACATACACTCTAAGTGATAATGCATACAGTCAACAGTATATGAGTAATATGTATATATACAGGCAAGTTCATACAGATGCAGAAAAATCATTTTATATATTTGTCTGAAAATCAACTTTTATGAAGGATCGCATAGAACCCTAGAATATCGCAACCTCAGAAAAATAGTGTTAAACAACACTCTAGCCATACAGGCTCACTGATTCCAAATATATCCACTTAATCCATATGGACAGTAGACTGGCCCCGAGACACTAAGTCAACCGAGCTCCAGCAGTCTGACTGCCAGTGTGATTGGCCCCGAGACACTTGGTCAACCGAGCTCCAGCAATCACACCCACAAACCACATCTCACATATATCAATAATCATAATCAAATCGATATCCACAAATAAGTTAGTAATATAGCCTAAAGCTATAGGCATATCGGTACGTACTCGGTCCTAGTGCTGCCCACTAGGTAGCACGTTCTATTGATATCCTTCATTCTTAAATATAAAACATTCATTCACAAAAATAAATGATGCATGGATATAAATGAAATAGCAATATAAACCATATATATACCGAAAATATACCAAACATAAACCAGGTATATTTTGAGTATATATATGTCAAATAAATCCAATCAAATCATGAATTAAACTAAAAATATATTTAAAAACATTTTAAATATATTTTATTAATAAAACATGTATATAATTTATTATATACCAAAAATATACCAAAAATATACTTGAATATAAATCATGTTATTTATGCATATTTAGTCAAAATAAAACATGCATTTTCTAAATCATGCATCCTAAGCATATATATATAATATAGTAACTCACCTAATGCGCTCCACGAGACAGGTCCGACGGGCCTGGTCCACTAACCCTCGGTCTCGGCGCAACTAAACAAGAAATAATTAATCGACATCAGAATAACCCTAACAGAAATCCTAGAATTCAATCTAGAGTATTCAACACAGAATCGGAAATTAGGGTTCGACTGGATATCACGTTTTACGAGAATTCTATCGGAAATCCGGCAGAACCTCCCCTGTAAAACGGACATCTCTCTACTCAAAAGAGTAGAGCCGACCCTGCAAAGAAAATACACTTCAAAGATAAACACCACAATCAATCACAACCCCTCAGTCGGACTCCAGACTACAATCTGTCGACCGGGGTCCACAAACACAGAATATATATTCAAATATACCAAAAATATCCTTAAATCACCGAAATACATTTTATAAATAAAAATTACATAATAAATCTTGAAACACTGTAAAAACCGATTAAAACTCATTTTATTAGAAAAACCGTATATTATATATATATAATTGAAAATAATTCCCAAAAATAGTTTTAATTAGTTAAAAATACTAAATAATTTGTAGAAATCATTTTTATACCTTAAATAATTATTAAAACCAATTAAATTACATTTTTAGACAATTTAGGGTAAAATTACCAAAATACCCCTATATATATAAATATGCTTAAATTACTTCGAAAATTCATCAAAAATCATACACTTACCCAAAATTAATTTTCTCAACATATTTATCAATAATATCAATAATTAAACTCAATTAACCAATTAAATTCAATTTAAAACACAATTAACTTAATTTTCCAAAATCACCTAAACTTCAATAATTAAAAATAAATACTTAGAAATTCATAAAAATTCCAAATAAATTTCTATAATTCATTTCAACACCTAATTCAACCATAAACTCCAATTTCATAATTTAAATAATTAATTTCCGAAAATTAGAAAATAATATTAAAATATTCAAAAATACCCAAAAATCCAAAAAATCTCCAAAAATTCTGTAAAAATTCATACATGAATATTAAACTACTAGGAACAACATTTGTGAAGGAAGTTTCCATGAATCATCCAAATCAAAGCTCAAAAAAATCAAAAACCAAAAGAGGCCGAAAACTTCAAATCAAAACCTAAGCAATTCTAGACCATTTTAGCTCAAACCAAAGCTAGAATAACACTCACCGGAGCTCAAGGAGAAGATAGAGACCGGCGGTGTCGAAAACGGTGGCCGGAGGAGGGAGAAACGGCGGTGGGAAATGTGGTGGTCGGCGCCCGCGGGAAGAAGAAGAAGAAGAAGAAGAAAAAGAAAAAGAAAGAAAAAGGAAAGAGAAAGGAAAAGAAAAAGAAAGAAAAAGGAAAAGAAAAAAAAAAGAAAAAAGAAAAAAAATAAAGTAAATTAAAATAATTAAATATTAATAAATAATTAATAATAAAATAATAAATTTTAATAATTTAATAATAAATAAAATAATCAAATAATAATAAATAAATAATAAAATATTAGGGTAATAATAAACCCTAATTAAATAAATATACACACACAGGCTTTATTTAATAATTTAAAAATATGTATGAGTTCATGCAAACCCGTAAATACATTTAAAATAATTAATAATACATTGTTTACGTGGAAATTTCCCCGAAAATGAAAGTCCCGGGAAAATTTTACGTAAAATACTGAAAATAATAGACAGTAATTAAAATAGGTTTAAAATACATATCAACCCATAAAAATATCGTATAATGAATAAAAATTATTGACACTGTATGTCCCGGTACAGTATAAAAATATTTTAAAAAAAACACGGGATATTACAATTTATATGAATGAATTTATTGTGCCCTATTTTAAAAAGATTATATTTTATAATAAAAAAATATTAATTTATATTTTAAAACTTATTCTTCATTGTCAATTTATTAGTGCATGTATTAATTATGTGTCATAATTAACCATGGTTAGTACTAAAAAAATAAAATCAATAAATGCTAATTAATGATGCCACATGTTGTAAATAAAATAGAGAGTTTAGTATCATGACCCAAACCCAGGGGCACGTGATCAATACTAGAGAATGGGAAAGTATAAAACTACCAAAACTCGTAGTAAGCCTTAAAAGAAAAACACGAAATATGTAAACTTTGAAACCTTTCAATAAATAATTAAATCACAATGCACATTATCAAACTGATTTTTCTCAATTAAATAATTCATACTATCATCATATATAAAATAACATCATCTGCTATACAAATAATATCTCAGTGCATAGCTTACAAATACATAATATTCAAAATAAAATATGCAGTTATACAGTTTTCTCTACTGTTGTACACGAATATAAATACAACACAACTAAGTAGACCTACATATAATAGCCGGTGACGAAGCTACATGGCAAAGAGAAGTAGACCTAACAGGAAACTCTCAAACTCCTGAAAAAATAAATTGAGGGGAGTCAGACCTCACTGAGTAAGTTAATAAAGGAAATGAATGCAGTTTGAAAATTTCCTTTAAAATAAGTTTTTTATAAAAATAATATATTCATAATTTTATTCAAATCATTTAATATACATATAAGAAATCCATTTTTCAAATGAAAAGAAATAAATATTTAAATGCTTTTTAAAATACTTCAGTATAAAATTTTGGTAGAACATGATTTATCAATTTTATAACAGTCTACGACTCACTTAAATCCAAGACTGTCGAATCCTGAGAGCAAAACATCAACAGGATGAACAACCGCAGTCACATCACTTAATCCAATTTCACTGGTGGTATCCGAGAGCAAAACATCACCAAACCATCGGCCCCAGTGATTTAATAAATATTAATCCAACTATACTGGCAGTGTCCAAGAGCAAAACATCACCAGACCTTCAGCCCCAGTATTTATTAAATAAACAAATATTATAATACTGGCAGTGTTCGAGAGTAAAGCATCACAAGACCATCAGCCCCAATAATATAATTAATAATCACATATTTTATCGTTGCACACATGGTCCTGATGAAACCCATCAGCTAGCTCGTTCTACTGTAGTTTATTTAAAATAATTGCAAATAAATAAAATAAGAAAAATTACAATAAATAACAATAAAATAAATCAACTATAAATTAAATCATGTTATATCATATAAAAATAAAAAAATGCCAACTAAAATCTTATAAAATTAAATTCATAAGAATTTAATATGATTTAAATTAAAAGACCCGACACTCAAATCAAATATTAACTTACAAGATAAAGGCGCTCTTCTGGCACGTTGTGTCTGACCTTGACTGGTAGACGCAACTAGAGGGGCGGCTAACAAACAAAAAAAGGAACACGACAATTAGAAAATAGAAACCTAACTTTTAGAATTTCTAAGGAAAACTCGACTCGAACTCAAAATAACAAGTTTAGGATTGACCCGGTGTCATATTTTACAAAAAATCTAATAAAAATTTGGCAGAATTTCTTTTGTAAAATGGACATCCCTCTACTGAAGTAAAGTTAATCCTGCAAGTAAACATACTTCAAAATTCCACATTAGCTTAACACCTCGGGTTAAAACCCCGAAGTACATAATTCCTAACTGAGATTCACAAACATACAAATAAGCAAATATTAAATATTAACATACTAAAATCACCACAAACTATAAAAATTAATAATAAATCATAATATAATTTATTAAATTTTCAAAACACTAAATACATTTATTTTTTTTACCATAATTTAATAAAATCTCAAATAATAATATAATATTAATAAAAACCCAACTTCCAAAATATTCAACATAATATAGTCAAATTCAAACTTTAATTGTTCAAATAGTTTAAATATACTATAATATTAATTAAAAACTCATTTAAATCACAACTAATAAATAATTTAATATTGAATATAATTTTCAAAAATTAGAATTAATTAGTTAAAAAGAGTAATTAATTTATAAAAATTATTTTAATACTCTATAAAATTCTAAAACCATTTAAAATATAATTTAACTATATTTTCAACCAAATTACATAATTACCCCCAAAATTTCAATATTCACATAAACATAATAATTCCTCAAAAATAATATTAATTTACTAAAAATAATTTTATTAACACAGAAATTATTAACTTAATATACTAATCACTAATTACTCAAATATTCAACCAAAAATAATTAATTAATAACATTAACAAAATATACATAAAACTTAAAATACCCGAATAAATATACAAAATTCCATAAAATCAAATTAATTAATCTAGATAATTTTTTATATACTCTTAACCAAAATCAACCCCAAAAAATTTAGATAAACTAATATATGTACAGATCAACCCAAAAATTAACCAAATAATTAAAATAAATTCTGCAAAATTAACAAATATAACAAAAATCAACCAAAAATCAAATCAACACAAAAACTAACTAAATCAACTAACACACAACCTGAATCAACTAACAAATAACTTAAAACTAACTAAAAACCAACCTAAAGCTAACTAACCACTAACCCACTAACTCACTTCAAGCTCAACTCAAGACAAGGGAGGGGCTACTATTGTTCTTGCTGCTACTTCTCTACACTAACGTCAACTGAGGGAGGAGGATGGTGGAGGTTGCTAGTGGGGCATGTGGAGGCACAGTGATGGGGAAGGAGTGGTCTATCACGTGTGGAAGGAAGATGTGGCCAGGGAAGAGAAGGAGAGAATGGCTAGGAAAAAAAAAGAAAGAAATCTTTTTGACTAATGTAAGGCTTTTTGACCAACTTTTGGTATGAAGAGACTTATATATATATATATATATATATATATATATATATATATATATATATATATATATAAGGTAGTATAAGTAATAAATATAATAATAATAATATTAATATTAGTCCTAGATAAAATAATACTATAAATAATAATAGTCAACAATAGTAATGTTATGAATAAGATATTAAGATAATTAAAATAATAATGTACGTGCATGTAAATAAAATAATTTTAAAAAATAATATTAATAGTTCTCAATAGAATTTTAAATTTAGTACTTAAATATAATAATTTAATATATCAATAATAACAACATAAAATAAGATAATTAATATCATTGAAAATATCAATATTTATATAAATAATTTAAATTATTCAAATTATTACATTTATAATCCTATGTGGCGAACTGGATTCACTTAAAAATTTATCGTATATTAGATCTTGAAACAAGTCAATTGCATTTATATTGGATAGGTTTAACTCTATTTATACGTCCACATGTGTGATATGGTATTAGAGTCAGGTGATTGAGATGAAATTTGAAGTGACATATAACCCAATTAATTTTATGATTGTAAAAACTTACACTCATTATACTCTCAAGGTCCGTGTAGAAAATTACTTGCAAGACCGATGTGAAAATTATAGAATCATTTTCGTAGCTAATTAGATTTCAATTGAAAAGCAGATTGTCAACCAAAGAATCAGCACTAGTTTGCTAGAGGGATTGAAATTGGAAACAGAGAAATTGTTCCAACTTTCTTATGAGCAGAAGAGGAAACTATGGCAACAACCAAACAGTCAAAAAAGCTTTGGTCAATCCTTTGTATTGTCAGAGGAATAGAAACTTAATTGGTCGGACATGTTCGGCATCATCGCTCTTCTTCACTATGTTAGAAATAATGCCCTCTTTGACAAGGGCCCCCCAAGTCTCAGGTTCATTCCTATTTCTTTCTAAGGAATAAAAACTGCTTGCAATGCAAGAAGTAATATCTTATAAATATTTTTGTTTACAATATTATAAATTTATTACTTCTGAATAGTTTTATTGGTAATTCAATAAATGACTCTCTAAAATCATAACTAAATGTCACAACCCAAAATAGGGGCCATGACTGGCGCTAGGGAACGGGAATTCTTTCGAATCCGGAACCCGTAGCAAGCCTAAAAATAAAATAAAATATGCAATAATAATAACCATATATAATGCAGCAGATAAAAATCATAAATATCATAATAACAATTTCATTAACTGGATTTAAATCAAATCTCAACTCATCTCATATATATAAAATCTTTTAATACAAATCCAGTTCCAAATATAATACAATATCTCACATAAATAAAATACATAAAATCCCATGATTTAATTTACCACTACTGCAGTGTCTAGATTATAAAAATAAGACTCAAGTAAGCAGTTTACACAAAGAAGCTGGGGCGGAAGAAATCCAGCATGTCGACCTGCTATTGAGGTCTGAAGATGTTGACTCTCCTGAAAAATTATCAACGGAGGGGAGTCAGACCTCACTGAGTGAATTACTATAATATATATACATACACCCTAAATGATAATGCATACAGTCAACAGTATATATCTAATATGTATATATACAGACAAATACACACAAATGCTGTAAAATCATTTTATATATATTTTACTGAAAATTATCGTTTATGAAGGATCAAATAGAACCCTAGAATATCGCAACCTCAAAAATAATGTTAGACAACACTCTAGCCACACAGGCTCACTTAATCCAAATATATCCACTTAATCCATTTAGACAGTAGACTGGCCCCGAGACACTAAGTCAATCGAGCTCCAGCAGTCTGACTGCCAGTGTGATTGGCCCCGAGACACTTGGTCAACCGAGCTCCAGCAATCACACTCTCAAATCATATCTCACACATCAGATCATCAAATTCAATCAATATCCCCAAATGGTTAGTAATATAGCCTAAATACTATAGGCATACCGGTACGTACTCGGTCCTAGTGCTGCCCACTAGGTAGCACGTTCTATCGATATCCTTCATTAATAAATATAAAACATTCATTCACAAATAAATGATGCATGAATTTAAATAAAATAACAACATAAACCATATATATATCGAAAATATACCAAAAGTAAACCAGGTATATTTCGAGTATATATACTTCAAATAAATCCAGTCAAATTATAAATTAAGCTAGAAATATATTTAAAACCATTTTAAATATATTTTATTAACAAAACATGTATACAATTTATTATATACCAAAAATAAACCAAAATAAACTAAATATAAACTTAAGAGATAATCAAATTATTTATGCATATTTAATCAAAATAAAACATATATTTCTAAATCATGCATCCTAAAGCATTTATATATAGTACAGTAACTCACCCTAGTGCGCTCCACGAGATGGATTCGATGGGCCTGGTCCACTAGCCCTCGGTCTCGGTGCAACTAAACAAGCAATAAATAACCGACATCAGAATAAACCTAACAGAAATCCTAGAATTTGATCTAGAGTATTAAACATAGAATCGATATCAGGGTTAGACCGGATATCACGTTTTACGAGAGTTCTATCAAAAATTCGACAGAACCTCCCCTGTAAAACGGACATCTCTCTACTCAAAAGAGTAGAGCTGACCCTGCAAAGAAATACACTTCAAAAAACTACACAGAGCACAATCAAAATCCCACGGTCGGACTCCAAACTATAGTCCACTGACCGGGGTCTACAAACACAGAACAATTCAGGAAATACCAAAAATGCCCTTATAACATAGAAATACATTTTATAGGTAAAAATTACATAATTAACCTTTAAACACAATAAAAACCGATAAAAACTCATTTTATTAGTAAAATCGTATATTATATATATAATTGAAAATAATTCACGAAAAATAGTTTTAATTAGTTAAAAATACCAAATAATTTATAGAAATCATTTTTATACCTTAAATAACTATTAAAACCAATTAAATTACATTTTTAGCCAATTTAGGGTAAAATTACCAAAATACCCCTATATATATAAATATACTAAAATTACTTCAAAAATTCACCAAAAATTATACAATTGTCCAAAATTAATTTTCTCAACATATTTATCAATAATATCAATAATTAAACTCAATTAACCAATTAATTTCAATTAAAAACATAATTAACCCTAATTTCCCAAAATTACATAAACTTCAATAATTCAAAATAAATACATAAAAATTCATAAAAATTCCAAAGAAATTCCTATAATTCATTTCAACACCTAATTTAACCATAAAACACAATTTCATAATTTAAATAATTAATTTCCGAAAATTAGAAAATAATATTAAAATATTCAAAAATACCAAAAAATCCAAAAAATCTCTAAAAATTCCACAAAAATTCATACATGAAGATTAAGCTACTAGTATCAACATTTGTGAAGAGAGTTTTCATGAATCAATCAATTCGAAGCTCAAAAAAAATCAAAAACCCTAATGTGGCCGAATTGGAAAAATTCAAAACTAAGCAATTCTAGACCATTTTAGCTCAAACCAAAGCTAGAATCACACTCACCGGAGCTCAAGGAGAAGAAAGAGACTGGTGGTGTCAAAAATGGTGGCCGAAAGAGGAAGAAACGGCGAGGAGAAGGATTTCGGCCAAAAATGGCAGAAACCGAGCAAGCCACTGCCGGAGAAGACGGCTGGGACGACGAGGCAGCGGAGGAGAACGGCGGCACGCAGGGGAATGCACTCTGACGGCCGGTGATCGGGGTAGCAGCGGGGGAGAGGGAAATGGAGGAGAGTCGGGCGCGCAGGGAAGGAGGAAGAAGAAGAAGAAAAAGAAAAAGAAAGAAAAAGAAAAGAAAAGAAAAAAAAGAAAAGAAAAAAAAGAAAAAGAAAAAGAAAAAAGAAAAATAATAATAAAAAAATAATTTTAATAAAATATTTAAAAAAAAATCACACCCACACATATAATTTAATATTTTAATAATTTAATAAATAAATAAAAATAATTAAATAACAATAAATTAATAAACAAATAATAAAATATTAGGGTAATATTAATTAAACCCTAATTAAATAAATATCACACACATACACGGTGTTTAGTAATTTAAAAATACGTATGAGTTCATGCAAGTCCGAAAATATATTTAAAATAATTAATAATAAATTATTTACGTGAAAATTTCCCCGAAAATGCAAGTCCCGGGAAAATTTTACGTAAAGCACTGTAAATAATACACAATAATTAAAATAGGTTTTAAATACATATCAACTCATGAAAATATCATAATATATACAAAATTATTAACACTGCATATCCCGGTACAGTATAAAAATATTTAAAAAAAATACGGGATATTACAGTCTTCCCCCCTTACAAGAATTTGTCCCCGAATTCCAGAAAACAGGATTAAGAAGGAAAGAGATACGGGTAAGAAGCTCGCATCTCAGCTTCAGTCTCCCATGTATGCTCCTCGACTCTGTCGCTACACCACAGAACCTTGACCATTAGAATCTGCTTCGATCGTAACTGTCAAACTTGATAATCTACGATCGCCACAGGTTCTTCCACAAACGTCAAATCTTCACTCACTTCTACACTGTCGGGTTACAACACGTGTGAAGGGTCTGAGATGTACTTCCTCAATATCGAGATATGAAATACTGGATGCACTTGTGACATTCTCGGAGGCAAATCCAACCGATATGCAACAGTGCCAACTCTCTCCAGAATCTCAAACGGTCCAATATATCTCGGTGCTAACTTACCCTTCCTGCCAAATCTCATAACACCCTTCATCGGAGATACCTTCAGAAAAATGAAATCTCCAACTTGAAACTCCACTTCTTTGCGCCTAGGATCCGCATAACTCTTCTGCCTACTAACTGCGGTCTCTAATCTGCGCTTAATCACGATGACTTTCTCTGCAGCATCCTGAATCATCTCAGGTCCAGTCAAAGCTCTCTCACCAATCTCATCCCAACTCAAAGGGGATCTACACTTCCTTTCATACAACGCCTCATATGGTGCCATACCAATACTGCTATGGTAGTTGTTATTATATGCAAACTCAATGAGTGACAAATGATCATCCCAGCTACCTCCCAAATCCAAGACACACATCCTCAACATATCTTCCAGTGTCTGGATCGTCCTCTCAGACTGACCATCTGTCTGAGGATGAAAAGCAGTACTGAAGTCCAACCTAGTGCCCATCGCTTCCTGCAATTTCTGCCAAAAATGAGAAGTAAACACCGAACCTCTATCTGACACAATGGACACAGGTACTCCATGAAGGCATGCGATATGCTTCACATACAACTTCGCTAATCTAGCTACAGAATAAGTGGCTTTCACAAGTAAGAAATGTGCAGACTTCGTCAATCTGTCTACAATCACCCAGATGGAGTCGTATCCATCCTTCGAACGAGGTAAACCGACCATAAAATCCGTAGCTATCCTATCCCACTTCCACTCGGGAATAGGAAGAGGCTAAAGCTTCCCAAAAGGCTTCTGATGTTTGGCTTTCACTTTTTGACACGTCAGACACTTAGCCACATAATGAGAGACATCCTTCTTCAATCCGTCCCACCAGTATAAATCTCTGATACTGTGGTACATCTTAGTAATGCCCGGATGAACGCTGTAAGCTGTAGAATGTGCTTCCTTTAAAATCTCCTCTCTCAAATTATCCATATTAGGAACACACAATCTACCACTGATCCACAACACACCGTCATTATCGAGTGTGAAATCAGTGAACTTCCCTGCTCTGACATTCTCTGCAAGCTCTTCCAGAATAGGATCTCGGCTCTTAGCTGCTTTAATCCTATCCCTCAGTACAGATCATACTTTAAACTGAGCTAGCAGTCCACTTGATCTACTAATCTTCATCATCAGACCTTGATCCACCATCAAATGCAACTCCTGGATCAATGGTCTCCTCTTAACATTGATGTGAGCAAGACTACCTGAGGACTTCATACTCAAGGCATCTGCTATAACATTAGCTTTACCCGGATGATATAAGATCTCGCAATCATAATCCTTCAACAATTCTAACCATCTTCTCTGCCTCAAATTCAAATCTCTCTGCTGGAAAATGTACTTAAGGCTCTTGTGATCAGTAAATATCTCACAAGTCACCCCGTACAGATAATGTCTCCAAATCTTCAAAGCAAAGATCACTGCAGCCATCTCAAGGTCATGTGTGGGATAGTTCTGCTCATGCTTCTTCAACTGCCTCGAAGCATAGGCTATCACCCTTCCATTCTGCATCAACACACAACCAAGACCAACTCGAGAGGCATCACAGTAAACTATGAACTTATCCACACTATTAGGCAAAGCTAACACTGGCGCTGTGGTCAACTTCTCCTTCAGCAACTGGAAACTATTCTCACAAGCTTCTGACCACTCGAATCTAACATTCTTCTGAGTCAAGCGAGTCATAGGGGCTGCTATTCTGGAAAAATCCTGCACAAACCACCTATAATACCCGGCTAAACCCAGAAAACTTTGAATCTCAATAACAGAAGTAGGTCTAGGCCATTCAGATACTGCCTCAACCTTCTGTGGATCAACCTGAATACCTTCTTTAGACACTACGTGTCCAAGAAAAGAAACACTCTCCATCCAAAAATCATACTTCGAGAATTTAGCATAAAGCTGATGATCTCTCAGTGTCTGTAGTACAATCCTCAAGTGATATACATGCTCCTCCATACTCCTTGAATAAACCAGTATATCATCAATGAAGACTACCATAAATTGATCCACATACGGTCTGAATACCCTGTTCATCAGGTCCATAAAAGCTGCTGGTGCATTAGTCAAACCAAAAGACATCACCAGAAACTCATAATGGCCATATCGAGTGCGGAACGCTGTCTTAGGAATATCGGCTTCACTAATCCGCAACTGATGATAACCCGACCTCAAGTCAACCTTAGAAAAGAACTGTGCACCCTGTAGCTGATCAAACAAGTCATCTATCCTCGGGAGAGGATACTTATTCTTCACTGTCACCTTATTCAGCTCTCTGTAGTCAATGCACAGTCTCAGGGTACGATCCTTCTTCTTCACAAACAGGACTGGTGCACCCCAAGGAGAAACACTAGGTCTTATGAAACCTTTATCCAACAACTCTTGCAACTGCTCCTTCAACTCTTTCAACTCTGCAGGAGCCATACGATAGGGTGGCATAGATATAGGAGTAGTACCTGGGGCCACATCTATACAGAATTCAATCTCTCTATGAGGTGGTAAACCTGGCAACTCCTCAGGAAAAACATCAGGAAACTCACAAGCAATAGGAACATCTGTGAGTGACAACTTCTCCATTGAAGTATCCCTTACCAATGCCAAATACCCCTGACATCCTTTCCTCAACAACTTCCTAGCCGTAATAGCAGAAATAAGATTCTGAGGTGCTGAACTCCTATCACCAACAAACTTAAAATCTTCTTCACCAGGAATTCTAAAAGTCACCTCTTTATTCCTGCAATCTACCACGGCATAGTGCTGAGATAACCAATCCATTCCCAAAATAACATCAAACTCCATCACATCCAACAAAATCAAATCAGCGGGTAATTCTCTATCTCCCACGAGAATTGGACAACTAGAAAGAACAATATCGGTGTCCAAAGAATCGCTAAGAGGAGTGGCAACAGACAAAGGAAAAGCCATCCTCGAAGATTGCCAACAAGATTTAGAAGCAAAAACAAGAGAAACAAATGAATGTGTGGCACCTGGATCAAACAAAATCCATGCATCCAGGTAACAAATAGAAACAATACCTGCCACGACTGCATTAGATGCCTGAGCATCCTATTGAGTAAGATGAAAGACTCTGGCCTGACCTCGACCTCCCTGCTGACTGGTAGAAGCCTGGCCAACACCTCTGGCACCTCCTCTAGTACCTCTACCATGACTCTGCTGTGGAACAAACTGAGTGGAACTCTGATGCTGGGCTGGTGGTAATTGAAATGGCACGGGTGCAGCACTAGCAATCGATTACTGTGGGAATCGCGAAATCTGCTGCTGTTGATATCCGGAGTAAGGACACGATCTAGAAAAATGTCTTGTCTGCTCGCATCTGAAGCATGTCAGTAGTGTCAGATAACACGGTCCCTGATGGACTCTACCACAAGTCTGACAAACGCTGGCTGCTGATCCAGAACTATGACCACTACTGCTGCTCGAAGCACCTGATCTAAATCTGAATGATCTACGCTGACCTCCATGGCCATGTCTACTGCTCCGATGCACTCGCTGCTGCTGTCTCTGACTCTGCTGAGTTGGACCTCACTGCTGACTACTCGAACCAATATGAAAACTCGAATACGGAGTAGCCTGCAATCCACTCGACTGAACTCCTAGTTGGTAATAATCAGGAATCACTCCCTGCCTAACTAGCCTCAGCTCAATCTCCTTAGCCAACTCAATCACAAACTCCAAAGTAAGACCTGCTGTGGGCATACCAGCAAAAGCTGAACCCAAACCAGTAACGTATGTAGTAACCGCAAAATACTGATCTCGCATTAGATCCTTAGCATATCTACCCAGATGAAGAAAATCTCGGGTGTACTCCTCTACAGATCGATCTCCACGAGAAATATTGGTCAAACGAAGACGATAGCTCAAACGAAGAGGCTCTGGACAAAATCTCCTCATAAATCGCTCTCGGAACTGAGCCCACGTCATCGTCATCATATAAGGTTGGATCATCTGAATGAACCAATCTAAGGCTGGTCCCTCGATAGACAACTCGATGATCATGATCCGCTGGTACTCGATATGAGCAGTCCGAGTCCTAATCTCAATCGCATGTAGAAAATCTAATGGATCAAAAGTACCGTCAAAAGCAATCCTGCCAACTCGGGCATAGAACAAAGCTGCCTCAGGGTCAGACATACCCTGTTGATAGGCAGGCTGAACAAGATGAACAACTGGAGGAACAGGAACATCAAACTCAGGCTCTACAGGCTCCTCATCCTGTAACTCTCTCTGCCTACGGCGACCTGCAGCTCCTCGAGGTCTACCTCTGCCACGACCTCTACGTCTAACTGGCTGCTCAGGAGGTAAAACCTCATCCTGAAAAGACTCATCATCCTCAGCCTCAACGATCGGTGGAGTGACACACGTTCGCCTCCTCATACTGAAAAGACAAACGGAAAGATTCAGACAAAACAGACAACGGAGGAATAATGCTGAAAACTACAGCAAGGAATACTCATCAAGACATACTCAAACCTAATACACTGCAGTAGTTCAACAGAAAACACAACTTTAAAAATAGGGCCACAACTCACATAACTAAGCCCTGACACAGAACTCCGCTCTGATACCAACTTTGTCATGACCCAAAACAGGGGCCATGACTGGCGCTAGGGAACGAGAATTCTTTCGAATCCAGAACCCGTAGCAAGCCTAAAAAGAAAATAAAACATGCAATAATAATAACCATATATAATGCAACGGAAATAAAAATCATAAATATCATAATAACAATTTCATTAACTGGATTTAAATCAAATCTCAACTCATCTCATATATATAAAATCTTTTAATACAAATCCAGTTCCAAATATAATACAATATCTCATATAAATAAAATACATAAAATCCCACGATTTAATTTACCACTACTGCAGTGTCTAGATTATAAAAATAAGACTCAAGTAAGCAGTTTACACAAAGAAGCCGGTGCGAAAGAAATCCGACTTATCGACCTGCTACTGAGGTCTGAAGATGTTGACTCTCCTGAAAAATTATCAACGGAGGGGAGTCAGACCTCACTGAGTGAATTACTATAATATATATACATACACCCTAAATGATAATGCATACAATCAATAGTATATATCTAATATGTATATATACAGACAAATACACACAAATGCTGTAAAATCATTTTATATATATTTTACTGAAAATCATCGTTTATGAAGGATCAAATAGAACCCTAGAATATCGCAACCTCAAAAACAGTGTTAGACAACACTCTAGCCACACAAGCTCACTTAATCCAAATATATCTACTTAATCCATTTAGACAGTAGACTGGCCCCGAGACACTAAGTCAACTGAGCTCCAGCAGTCTGATTGCCAGTGTGATTGGCCCCGAGACACTTGGTCAACCGAGCTCCAGCAATCACACTCTCAAATCATATCTCACACATCAGATCATCAAATTCAATCAATATCCCCAAATGGTTAGTAATATAGCCTAAATACTATAGGCGTACCGGTACGTACTCGGTCCTAGTGCTGCCCACTAGGTAGCACGTTCTATCGATATCCTTCATTAATAAATATAAAACATTCATTCACAAATAAATGATGCATGAATTTAAATAAAATAACAACATAAACCATATATATACCGAAAATATACCAAAAGTAAACCAGGTATATTTCGAGTATATATACGTCAAATAAATCCAGTCAAATTATAAATTAAGCTAGAAATATATTTAAAAACATTTTAAATATATTTTATTAACAAAACATGTATACAATTTATTATATACCAAAAATAAACCAAAATAAACTAAATATAAACTTAAGAGATAATCAAATTATTTATGCATATTTAATCAAAATAAAACATATATTTCTAAATCATGCATCCTAAAGCATATATATATAGTATAGTAACTCACCCTAGTGCGCTCCACGAGATGGATCCGACGGGCCTGGTCCACTAGCCCTCGGTGTCGGCGCAACTAAACAAGCAATAAATAACCGACATCAGAATAAACCTAATAGAAATCCTAGAATTCGATCTAGAGTATTAAACATAGAATCGATATCAGGGTTCGACCGGATATCACGTTTTACGAGAATTCTATCAAAAATTCGACAGAACCTCCCCTGTAAAACGGACATCTCTCTACTCAAAAGAGTAGAGCTGACCCTGCAAAGAAATACACTTTGAAAAACTACACAGAGCACAATCAAAATCCCACGGTTGGACTCCAAACTATAGTCCACCGACCGGGGTCCACAAACACAGAACAATTCAGGAAATACCAAAAATGCCCTTATAACATAGAAATACATTTTATAGGTAAAAATTACATAATTAACCTTTAAACACAATAAAAACCGATAAAAACTCATTTTATTAGTAAAACCGTATATTATATATATAATTGAAAATAATTCACGAAAAATAGTTTTAATTAGTTAAAAATACCAAATAATTTATAGAAATCATTTTTATACCTTAAATAACTATTAAAACCAATTAAATTACATTTTTAGCCAATTTAGGGTAAAATTACCAAAATACCCCTATATATATAAATATACTAAAATTACTTCAAAAATTCACCAAAAATTATACAATTATCCAAAATTAATTTTCTCAACATATTTATCAATAATATCAATAATTAAACTCAATTAACCAATTAATTTCAATTAAAAACATAATTAACCCTAATTTCCCAAAATTACATAAACTTCAATAATTCAAAATAAATACATAAAAATTCATAAAAATTCCAAAGAAATTCCTATAATTCATTTCAACACCTAATTTAACCATAAAACACAATTTCATAATTTAAATAATTAATTTCCGAAAATTAGAAAATAATATTAAAATATTCAAAAATACCCAAAAATCCAAAAAATCTCTAAAAATTCCAAAAAAATTCATAAATGAAGATTAAGCTACTAGGATCAACATTTGTGAAGGGATTTTTCATGAATCAATCAATTCAAAGCTCAAAAAAAATCAAAAACCCTAATGTGGCCGAATTGGAAAAATTCAAAACTAAGCAATTCTAAACCATTTTAGCTCAAACCAAAGCTATAATCACACTCACCAGAGCTCAAGGAGAAGAAAGAGACTAGTGGTGTCAAAAATGGTGGCCGGAAGAGGAAGAAACAGCGAGGAGAAGGATTTCGGCCAAAAATGGCAGAAACCGAGCAAGCCACTGCCGGAGAAGACGGCTGGGACGGCGAGGCAGCGGAGGAGAATGGCGGCACACAGGGGAAGGCACTCTGATGGTCGGTGATCGGGGTAGCAGCGGGGGAGAGGGAAATGGAGGAGAGTCGGGCGCGTGGGGAAGGAGGAAGAAGAAGAAGAAAAAGAAAAAGAAAGAAAAAGAAAATAAAAGAAAAAAAGAAAAGAAAAAAAAGAAAAAAGAAAAAAGAAAAATAATAATAAAAAAAATAATTTTAATAAAATATTTAAAAAAATCACACCCACACATATAATTTAATATTTTAATAATTTAATAAATAAATAAAAATAATTAAATAACAATAAATTAATAAACAAATAATAAAATATTAGGGTAATATTAATTAAACCCTAATTAAATAAATATCACACACATACACGGTGTTTAGTAATTTAAAAATACGTATGAGTTCATGCAAGTCCGAAAATATATTTAAAATAATTAATAATAAATTATTTACATGAAAATTTCCCCGAAAATGCAAGTCCTGGGAAAATTTTACGTAAAGCACTGTAAATAATACACAATAATTAAAATAGGTTTTAAATACATATCAACTCTTGAAAATATCATAATATATACAAAATTATTAACACTGCATATCCCGGTACAGTGTAAAAATATTTAAAAAAAATACGAGATATTACACTATACAAATATAAATAGCAACTGGCGAAATTTTAAAGCAACCTAATTTCTAAATAAGGTAACAAATTAGTCAAACAACAATCATAATTTTACATTTTATTTTAGGTAGATATTTTTGCACTCCACTACTTTTTTTTTTTTAGAGTGAATTGGGAGATCATATGATTTTAGCATCAATGGACTATACAATAAGGGGCAACCATTCATTTTTAAATTGGTGATGGTAGGAATCAAATCTTACACCTCAGCATGTTATTGGAGAGAATTTATCACTTAATTACTCTCTCGCTGGCTGCACTCCACTACTTTATTTTTACACTCCATTATTAAAATTTTAAAATTTGAATGAAACAAATATCCTTAATTTAAGTATTTATGTTTTATTAAAAAGAAATTCTAAATTAATCTATTTCTACTCACTAAATGTTAAACCACATCAATTCAGTTTTTTTTTTTAAAAAAAAAACACATTTGTATATTTTTTAATTTTTAAATGTTATAAATTTTTAATAAAGTTATTTTTATTTTAAGTATTAATTTTAAAAAATAAATTTAATATCCGTATGTACAATCATTTATTTTCATCTTTAAGTGCTAGAAATAAATTATTTGAAGAGTTTCAAACTTTAATTATTTTTAAATTTAAATAAATTTTTTAATTTCAATTTCTCGTATATAAACTAAAATATAACTTAAACTAATTGGTTTTTGCCAAACTCTTTCTTCTCTAATTGATTTATGTAAATTTTAAATTACCTTTTCATTATATTTTATTAAATGCTGCAATAGTAGTTTGTACTTGTACTAGTATGTATTTATTGTAGTTTTTGATGATGATGTTGATAGTGGTTGTTTACCTGTCTGTTGTAAAAATATTTTATTAAGACATTATTTATAGAATTCTTTATATCATGAAAAATTTTAATTATAAGGTAAATTTGTGTTGATGTTTGGTGTGAAGTTGTAGTTTAGGCTTACTACAAGTTTTAGATTCATGTGAATTCTTGTTGTCTAGCGCCAGTCATGAATCTTGGATTTTGGTCATAACATAATTTTTCATTTGTAATGTGATAAAAAAAAAATACATTTCATATTTTAAAAGATAAAATTTTGAAATATTATAAGATTAATCTTAATTTAGAGTGTAATACTAAAAATACAAACCAATTTTAAACTATTCCATGTAATTGATAAATTAAATAGCAAATAATAATTTTTTTATTGAAAAATTAAATATTAAATTTTAGTGAGCTTAAAAGTTGATATTATTATATTATAAATTTTAATTGAAAAAATAAAACTAAAAATTTTAATATTATGTCACAACCCAAAACAGGGGCCATGACCGGCGCTAGGGAACGGGAATTCTTTCGAATCCAGAACTCGTAGCGAACTTTAAAATAAAATAAAATAAAATAATAGCATGCAATACTCATAATAATATAAATAAATATTTTACAAATCACAAATAAGATAAGTAAATATACATCAATGGATTTAAATCCTCATCTCATATATATAAATAATCTTTCAATACAAATCCAGTTCAAATATTTGAAATACATAACTCACACAAATATAATACATAAACTCCACAACTGTATACAACTACTGTAGTGTCTAGATTATAAAATAAAGCTCAGATAAGCAGTTTACATAATGAAGTCGGGGCGGAAGAAATCCGGCGTAAGGGTCTGCTACTGAGGTCTAAAGATTTTGACTCTCCTGAAAAATAGTCACCAGAGGGGAGTTAGACCTCACTGAGTGAATTATTATAATATATATACATGCATACTAAATGACAATGCACATAGTCAATAATATATATAATAAATATATATACAAACAATTACACACAGATGCAGCAAAATCATTTTTATATATTTTTATTGAAAATCACCATTTATGAAGGATCAAATAGAATCCTAGTAAATCGTAACCTCAAACAGTGTTAGACAACACTCTAGCCATACAGGCTCACTTATTCCAAATAAATTCACTTGTTCCATTTAGATAGTATACTAACCCCGAGACACTAAGTCAACCGAGCTCCAACAATCTGACTATTAGTGTGATTGGCCCCGAGACATTTGGTCAACCGAGCTCCAGCAATCACACTCCCAAATCACATCTCACATCACATAAATCAAATCGAATCAATATAATCAACATCCACAAATAAGTTAGTAATAAAGCCTAAATGCTATCAACGTACCGGTATGTACTCGGTCCTAGTGCTGCCCACTAGGTAGCATGTTCTATTGATATCCTTCATTAAAATATAAAACATATATTCATAAATAAATGATGCATGAATTTGAAATAAATAGCAACATAAACCATATATATACTAGAAATATACCAAAAGTAAACTAGGCATATTTTGAGTATATATACGTCGAATAAATCCAATATAATTGCAAGATAAACTAGAAATATATTTAAAAACATTTTGAGTATAAATGTTTAATAAAACATGCATATAATTCAAAATATATCAAAAATATACCAAAAATAAACCTAAGTACTAATTGAATCATTTATGCATATTTTATCAAAATAAACATAAATGATTTCTAAAACATGCACCTTAAACATATATATATATATATATATATATATATATATATATATATATATATATATATATATATATATATATATAATAACAACTCACTGTTTATTGCGCTCCTTGAGATGGGTTCGACGGACTTGGTCCACTAGGCCTCAGTCTCGACGCAACTAAATAAACAAACGACAATATGACATTAGAATAAATCTAACAGAAATTCCTAGAAACTCGATCTAGAATGCTAGACTCATAATTAGAATGAGAATTCGACCAGATATCACGTTTTATGAGAATTCTACTGAAAATCCGGGAGAACCTCCATTGTAAAATGGACATCTCTCTACTCAAAGAGTAGAGCCGATCCTGCAAAAAAATACACTTCTAGAATAAACACAAAATTCACAACCAAAATCCCTCGGTCGGACTCCAAACTACAATTTATCGACCGAGGTCCACAATTCACAAAACAATTATAAAATACTGAAAATGCCCTTTTATAATAAAAATACATTTTATCAATCCAAATTACATATTTAACCCTAAAACATGTTAAAAATTGATAAAAACTCATTTATTTAGAAAAATTGTATATTATATATATACTTTGAAAATAATTTACGAAAAATAGTTTTAATTAGTTAAAAATACTAAATAATTTGTAGAAATAATTTTTATACCTTAAATAATTATTAAAACCAATTTAATTACATTTTTAACCAATTTAGTGTCAAATTACCAAATTACCCCTATATATATAAATTCACTAAAATTAATAAAAAATTCACCAAAAATAGTATAATTACTCAAAATTAATTTTCTCAACACATAATTCAATAATATCAATAAATATACTCAATTAACCAATTAATTTCAATTAAACACAGAATTAACCCTATTTTTCAAAATTACAAAAACTTAATAAATTCCAAAATAAATACATAAAATTCACAAAAATTACAAATAAATTTCTAAAATTAATTTCAACACCTATTATTACTATAAAACACAATTTCATAATTTAATTAATTAATTTTCGAAAATTAGAAAATATTAATAAAATAATAAAAAATTCACAAAAATCAAAATAAATTCCAAAATTTCCAAAAAAATTACCACAAGTATATTAAGCTATAAGGATCAAATTTTGTTAAGGGAGTTTTCTTGAATCAATCAAATTGAAGCTAAAAAATTTTGAAAACCCTAATAGGCTGAAATGAAGAAATCAAAACCTAGGGAAATCTAGACCATTTGAAGTGAAACAAAGCTTGGAATCACACTCACCGGAGCTCAAGGAGAAGATAGAGACTGGTGGCGTCGAGTTTGATGGCCAGAATCACATCGATCGGAGCTTGATCGAGTTTCAACAATTCTTAGCTTTTCCAGCCAAAACACGCCAGAATAGGGAGCTTCAGGCATTAAGAAAGGTTGGAGGTGGAGGAGGAAGGCTGAGAGGCACACCGACGGCAAGAAAACCAGCTTGGAATGGCCGAAAATGGTGGAAAATGGCATTGGGCGTTTTGGAAGGGAAGGATAGCAAAACTGTAATTTTGGTAAACCTTTTGATTTTGATAAATACTAATGTATATATGTATATATATATATATATATATATATATATATATCCACACTTTATATTATAATAATATATATATATTCCCACACACAAATAATACTCACCACACATATATTTTAATATATTTTAATAATTTATACACTTATAATTAATTAATTAATATTAAAACTAAATAAAAAATTAAGTTAATTAATTAAACCCTAATTTAATTTAAATAAATACACATATATACATCTTATTTAGAACTTAAAAATTATGTATGAGTTCATGCAAATTCGTAAAACTAGTCAAAATAATTAGTATTAAATTATTTATGTATCAAGTTCCCCGAAAATATAATTCCCGGGAAAATTTTACGTAAATACCTTAAAATAATTAACAAATAATTAAAATTAGCTTTAATAAATAACAAACTGATAAAAATATCGTAAATATGTACAAAAATTATTAACACTGCATATCTCGATGCAGTATAAAAATATTTAAAATTTCGGGATATTACATATTATCATTAAGATTATGATATACATAATTAAAGATAGGGAAAATGCGCAAATACACCATTAATATTTTACCATAATCTCACATAAACCCTTTATGTTTTTCTAGGTGCAAATACACCTTTATCATTTTGAAAATAGAACATTTAGGCCCCCCATATAAACAACATTAATTTTTCTGTGTTAATGAGGTCCACTATGTCTTTCATGTATAAAAGATATATTAGATAAATGTGCATTTTTACCTTAATGTTTATATTGAGGAGAAAATTTGCACTTAAAGAAAATTTATAAAAATTTAAACCCAATTTTTTTTTAAAAAAAAATTAAACTTCTCATCTTATAAAAGTATTAAAATACAATTCTTTTAGATACTCATACTAATGCCAATATGATATTTAAAAAAAAAATTATATATAATTTATTATGCAAATATTTTTAAAACATTGTTTAAATTCAGTAAATTCTATTTTTTATAATAAAAACCTTTTTTTAAAAAAATCATCTCATCTTATATAAAAATATTTTGTTTAAATATTTTTAAATGGGATATCAACCTACACAATTGTTTTTTTTTTTGGAGGAAAGTACCTATTCAATTGTTTTAAAAAAAATTGCATAAGTAAATTTTTTTAATATCATATTAGCATTAATAAATTCTACGAGTATGGAAAATAAATTTTAATTTAACATTTTTGTTAAATGATGAGTGTAAATATTTTTTGCTTAAAAAATTGTGCTTATATGTTTATAAATTTACTTTAAGGCAAATTTGCTCCTTAGCATAAACGTTAGGGGCAAAAATGCACCTTTATTCAATATTTTGTTTATACCTATTAGATACAATAGACCCCACTACTAGTAAAAATTAACGTCATTTATAAGAGGGGGTTAAATGTGTCATTTTCAAAACAATAAGGGTATATTTGCATCTCAAAAAGTATAAAAGGCTTATGTGAGATTAGGGTAATTAAAGGTGTATTTCCACCTTTTTCCTTAAAGATATATAAAAAAAAAAGCCCCTTATATCTTTAGGGTAAAACATTAAGGGTGTATGTGCACTTTTTCCTTTAAAGATATAAGGGGCTTTTAGTTTTTGAATTATATCATAAATGAAGAAATACAAATATAGAAGTAGAAAAACATGAATAAATTGAAATCAAAGAAAAATTTAAAAAAATTCTTTCATATATAAAGCTATTATAAATAGACTTTGATGAGTTGTTACAATATAATAGTAAATTAAAATAGTCACTAATAAAATTTAGTAAAATTTAATAACTTGTCAAGACCCAAATTGGGAGTCATGACCAATACCAAGAAATGAGAATTCTTTCGAATCTGAAAATTGTCACAAGCCTTAAAAATAAAAATACATACAATAATAATATAAAAATGCACCAGAAATAAAACTTCATTTAATATAAGAGCAAATCTTTATATATCATACATAATACAAATATTTCATACTATATTCTAATACAAAGTCTCAAACCAAAAAACAACACATATCTATCACAACAACACTACTTATGCAGTTTCTAGAATATAACAAGAGTTAAAATATAAAATTTACGTAGTATTGCACGGGCTGAGGAAGATTGGCGTAAAGTACTACTGGGGAGCTCTGAAGAAGAAGAAGATCCTGTAAAAAAAATATTGAGGGGAGTTAGACCTCACTAAGTGAATTATTATAATATATATACATGTAACCTAAAGTCATATACGATCAAGCATCAATATAATAATATACATATACACACATTTCACACATATGCTAAAATCTACTTTTATATATAATAGTAAATGGAGAAAAAGTTTATTTAAGTGAAGGATCAAATAGAACTCTAAAAATACTCGGAACCACAATTAAAAAACTCACTAGCCATGTAGTCTTACTTAATTCCAAAGTAATTATCTTATTCCATGTTTGGACAGTAGATTGGCTCCGAGACACTAAGTCAACCGAGCTCCCGTAGTCTCACTATCAATGTGATTGGCCTTGAGACACTTGGTCAACCGAGCCCTCGCAATCACGGTACTCACTTACTGCCATTTTCATTAATCAATCAATCAAATCTCTTATCAAATAAATCTCATGATATCAAATCCTAAATCTAATGCATTGGTACGTACATAGTCATAGTGTAGCCCACTAGGTAGGACGTTCTACTGATATCTTCGAAATAAATCATATAATTATGGGAAATAATAAAATGCATAATTAAAACACAAATGACATTCATTTTAAAAGAATATACCACTTATATACCAAATATATACCAAGCATATACTAAAAACATTCCAAATATATATGTCACATATATACCAAAATATACCATAAGTATACCAAAAATATATTAAGAATATACCAAATATATATTAAAAGTATACCAAAAATATACTAAATCATTTGATAAGATAATTCATGTTTAAATACATAATGAAAACATGGATGTTTATAATCATGTATCCTATATGCAATGCATATATAGAATAATAAATGTAATGACCGATATATTTTTAATTAATATAAATATATTATGAGAACTCTATTCTTTAAAATATTAAAGTTATTAATATACTATTGTCATTATATTTTTTTAGATATAGCATTATTATTATTATTATTATTATTATTATTATTATTATTATTATTATTATTTCTATTGTTATTAATATTATTATTTTAACTTATTATTGTTATATGTTGTGTGTGTATATATATAAAAAAAATAGTTAAAAGCCCCAAAAGACTTGGTCAACCTCTACTCTCCCTACCCTTTTTCTTTCATTTCTTTCCCATTTCTTTCCCTTTTTCTCTCGCTGTCTTCCTTCTTTTCCAACAACACACCACCGTCTGCCTCTTTTTTCTTCTTGTTGTCTCAACAGCAACAACAACAACAACAGCGATAATAACAGAAGCAACAGCAATAGCAACATCATCATCAACAACAACAACAACAACAACAACATTAATAACAACAGCAGCAACAACAACAACAACATCAACAACAACCCTCCCCTGTCCTAGATTTCTATTTTAGGTGAGTTCTAGGTTAGTTTAGTTGATTTTGTTAGGTTGATTATGTGTTGTTTCTTTGTTGTTTATTAGTTATTTATTAGTTGTTTGTTAGTTATTATGTTTATTTTGATTTTTAGTTAATTTATATAATTTTTGCTTAATTTATCAGTATTTATTTTTAATATTTGGTTAATTTTTGAGTTGATCTACATATGTACTTAGTTGATTTTAAATTATTTTAGTTAATTTTAATTTTGGGTATTTTTGAAAATTTTAATAATATAAATTGTAATTTTTGTTAATTATGTTAATTAATTATTTTTGGTTGGAAATTTGAGTAATTAGTGTTAGTATATTAAGTTAGTAGTTTTTGTGTTAATAAAATTATTTTTTAGTAAATTAATATTATTTTTGAGGAATTATTATGTTTATGTGTTTATTGGAATTTTGGGGTAATTATGTAATTTTGTTGAAAATATAGGTAAATTATATTTTAAATAGTATTAGAATAATTTCTATAAATTAATTACTATTTTTAACTAATTAATTCTATTTTTAAAAAAATTATACTCAATATTAAATTATTTATTATTTTGTGATTACATGAGTTTTTAATTAATTTTATAATATACTTAAGTTATTTAAATAATTAAATGTGAATTTGACTATTTTATGATGAATAATTATAAAATTTGGATTTTATTAATATTATATAAATTATTGGGATTTTATCATATAATTCGGAAAAATAATAGATTTTAGTAGTTCGAGGTCTCAACCCGAGGTGTTGAGCTTGTGTGAATTTAGAAGTGTGTTTGCTTGTAGGGTTGACTCTACTTCGATAGAGGGATGTCTGTTGACTCTGCCAAATTTGTAGTAGATTTCTTGTAAAATGTGACATCGGGTCAATCCTAATTTTTGAATTCTGAGTTGAGTCTTCCTTAGAAATTATAGAATTTAGGGTTTTTATTTTCTGATTGTCGTTTCATTTTGTCTTCTAGCCGCCCCTCCAGTCGTGTCTACTAGTCGAGGTCGGACACAACGTATTAGAGGAGCGCATTCATCTTGTAAGTTAATATTTGATTTGAGTGTCGGTTCTTTCAATTTAAATCATATTAAATTTTGATGAATTATATATTTGTGAGATTCTAGTTGGTACTTTTAAATAATGATGCATGATTTAAATTATAGTTGGCTTATTTTATTTTATTTTTATTTACTATAATTTTCATTGTTTTATTTAATTTCAATTATTTTAAATAAACTACAGTAGAACGAGCTACTTGATGAGTTTCATCAGGACTGTGTGTGCACCGGTAAAATATTTAATTATATTACTAGGGCTGATGGTCTAATGATGCTTTGCTCTCGAACACCGCCAGTAATATAATATTTGATTATTTAATAAATAATGGAGTCAAAGGTTTGGTGATGCTTTGCTCTTAGACACTGCCAGTATAGTTGGATTAATATTTATTAAATCACTGGGGCCGACGGTCTAGTGATGCTTTGCTCTCGAACACCGCTAGTGATATTGGATTAAGTGATGAGATTGCGGCTATGTATCCTGGTGATGCTTTGCTCTAGGGATTCGAAAGTCTTGGATATAAGTTAGCCGATTGACTGTTAAAAATTGAGAACTCAGGTTCTACCTAATTTTTTATACTGAAATATTTTAAAAGGCATTTAAATATTTATTTATTTCCTTTGAAAAATGAATTTCTATATGTATATCAAATGAGTTGAATAAATTATAAATATATTATATTTTCATAAAAACCTATTTTAAAGAAAATTTTCAAACCGTATTCATTTCTTTTATTAGCTTACTCAATGAGATCTGACTCCCCTCAATTTATTTTTTTCAAGAGTTTGGGAGTCTTCTGTTAGGCCTACTTTTCTATGCCGAGTAGCTTGTTCACCAGCTATCTTATGTAGGTCTATATAGTTGTGTTTGCATTAGTATCCGTGTACCTCAGTAGAGAACTATATAATTGTGTTTTTTAAGTTGAATATTATGTATTAAGGTTTATGCACTGAGATATTATTTGTATAACTTATGATGTTTATTTTATGCACCATAATGTTATGGTTTAATTAAAATGAGAAAAATCAGTTTGATAATGTGCATTATGATTTAATTATTTTATTGTGAGGTTTTAAAGTGAAATATTTTGCATTTTTCTTTTAAGGCTTACTATGGGTTTCGATAGCTTTATGCTTTCGCATTCCTTAGTGTCGGTTATGTGCCCTTAGGTTCAGGACATGACAATAACTCATAAGTTTGCACTCCTCTAGACAGACTCGATGGGCCTAGTCCATAGACCTTGGTCTTAGCATAACTATAGAAAAATATAATAATAACAATATCAGAATTGAACTCCTAATTCATACTTCTAGAAATTCTAAAGGATGACTCAATCTAAGACACGACTCAACCAAAAACCAAAACTTAGGATCGACCCGATGTCACGTTTTACGAGAATTCTACCAAAAAGTGGGTAGAGTTTATAGTCGGTAGGGTTTAGAATGCGCCTAAGATTTAGTAACCACAACACTATTTAGGCTTAGGGGCTTAGGGAACACACTACTATGCCACAAAGTCATAGCGTGGAGAAGAGGAGTCACCACCCAGGGTAATAACTGGGACAATTCGATTGGTGGAACTCGATTCTCTAAAAGAAAGTTAGCACCACAACTAAGAGATTTTGAGAACGGAATACTAACTTCTCTTAGTCTCATGTTGATTTAGAATTACTTTATAAATTATTACTTCATTCTCTAATTACATGCAATTTTATTATACCCTATTTGAACATCCATCTAACCCTAAGGCATCTAGTCAATAAAATCACACATAAAAATGCATTCAAGCACATCATCCCTAAGTCTAAACTAGGTTAATTTTATTGAAAGTTAGCTAGATTTATAATTTTTATCTACAAATGAAATGGAGTAAAGGTGGGCCTGCATTTTAATTAGTAAGTTTAAATCTATTTGTTTCAATTATCTACAAATAGGCCTAAATCTACAAATTTTTAAAGAAATTAAATTTTATAAGTGAGCCTAAGTCTATTTGTTTTAAAATGGAAAGTGGGCTTGAGTCTATTTATTTTTTTTAAAAGAAATAAAATTAGATGGGCTGAGCTAAGTCTATATTAATTTTAGTTAATCTAAAAATAGGCCTAAGTCTAAATTAACCTAACGGGCCTAAATTTATTTTAATTAATTAACATAAACCATTTTAAGCCTATTTTATTTAGTGGGTTTGAACCTATCATGGGCTTGGGGCTTAAAGAACTAAAAGATTTAAAAATAAAACCCAAACAAAAATCATAACAAAATCAGATTAAACACAAGATTTATGTGATTTTCTAAAAACCCTAAATCAATTTACATGCAACCTTAAATTAATCTACACCCATCATTGATTTTAATTAATTTTTACCCAATTGAACCTAAATTACTAATTCATTTTAAAAGTAGAAAAGTAAAATTTTACTATTCCCACTATTGGGGTTATTACAATATTCTATGTACTAGAAATTAAAATTAATTAAAAACCGAAATTAATTAACACACAAAACACAGAAAAAAACGTAGCAACATCAAACCCTAAAATCTAATCACAGTTTAGAATCCATGACATTCCATGGATCTTTTATTTGATTTTTGGATATTTGATAGTGACCTCATCAATCCCTAATTAGATTCCAAAAGGAAAACACAAAAAAAAAAAAAAGAAATTACATTAGCCAAAAAAGTAAAATAATAAAATAACAATTAAAGGAAATTAAATTAAAAATAAAATCAAAAGACAAGAGAAAATGGAAATAAGATGTTGTGCATATGCTCTTGGATGACCCCTTAGATTGGGATTGTCATCATTTTTAAACTCGTTGTTTGATTTTGGACAAGGACTGATTGCATTCAAAGACACAAATCGTTCTTTTCAAAGCCTTTGAAGGATAATATCAAGAAACTAGGGTTTTGAGAAACAAAAGAAATCAAGATTTTGAATGTTGTTTAGGTTTTCTTCTCAGTAGCGTCTTTGTTTTTTTTCATAATTCTAGGGTTTTCATGCATTAGGGTTTTTTTTTCTTTCATGTCGTCCTCCTCACTCATGCAGTCTCTGCCTTTTAAAATTAGAGATTTGCGAGTTGACCTTCCTTAATTCCAGGAAATAAACTCTATCTATTTAATTTTCAAAATTTTTTTATGCATTTTAACCATGTTATCTGCTAATAAAAAATAAATAAAACAAATTTTTAACCAATCAAAAAAGAGAAAAATTGATGAAAAAAAATTGAAAAATAGGATTTTTCACGCATCAACATTGTGCAATGCCAATCAGCATTGTGCAATGTCGATTGGCATTACACATTGCCGATCGACATTAATGATGCCAATCTTCAAAAATTATTTTTTTCACAATCAAATCCCTGAAAACTTGATTTTTTGTAATCAAATCCTAAAAACGTTGCAATTTAGTCCCCTAAAGTCCATAAAACCAACAACCGAGTTCAATTTTTGAATAAATTTCATCATAGGGGCTTATGTCGTAATTGTACATAACTACATCCTGAAATTGGGTGCTTACATTGTTTCCTATGTAAAATGGACGTCTTTCTACTGAAAGTAGAGCTGATCTCGCAAGCAAACACACTTCTAAAATCACAAATGCACAACACCTCGAGTTGGGACCCTAAACTACACAATTTCCCAATCGAGGATCACAATCCACAATAAATCAATATTTAACAATAATATAATAAAAATCATTAAAATCCATAAACATCAATAAATAACCACAATACAATATATTTAAATAACAAAAACATTAAAGCTAATTATTTTCAAATTAGTTAATAAAATCTCAAATAAATTATATAATATTAATAAAAATTCAAATATTTCATTATTCAAAATAAAATAGTAAAAATTCATAATTAATTATTTAAATAGTTCAAATATGTAATAAAAATAGTTAAAAAGTCATTTAATCCCAAAAATAGTAAATAAATTTATTATTTGAATATGTTTTCAAAAATTATTATTAATTAGTTAAAAATTGTAAATAAATTGTAAAAATTATTTTAATACTATTTATTATCCCAAAATTATTTAAAACATACTAATTAACAATAATTTCAATTAAAACACCAAATTATATTAATTTTTCCAAAAATTAATTTTTCACATAAACTTTTGAAAATTTGTAGTAAATAATTGGGACATAATTTTCATAAAATTCCTTCACAAACTATATTTCAAATATCTTAAACAATTTATTAAAAATAAAAAGATTTTTAACCTTGAAAAATCAAATTAATTCCAAAAAATTCAACCAATATATATTTGCATAGATTAAGCTACACACAATAGCTTTTTTAAAGGCATTTAACTTAAATCATAGTAAATAAATCTAAAAAAATAAAAACTAAATAATAATTCAAAAAACTTACAATCGAAACATTCTAACCTTAAAATGAGCTTAGAATTAGCTTGCCTAAAACTAGAGGATTTAAAAAAGCCCAGGAATGCAAGTTGGAGCCGTTGGAATCACCACCAACGATGAGTTGACCACTGATGCTGCTGCTTCAATTTCTGCTAGTTTCCAATGAGGGACAGGCGTGCTGAAGGTGGCGAGAAAGTGAAGGGAAGTAAGGGAGGTGATGGTGGTGGGTGGTGGCAGTTGATGGACGCTGGTAGGGCTGGGGTGGTCTGTGTAGAAACTGAGAAGTAGGGGAAGAAGAATGAGAAAAAAAAAGAAGAGAAGAAGAGAAAAGAAAAAGAAAGGAAGGGAAAAAAAAAAGAAGTCCCAAAATTTTTTTTAATCTTGACCCTTTTTTTAATACAAATATAACATAAAATAATAAAACTAACAATAATAATAGTAATGATAATAATAATAATAATAATAATAATAATAATAATAATAATAATAATAATAATAATAATAATAATAATAATAATAATACTGACATTAATATTTTTAAATAATAATAACTTCCAAATAAAATCCTCTACGTAACAAAATATTTAAAAAAAAAACAATAAATAAAATTCACAAATAATTATAATATATAAGAACATAGCTATATTTTGAACATAGCTAACGAACTTGATAGTCCATTATCGCAATTGGTTCCTCCTCGTACGTCAGGTCTTCGTTCACTTCCACACTCTTAGGCTATAACACGTGCAAAGGGTTTGAAATATACTTCCTGAGCATTGAGGTATGGAACACTAGATGCACTTGAGACAAATTTGAGGGCAAAGCCAACCGATATGCAACCATGCCCACTCTCTCCAAAATCTAGAATAGTCTAATATACCTCGGTGCTAATTTTCCATTCTTACTAAATCTCATCACACCCTTCATTAGAGACACCTTCAGAAACATATAATTTCCAACCTGAAACTCCATATCTCTGCGCCTCGGATCCGCATAGCTCTTCTGTTTGCTAGTTATGATCTTTAATCTCCTTTTTATTATAATAACCTTCTTAGCTGCATCCTGAACCATCTCAGGTCCAATTAACACTCTCTCTCCAATCTCATCCCAACACAAAGGAGATATACACTTCCTTCTATACAAAGCCTCATATGGTGCCATCTCATTACTGCTATGGTAGCTATTATTATATAAAAACTCTATAAGTGGCAAATGATCATCCTAACTACCTCCAAGATCCAATACGCACATCCTCAACATATCCTCGAGTGTTTGGTCATCCTCTTAGACTAACCATCTATCTAAAGGTGAAAAGTAGCACTAAAATCAAGCCTGGTGCCCATTTCTTCCTGCAACTTCTGCTAAAACTGAGAGGTAAACACTGAACCTCTATCAAATACAATGGAAATAGGCACTCCATGAAGGCACATAATATGCTTAACATACAACTTAGCCAACTTAGCTATATAATAAGTGGCTTTAATTGGAAAAAAGTGAGCTAAATTAGTTAACCTATCCATAATCACCCAGATGGAATCATATCCATCCTTCGAACGAGGTAACCCAATCACAAAATCCATAGCAACTCTCTTCCATTTCCACTCAGGAATTGGAAGAGGTTGAAGCTTCCCAGAAGGCTTCTGATGCTCAACTTTCATCTACTGACATATCAAACACTTAGAGACATAATAAGCTACATCCTTATTCAATCCATCCCACCAGTACAAATCTCGGATGCTATGGTACATCTTAGTAACACCTGGATGTATGCTATAAGCTGTAGAATGCGCTTCTTTAAGGATCTCTTGATACGGAACCTCCAAGAATAAGCTTGAGAACCCCTTTATATATTCGAACCCTCGAAGCAATAACTTGAAAACCCCAATAGTCAATTCAGTAACAACCCCTAAGAATGGTTAGAAATCAGATTACTTAGATGATCAAAGAATTAGAATAAAGAAAACTCATTTCTAAATTCCAATTTTGAAACACTCCAAACGAAGATGGTCAATCTACTTGAATGTTCCTTAAAGCATGTATTCTACACAAGAACACAAAGATAAAAGCAAAACAGCCTTTAGGTTTTAAAACTTCAATTCTGAATAATAAAATTCATCCAAGGCATATATATATAGCCTTTACAAGGTTTTCCTCAGTGAGTAAGGAAAACTAATAACCCTAATCACAAAAAAAGGAAATTAATCTAATCAGACCTCAAATAGGAATTTTGACATACTTCCTATTTTAAGAATAATCAAACTAACTAAAACTAATGGGCTTTTAAAATAACAAATTTGTCCAGCCCTTATTTAACATAATTAATCCTAAATAACAATGCTTAAATAACTCTCCCATGCATATTCGGCCAACCCATAACAAATGAGGCCCATTATATACTTAATTAAACCCATTAATAACTTGGACTTGAATTAAGTTGTATTGAACTTGAGCTGCACTTGGCATAAAGTTTTGGTGTCCTTGTAAACTTTCACTAGCTAAGTTCACAAAGCCTTGTAGATGATGGATTAAGGCTTCTTGAAGCTTCTTAGATTGAGACCTTATTATAGGTCTTTGAGGCATGCTGATTGGACTCAAAACCTCTTGAACTTGATCCTTGCCTTCTTAACTATGCTCATCTTCATCATGTTGAATTCTTTGAACTTGGTGTGTTGGATGCTCCATAACATCTCTCAAATTATCCACATAAGGAATGCATAATCTACCACTAATCCACAAAACACCTTCATCATCCAGTGTAAAATCAGTGAACTTCCCTGCATGAACATTCTCTTCAAGCACTGCTAGAATATGATCTTGGACTTGAGTTGCCTTAATCCAATCTCTCAACATTAATCAGACTCTAAATTGAGCTAGCAATCCACCTGATATGCTAATCTTCATCATCAGACCTTGATCCACTAACTGGTGTAACTCTTGGATCAAAGGTCTCCTTTCCACACTAATTTAAGCAAGACTACTTGAGGACTTCCTACTTAAGGCATCTGCTACCACATTAGCCTTGCTTGGATGATAAAGAATATTACAATCATAATCCTTCAGGATTTCCAACCATCTCCTCTACCTTAAGTTTAGATCTCTCTACTGAAAGATGCACTTCAGGGTTTTGTGATATGTGAAAATCTCACAAGTTACCCTGTACAAATAATGTCTTCAAATCTTGGGAGTAAAGATCACTGCAGCCATCTCTAGGTCGTGAATAAGATAATTATGTTCATGCTTCTTTAACTACTTCAAAGCATAAGCTATCATCCTACCATTCTGCATCAACACACAACCTAGGCCAACTCTAAAGGCATCATAATACATAGTAAACTTATCTACTCCTGTAATATCCCGTGTTTTTTTAAAATATTTTTACACTGTACCGGGATATGCAGAGTTAATGATTTCTGTATTTTATGTGATATTTTTACGAGTTAATATGTATTTAAAACCTATTTTAATTACGGTGTATTATTTTCAGTGTTTTACGTAAAATTTTCCCGGGACTTGCATTTTCGGGGAAATTTTCACGTAAACAATGTATTATTAATTATTTTAAATGTATTTACGGACTTGCATGAGCTCATACATATTTTTAAATTATTAAATAAAGCCTGTGTGTGTATATTTATTTAATTAGGGTTTATTAATTCCCTAATATTTTATTAATTATTTAATTGTTTAAATTGTTATTTAATTAATTTTATTTGGTAAAAATTATTAAAATATTAATATTTTTATGTGTGTGGTGTATATTTGATGTGTGTAATTTAATATTATTTTAATATATAGTATAATATATATATATATACATATATACATCAAAAATCAAAAAGTTTGCAAAATTACCATTTTGCCCCCGACAGTTTTTCTTCTTCTTCTTCTTCTCCGATCGTTCCCTCACCATTTCCGATCGCTGCCGTGCCGTTCCTTCACCGTGGGTGTGCCGTCCGGTGTGCCACCATCTTCCCCGACCAGTTTCGTCGCCTGTGGAGGCCGTTTCCGGCGTCGGGAGAGTGATTTTGGCCGGAGAAGCCGAAAATCAACTCACCGTCGATCACGTCGATTCCGGCCACCATTTTCAACACCGCCGGTCTCTTTCTTCTCCTTGAGCTCCGGTGAGTGTTATTCTAGCTTTGGTTTGAGCTAAAATGGTCTAGAATTGCTTAGGTTTCGATTTGTAAATTTCGGCCTATTAGGGTTTTTGATTTTTTTGAGCTTCGAATTGATTGATTCATGGAAACTTCCTTCACAAATGTTGTTCCTAGTAGCTTAATCTACATGTATGAATTTTTGTAGAATTTTTGGAGATTGTTTGGATTTTTGGGTATTTTTGAATATTTTAATATTATTTTCTAATTTTCGGAAATTAATTATTTAAATTATGAAATGGGAGTTTATGGTTGAATTGGGTGTTGAAATGAATTATAGGAATTTATTTGGAATTTTTATGAATTTCTAAGTATTTATTTTTAATTATTGAAGTTTAGGTGATTTTGGAAAATTAGGTTAATTGTGTTTTAAATGGAAATTTATTGGTTAATTGAGTTTAATTATTAATATTATTGATAAATATGTTGAGAAAATTAATTTTGGATAAGTGTATGATTTTTGGTGAGTTTTTGAAGTAATTTAAGTATATTTATATATATAGGGGTATTTTGGTAATTTTACCCTAAATTGTCTAAAAATGTAATTTAATTGGTTTTAATATTTATTTAAGGTATAAAAATGATTTCTACAAATTATTTAGTATTTTTAACTAATTAAAACTATTTTTCGGGAATTATTTTCAATTATATATATAATATACGGTTTTTCTAATAAAATGAGTTTTAATCGATTTTTATAGTGTTTCAAGGTCAATTATGTAATTTTTATTTATAAAATGTATTTCTGTGATTTAAAGATATTTTTGTTATATCTGGAATTATTCTGTGTTTATGGACCCCGGTCGGTGGACTGTAGTTTGGAGTCCGACCATGGGATTTTGCTTGTGTTGAGCTTGTATTTCGAAGTGTGTTTCTTTGCAGGGTCGGCTCTACTCTTTTGAGTAGAGAGATGTCCGTTTTACAGGGGAGGTTCTGCCGGATTTTCGGTAGAATTCTCGTAAAACGTGATATCCAGTCGAACCCTAATTTTCGATTCTGTGTTTAATACTCTAGATTGAATTCTAGGATTTCTGTTAGGTTTATTCTAATGTCGATTATTTATTGCTTGATTAGTTGCGCCGAGACCGAGGGCTAGTGGACCAGGCCCGTCGGACCTGTCTCGTGGAGCGCATTAGGTGAGTTACTATATTATATAGATATGCTTAGGATGCATGATTTAGAAAATGCATGTTTTATTTTGACTAAATATACATAAATAATGTGATTTATATTCAAGTATATTTTTGGTATATAATAAATTATATACATGTTTTGTAAATAAAATATATTTAAAATGTTTTTAAATATATTTTTAGTTTAATTCATGATTTGATTGGATTTATTTGACATATATATACTCAACATATACCTGGTTTATGTTTGGTATATTTTCGGTATATATATGGTTTATATTGTTGTTTCATTTATATTCATGCATCATTTATATTTGTGAATGAATGTGTTATTATTTATTAATGAAGGATATCAATAGAACGTGCTACCTAGTGGGCAGCACTAGGACCGAGTACGTACCGGTACGCCTATAGTATTTAGGCTATATTACTAACTATTTGTGGATATTGATTTGATTATGATTGTTGATATGTGAGATGTGGTTTGGGTGTGATTGCTGGAGCTCGGTTGACCAAGTGTCTCGGGGCCAATCACACTGGCAGTCAGACTGCTGGAGCTCGGTTGACTTAGTGTCTCGGGGCCAGTCTACTGTCCAAATGGATTAAGTGGATATATTTGGAATAAGTGAGCCTGTATGGCCAGAGTGTTGTTTAACACTATTATTCTGAGGTTGCGATATTCTAGGGTTCTATATGATCCTTCATAAAAGATGATTTTCAGATAAAATATATAAAAATGATTTTTCTGCATCTGTATGAATTGCCTGTATATATACATATTAGACATGTATTATTGACTGTATGCATTGTCATTTAGAGTGTATGTATATATATTATAGTAATTCACTCAGTGAGGTCTGACTCCCCTCCGTTGACTATTTTTCAGGAGAGTCAACTTCCTCAGACCTCAGTAGCAGGTCGATACGCCGGATTTCTTCCGCCCCGGCTTCTTTATGTAAATTGTCTACTTGAGTCTTATTTATTTTATCTAGACACTGCAGTAGTTGTGAATTAAAGTATTGGATTTCATGTATTTTGTTTTATGAGGAGATATATTATGTTGAAACTGGATTGTATTAAAGAGATTTTATGTATGTGATGAGATTTTTATTTAATCCAGTTGATATGGATAATATTATGATATTATGATTTTTATCTCCGCTGCATATTATATTTTTATTTTATTGTGGCATGCTTTACTTTATTTTTAGGCTTGCTACGGGTTTCGGATTTGAAAGAATTCCCGTTCCCTAGCACCGGTCATGGCCCCTGTTTTGGGTCGTGACAACTCCATTAGTAAAAGTCAAAACTAGAGTTATGGTCAGCTTCTCCTTCAATAACTGAAAACTATTCTCATAAGCATCTGACCATACAAACTTCACATTCTTTTGAGTTAGGTGAGTCATAGGAGCTACAATTCTAGAAAAAATCCTGCACAAACCTCTTATAATACCCAGCCAAACCTAGAAAACTTTGAATCTTTATGACTGTCATCAATCCGGGCCACTCAGGCACTACTGTAATCTTATATGAATCAACCTAAATATTATCTTTAGACACCATGTGTCCAAAGAATGTAACACTTTCCAACCAAAAATCACACTTTGATAATTTAGCATAAAGCTAATATTCTCTCACTGTCTATAGTACTGTCCTCAAGTGATATAAGTGCTCCTCTATACTCCATGAATACACCAGTATATCATCAATGAAGGCTACCATAAACTGATCCACCAATGGTCTGAATACCATGTTCACCAATTGCATTAGTCAATCAAATGACATCACCAAAAACTCATAATGGCCATATTAAGTGTAGACTGCCATTTTAAGAACATCGACCTCACTAATTCACAATTGATGATAACTTGACCTCAAGTCAATCTTAAAAAAGAACTATGAGCCTTGAAGTTGATCAAACAAATCATCTATCCTTGAAAGAGGATATTTTTTTTTCACTGTCACCTTATTAAGCTCTCTATAATCAATGCACAATCTTAGTGTACCATCTTTCCTCTTCATAAATAGGAATAGTGCACCCCAAGGAGAAACACTAGGTCTAATGAAACCCTTATCTAGTAAATCCTACAATTGTTCCTTCAACTCTATAGGAGCCATTCTGTAAGGCGGCATCAAAATAGGAGTTGTATCTAGAATTACAACTATACAAAACTCTATGAGGTGGTAAACTTGGTAAATCCTCAGGAAAAATGTCAGGAAACTCACAAGCAACTGGAACATCTGTGAGAGATAACTTCTCCACTAAAGTATCTCTAACAAGTGCCATGTATCCCTGACAACCTTTCCTTAGCATCTTCTTAGCCTTGATAGTGGAGATGAGATTCTGAGGTGCAGAACTCTTATCACCCACAAGCTTAAACTCTTCTTCATTAGAAATTTTAAAAATCACATTTTTACTCCGATAATCCATAATAGCATAAAGCTAAGATAACTAATCTATACCAAGGATCATATCAAACTCTGTCATATCCAACAACACCAATTCCACTGGCAATTCTCTGTATCCCATTAACACTGGACAACTAGAAAGAACAACATTGATGTCTAATAAATCGCTTAGAAGAGTGGCAATATATAAAGGAAAAGCCATCCTTGAAGCTTGCCAACATAACTTCGAAGCAAAAACAGGGGACACAAAAGAATGTGTGGCACCCAAATCAATAAAAACTCTAACATCCAAGAAACAGACTGGAAGTACACCTGCAACAATGGCATTGGATGCCTAAGCATCCTGTTAGGTGAGGGTGAAAACTCTGGCCTAACCTTGACCTCCCTGCTAACTGGTGGAAGCTTGACCAACACTCCTAGCACCCCTTCTACTACCTCCACCATGCCCCTGCTGGGTAACAATCTATGTCCTACTCGGACACTGAGCTAGAGGAAATTGAAAAGGAGCTAGAGCTGAACTAATAATGGATTGCTATGAAAATGATAGCTGATAGCAAGAATAAGGACATGTTTTGGCAAAATATCTCATCTGTTTGCATCAAAAACAAGCTTCAGGAGTCATGTAGCACGGTCCCTGATGGACTCTCCCACACGTCTGATAAGCATTGACTGCTGATCCTATGCTACCATATCCCAAACTCTGACCACTGCTACTACTAGAAGCATTAGAACCAAATCTGACGGGTCTACACAATCCTCCACGGCTATGCCTATTACTCTTGTGGACTCTTTGCTAAGGTCTTTGGCTCTACTGATAAAATCCTCTTTAATGATTGATAGAGCCAATCTAAAACGTCTGGAATGGTGTGCTCTGAAATCCTCATGACTGAACACCTCCCAACTGATAATAATTAAGCATAACTCCTTACCTAACCAATCTAAGCTCTATCTCCTTGGCCAACTCTATCACCAACTCAAGAGTAAGGCCTACAATAGGCATCCTAGCAAAAGCAAAACCCAGTCTAGTGACGTATATTGTAACAATAAAATATTGATCTCGCATCAAGTCCTCTACATATCGACCCAGTCTGAGGAACTCTCTGGTGTAGTCCTCTACTGATCTATCACCTCTAGCGATGCTCATCAAACGAAGTCTGTAACTCATCTATAATGGCTCAAGATAGAAATTCCTCATAAATCTCTCTTGAAACTAAGCCCAAATCATCGTTGTCATGTGTAGGTGAATGACCTGAGCAAACCAATCTAGGGCTGGTCCCTCAACAGACAGCTCGATGATCATAATCCACTGATACTCGGTGTGAGCAGTCCAAGTCATCGTCTCAATTACATGTAGAAAATCTAAAGGGTTTAACATCCTGTCAAAAGAAATCCTACCGACTATGGTGTAAAATAATGCAGCCTTAAGGTCAGACATATAGACAGGCTGCATTTGAGGTGCAACTGGAGGTATAACAGCTTCTTCAAACTCTGGCTCTATAGGTTCCTCATCTTATAGATCTCTTTGCCTACAATGACTTGCTGCTCCTTAAGGTCTACCTCTGCCTCTGTGCTTAGCTGGTAACTCAGGAGGTAAAACCTTGTGTTGAAAGGACTCATCATCCTCTACCTTAATGACCGATGGAGCGACATGCGCTTGCCTCCTCATTCTAAAAAGATAAAAACTTAGATTTGGAAAAAATAAACAATAAATACCATCCTAACGATTATACAAAAAACTAAATCAATGAAAATTTATTAAAGACATACTCAAACCTAATTTACTGCAGTAGTTCAAGGAAAAAAAGATTTTGAAAACCTAGGTCCATAACACTAATAACCTAGGCTTTGATACCAACTTTGTCATGACCTAAACTGGGAGTCATGACTGGTGCTAGGGAACATGAATTCTTTTGAATCCGGAACCCGTAGTAAGCCTTAAAAATAAAAACACATGCAATAATAATATAAAAATTCACTAGAATTAAAAATTTATTTAATATAAAAGCAAATCTTACTTAATTCACTAGCCATGCAGGCTTACTTAATTCCAAAGTAATTCTCTTATTCCATGTTTGGACAATAGACTAGCCCCAATACACTAAGTGAACTGAACTCCTGTAGTCTCACTGTTAATGTGATTGGCCTTGAGACATCAGGTCAATTGAGCTCCCACAATCACACTACTCACTTACTGTCATTTTCATTAATCAATCAATCAAATCTCTAATCGAATAAATCTAATTATGTCAAATCCTAAATCTAATACACTGGTACATACACAGTCCTAGTGCAACCCACTAGGTAGCTCATTTTATTGATATCCTTTAAATAAATCGTATAATTATGGGAAATAATAAAATGCATAATTAAAACACAAATGGCATTCATTTTAAAAGAATATACCAAATATATACTAAGCATATCCGAAAAACATTCCAAATATATATGCCACATAGATACCAAAATATACCATAAGTATACCAAAAATATATTAAGATACCAAATATTTATTAAAAGTATACCAAAAATATACTAAATCATTTAATATGATAATTCATGTTTAAATACATAATGAAAACATGGATGCTCATAATCATGTATCCTATATGCAATGCATATACAGAATAATAACTGATAAATTTGTGTTCCTTTAGACATACTCAATAGGTTTGGTCTGATAGGTCTCGATCTCAGTACAACTACAGAAAAATATAATAATAACAATATCAAAATTGAACTCATAATTCATACTTTTAGTAATTCTAAAGGACGACTCGATCTAAGACATGACTCAACCAAAAACTAAAACTCAGGATCGACTTGACGTCATGTTTTATGAGAATTCTACAAAAAATTTGGCAAAGTCTCTTTTTGTAAAATGGATGTCTCTCTATTGAAAGTAGAGTTGATCCTACAAGCAAACACACTTCTAAAATCACAAATGCACAACACCTTAGGTTGAGACCTCGAACTACACAATTTTCCAACCGAGGATCACAATTCGCAATAAAATCAATATTTAATAATAATATAATAAAAATCATTAAAATTCATAAACATCAATAAATAACCACAATACAATATATTTAAATAACAAAAACATTAAAGCCAATTATTTTCAAATTAGTTAATAAAATCTCAAATAAATTATATAATATTAACAAAAATCCAAATTTTCAATTATTCAAAATAAAATAGTAAAAATTCACAATTAATTATTTAAATAGTTCAAATATGTAATAAAAATAGGGAAAAAGTAATTTAATCGCAAAAATAGTAAATAATTGTATTATTTGAATACATTTTTAGAAATTATTATTAATTAGTTAAAAATAGTAAAGAATTCGTAAAAATTATTTTAATACTGTTTATTATCCCAAATTATTTAAAACATGCTAATTAACCATAATTTCAATTAAAACACCAAATTCATCAATTTATGTTAATTTTTCCAAAAATTAATTTTTCACATAAACTTTCGAAAATTCGTTGTAAATAATCAAGGCATAATTTTCATAAACTTCCTTCACAAACTATGTTTCAAATATCATAAACAATTTATTAAAAATAAAAATATTTTCCACCAGAATATTGACTGGCTGGAAAATTCAACCCTCAAAAATCAAATTAATTCTAAAAAATTTAACAAAAATATATTTGCATAGATTAAGCTATATACAACAACTTTTCTAAAGGCACATAACTTAAATCACAGTAAATAAAGCTAAAAAAAAACTAAAAGTTGACCTAAATAATAATTTAAGAAAACTTACAATCAGGACGTTCTAAGCTTAAACCGAGCCTAGAATTAGCTTGCCCGGAACTAGAGGATTCAAATAAGCCTGAGAACGCAAGCTGGAGCCATTGGAATCACCACAGGTGACGAGTTAACCACCGCTGCTGCTGCATCTATTTCTACTGGTGTTCGACGAGGGACAGGCGTGCTGAAGGTGGCGGGAAGGTGAAGGGAATGAAGGGAGGTAATGGTGGTGGTTGGTGGCAGTTGATAGACGTCGGCAGGGCTGGGGTAGTCTGTGTAAAAACCAAGAAGTAGGGGAAGAAGAAGGAGAAAAAAGGAAGAAGAGAAAGGAAGAGAAAAGAAAAAGAAAGGAAGGGAAAAGAAGTCCTGAAAATTTTTTAATCCTAACCCTTTTTTTTTTACAAATATATATATATATATATATATATATATATATATATATATATATATATATATATATATATAAGACTACACAAACACAAAATAATAATACTAATAATAATAACAATAATAATAGTGATGATAATAATGATAATGATAATAACACTAATAATAATAATAATAATAATAATAATAATAATAATAATAATAATAATAATAATAATAATAATAATAATAACTTCCAAATAAAATCCTCTACATAAGAAAATATTTAAAATAAAATCAATATATAATATTTACAAATAATTATAATATATAAAAATTTAAAATATTATTAACACTGCATATTCCAAAATAATTTTTAATAATTTAAAATATTAAGTCATCACATAAATGTTATAATATATAACAATAAAACTTGAGAGAAAATGTTTAAATGTAATACAATATTTATTAATTTTGATAACTTCTAATGAGTTAAAATCAATTAATAAAACCGTTACAAATGCTTTAATAAATCATTATAATATATTAGGTGAATGATTATAAATTAATAAAGATCATTACTCAATTTAACATAATATAACTAATTTAAAAGTTAATCCTTAATTATTAAAGAGAAGGTACTCAACAAATAATTAAATAAGAATATAACTAAAAAAATATAAGTAGCAATTAGTAAAATAATTTAAACTACCTCATTTTTAAATAAGGTAACAACTTAGTCAGACAACAATAAAAGTTTTATATATTATTTTATAACACACTATAAGATGTTAATTTTCACTTGTAATTTGATAAAAAAATTTCATAGCTTGAAAATAAATTTTATAAATATTATAAGATTAGAGCATAATGCTTATAAAAGTTTTTTTTTCTATATATCATTAATAATGTAAGATTGTAGTATATATAACTTACTAAAGAGGTGTTTGAGTTACAACAAATTATATATACAAAATTGAATAACAAAAATTAACTTACTGTTTACACACCCTTAAAAACTATTGGAAGTGAGGATGGTAGAAGTTGTAGCTTAAAGGTGATGTATTGGAACTAATGAACAGTCAATGGTTTGGTGAATATGTTGGCAATTTGATCCTTAGAAGAGATAAAGCATACTTTGATGGTGCCATTTATAACTTGCTCACAAAAAAAGTGATAGTCAAGTTCCACATGCTTAGTACGAGCATGGAACACTGGGTTTGCTGTCATGCAAATTGCACCCATGTTATCACACCAAAGGATATTAGTAAATGAAGATAAGCCAAACTCAGATAGTAAGCTTTTAATCTAAAGAATTTCAATAGTGGAGTTAGTAATGACTTTGTACTTGCTTTCAGATGATGACTTAGTAACAATAGGTTGCTTTTTCACATACCAGGAGATAAGATTAGTATCAAGATAGATGGTAAAGCCATTGGTGGACCTTCTATCATATAGGCAGCCACCCTAATTGCTATTGGTAAAACATTAAAGATACAAAGGGGAATCAGAAGCAATACACATAGAATTGTTAAGTGTATGCTTCGAGTACTTGAAAACTCACTTTAGTGCTTTCTAGTGATGATTAGTAACATATCTAAAATTCATAATTTTAGTCCTAAAAATCCAAAATCAATATTTAGAGATTAGTTTTGATCAAATTTTCATCATAGGAGCTCTCGTCGTATCTATGCATCAATGCATCTCGAAATTAGCAGTTGCCCCCTTTTTTAGCTATTTACTTGACAAATTGTAGTAAAGCAAATAAGCACACAACTTCAAATCAAAGATTCAAAACACTTATTTATGTGCCATGATTATGCATAACACTATGCAATGTTGAATGTGATTTAAGGAACATTAGAATTCCTATGGAATTTCTAGTTATGATGTTATCATTATGTTCAGTGATTAGTGATTGACAATGTGTTCAGTATATTTTGAAAGTAGGCTATAGTTCTAGTGGAACATATAGTGGGAATACTATCATTTGTGTTCAGTGAATAACAGTTGATACTATGTTCAATGCATTTTGAAAGTAGGTTATAGCTCTAGAAGAACATATAGCAGTCATGTTATCATTGTGTTCAGTGAATAGTGATTGACACTGTGTTCAGTGCATTTTGAAAACATGTTCTAGTTTCGATGGAACATATAGCAGTAATGCTATCACCATGTTCAGTGAATAGTGGTTGACACTGCGTTCAGTGTATTTTGAAAACATGCTATAGTTCCTGTGGACCATATAGCAATGATGCTATCACTATGTTCAGTGAATAGCAATTGAAATTGTGTTCAGTGCTTTTTTTTTATATGTTCATTGCATGATATGATCAACTGTCTTCATTGCAGTTAATTTAGATTGACTTGATAACGCTAGTGCTAATTCCACATATTGAGTTTATCTTCTTTTGGACTTGCTATTTTTGAAGACTTTTTAAAGTTAGTTTCAACATGATAATTATACAAAAAAGTACGTTATATTTTTGAAAATTTATGAGAAAATTCATCACTTTATCATGAGATAATGTGCACCTAATGAATCTCAAAAATTTTGATTTTCATGACTATCATTTACTTACTGTTTGTAAAGGTCAAAGGTATTGTTAACCATTTTATGCTGAGAGCATATTTTTACCAAGTAAAGAGCTTACTTCTACACTAATTTCAAAGAGAATTTGCTAAAGAAAAATCATGGAATTTAAAATAAATCAAATTCTGAGTATTAAAACAATCTCTAAGTTATTTTTGTGTTTTTCTTCCTTATCCAGGTATTCCCCCACCTATATGATATTATTCAGAATGGATACCATTGGAAAGCTCCTTTGGATACTCATACTCTTACAGAGCATTAGAGTAAATAGAGCAGCTTTTAATGTGGTCCTCTTTTAGTATTCCCTCACCTTTTTTATATTACTCAGCATGGATACTACCAGAGGTTTCACAATGATATTCGTACTCATTTTTTAGCATTAGAGTAAATTATGTTTTCTTTTATTTTGATTCTTCTCTTAGTATCCCTTACCTTTCTTGTAGTACTCAGCCTATATACCATTAAGGGATTTTGTAATCATACTCATTTTTTAGCATTGGAGTAGATTATATGCACATTTATCATTCAAAAGAATGAAATGATACTCTGAAATTCAAGCAATTTATACTACAAGTCCATAGATTTTGCTTTTATATATTCTTCCCCTTATTTAGGTGCAAAGAAAGATTTAGATTGATTATAGTTTCTAAACTCTCAACATACAATTGTCAACTAATCATTCGAATTATGCGAGGCTAATAAAAAAGAGCCATTATGATCAAAGGTCATAAGATATGCTTTCTGTACATGATCTCATGAAGTGGATGAATTTACTTTCAATCTATGGATTTTATTGTTGAGATTGTACTTTATTACAAAATCTAGGAAATAAAGTTATGTTCTTCCCTTAATTATTTTAATTAGTGTTTAGCATTTGCTATCTTGCCCATTCTTATTGATGTATCAATTTCTTTCCCCTTCTTTATTCTTTTTTGTTTTTCCCTACACAAAATACCATAAGTTAGTATGGTCTATTTGCAAGTGAAGAGATTTTGTCAAAATGCAATGTTATTCTTTTGCATTCTTCCCTTTTGATTGTGATGATGATGTCTCTAATCATAAGGTCATGATACTCCACCATTGAAGTTATGGATTTGGGCTGTGTTTGTATTTCCACCATTCCATTAATGCTATGGTAGAGGGCTTCATTCCTCTTCTTGATATCTCCTACAAAAAAGGTTAAGGAGTTAGAGATCTTATTTTATGATCAAATAATTTTTCAGAGTGCATTCATTTCAAGTTTCAAGTGCATCCTTCCCTTTCTAGGGTTGACGCATGTACTACTAGCATGCTAGACCTTCTAATCCTCATATTCCACACCCTGTATTAGTTTCAATGTTATAGAGTTCTACTCTTATTGGTCAAGAGTTGAGAGAAGCACTCCAGGGATTTAGGGCTCTATCTTTGCTTGAGCATTCTCATAGCTATTATAGGTACAATCATGAGCATTTATTGAAGTTGACTCCTATTGACCTAAATGAGGTATGTTTGTTTTTTGCTACTCTTCATGTTATTGACTATCTTTTAGTTTTATAATTCATGGGCACAAATTTTCCTTTTATTGAGACTCTATGTGATATTCCAAATGATGTTCCAAATGAGAATATAGAGATGGATGTTGAGTCTGAGGAGCCTGAGACTCTTATCTAGTCCTTTAAGGTTGCCAGGATGATGCTTTTGCAAGTATCACTATCAGTGATATTCCCTTACTAGATGGACCCATGATTTATTAGGCTCATATGGTCTAGAGTCTTGTTACGTATCAGGTTCACCTTGATAGTGTTACCTTTTTTCTTTCAAATGCTTCACATATGAACATTCTAACTACCTTTCTACACTTTTACAACACTGATTTTGAATGTTAGTAGTAGAGTATTTGTATAATCTTATTTAGGCTCAAAGACTTTATTATGTAAAGCAAGTATTTCACAACAAATGTATGCAAGTGTGCATGCTATGTATGATATGCATAATCCAAACAGATCTTTTATTTGGAACAGAGCTATATTATTGATCTTGGAGTGTGAGAATGAGGTGCTTCATCAGTAACTTGCAGATTTAAACATTAGATGCTTCGAGGTTGGTACTTCTAATGTTAGAGCTTTTAATACAATTTGTCGGATAAATGACCAGGCTATGTTGTATTTGTAAACACCTAATTTCGGGATAATAAAATATGGATGCGATAAAGGACTCTAATGATGAAAATGTTATAAGTAGGTCTTCAACACTTGAAATTTGAAACCTCAAAAGTTTGAATACATTTTCAAAAAGAATTTCATTAGTTTTTTTAGGACTTCATTGTAATACCTTTTAAGATCTAATTGAAAATTTTAATTCTTTCAGGGGTCTTTCAGAATTCTATAATTCCAACCGAAATTACATAATTGCTATATGAATTATGTAATTCTAATTGGAATTACGTGTTTTTCATCTATTTTTTTTATATTTTCACAGAAAATAAAAATATTTTTTCTTAAGTTTTAATTGGTTAAAAAATTTTCTTAAATTTATTTTTAGGATTTATCTAATTCTTCATGAAATAAAGTTCTTTTAAAATTGGAACTCTTAGTACGTAGAACTTAGGATTTTTTGGTTTTTCCCTATAAAAGGAGAGCTTAGACTCCTTAAGGGGGGGGGGGGACTCAATTCTCAATCCTCAACATTCTTTTTTGCAATTTTGGCTGTCTTCTTCCCAAGTATCTCTAGACTTTTCTTTAGGTAGTGCACAAAAAATTCTTGGTGATTTATTCATTGGAGATTTTTTTAAAAGAAGAATAATAGGTTTTTGAAGGCCTACTAAAAAAATGGTAATCTTACTAGTGTGAGGAACAATTTGTTCAACATCCATAATGCATTATCTTCTCTCTACTTTCTTTTATTCTTTTTTTTATTATTTTAGATTTTATTGAATTTCAAATTTAATTTAATTTTAATTATAATTTTATTCACTAATCATTGTTTTATCCTTTTGTGAGGGTGATTATGGAGGAGATTACATGATGATTATATTTGGAGAACCAAATCCATAGAGGTCCATTAAATGCCATGGATGGAACCTTGTAGCTAAATATATTTTCTAGGTTTTTATTTAGGTGTTTATCATTGTTTTAATTTTTTATTTATTTTTGGATTGTATTAATTTTTCTTTTCTTATTATTTTCAATTGTTAATTGTAATAGCCCCAATACTGGAAATAATGAAATTTTGTGCATGTGCGATTGGATGTTTTATTTTAATTAATCAATTAGTAAAATTAGGATTTTAATTGGGTAATTAATTAAAATTAATGGTTATAGAAATCATTAGGTTGTTTAATTAAAATTGGATTAGATTTAAGTGGTTAGAATTAGGGTTTTTTGTTAATTATTTATGTGTTTGTTTATGGTCATTTTAATTAAATTAGGATTTTTAGAAAGAAATAAGTTTGATTAATTGTTTGATCTTTTATTTAATTTTTTAATTTTTTTTTAATTATTTTTGGGCTGGTTTGCTTATGTTTATGTGTTTTGGGCCCTAGCCCCATATTAGGCTTTAACCCATTTAGGTTTTTTAGGTTTAATTAATAAACATGCATTTTAGGCCCATAATTAATTAGGTTTAGGGTAGAGATAACTTAGGCACATTTAGTTAATTAGACATAGGCCCACCTAATTTAGTTTAATTAATTTAGACTTAACCTATTTAATTTAAGCCTTTTTCATAATTTGTAGATTTAAGATCAAAATAAAAACCTGTAGAATTAAGGCCCACTAAATTAAATACTTCATAATTTGTAGATCTAGGCCCATTTTTAGAATTAAAATAAATAGATTTAGGATCATTTAATTAAAAGGAATTAGGCCCATTAGTCTTCACACTCACTTATAAATTAAAATATGTAGATTTAGCTCATTTAATTAAAATCAATGTAGATTATACTAACCCAGGGATTATGATGAATGCATTGTTTACTTGTATATTTCATGACTATTTTTCCTGGAGTTGATTATTTTTTAAGGGTTTATATGAAATTGCATGTAAATAGAGGATAAAATAGTAATTCATAAAGTAATTCTAAAAGAACACGAAACTGAAAGAAGTTAGTATTCCATACCTAGAATCTCTCGGTTGTGGTGCTGGCTTTTTTTTTTAGTAAATTAAGTACCACCATTTTTTTTATTTGTCTCAGTTATTACCCTGGGTGACGACTCCTTATCTCCACACCATGTCTTTATGACAATGGTAGTGTGTTCTCTAGAGCCCTGAGCTCAAATAGTGTCGTGATTGCTAAAATCTTGGGCGCACACTAAACCCAGCCATCTACAGTATTGATGTGCTATTGGTTGTTGGTTGTAATTTACTTCTTTTTTGTCCCTAGTATTCTCTTGCTAACTCTTCAACCCTTGAATACAAATTTACTATTTTTCTCTTGACTTGCCCCTAGAGTTACATTTTGCCCCCAGTTTCATTTTGGATTCATTCATGCTATTCTAGTAGTCTTTTTTCCTTTTTATGTGCAAGAGACTCAATTTGTTCACTTTTGTTATTAATCGAACCCTATTAATTATAATTTCATGCATTAAGGATGTATAAGAGTACGTGAACTGATCAAAAGGAGTTTTAATACTGAAATCAACTAGACTTGCTCATGTTGGAAGAACTCTTGAGTAGAATATGAAGCTTGATGTTAATATAATGATTGATGATTGTTACAAGGTATAGGTTACAACGTAAGTTATTGAGCCACCTGAATTCCCAAGGTATAAAGGGACACTAGACTTATAAGTAGGATCATTGAGGGGTGACAAGAAGGGAAAACATAACTAAAATAGTGATCTCATAGCTTTGATTTTATCTTTATGTATTGTCTTTCTATTCAGATACTTATACGGTATGATAAAGACGAATATGTGATATTTGAATAAAAATTTTAAATTCAATCTTATTCATTCATTAGGGAAAAATGAGAACATTCATTACATCTCATGACATAAGCCTTATTATCAACTAAGTTTTTTATTTATGATTTCTTCTTTTTTCTTCTCTCTTCTCACTTTTTCTTTAATTTTTACCTAATTAGTCCTTCATGTGTTTTCTTACTTTTATTTCCTCTCTTTTCTTTTCCTTTCTTTTTTTTAAAAAAAAAAATTCTCTCTTTATAAGCTATATTATGTGATATATGAATATTCTTTAAATTTGCATTTATGCCCATACTAAATGAATTTAATTGAATTGAATTTATGTCAGACATGCAGATGCGATCAATACCACAATGCATAATACCATTAGGATGTACATTACATAAGTAAGCATGATCATAATTCATATCATCTATCAATAAAATAAAAGTTCTAAGAAACCACAATGTTATTTAAAGAAAACAACCAAAGAATTTATTTCTATTTTAAATGCTATGAATGCTGAGTCTCATAGTGGTTGTCCTTCAGGTGGCTACATAACAATTATTCTTTCATTTTCTCATTCTTATTATCTTGCACCAGGTTCTCAATGATATGTTCCTTTAAGATCTCATTCCTAGGAACATCCACATTGGCCATATTGATAGGTTCCTCTGCACTAAGGCAAGACTTCCTATATCTTTCTCTAAAAAAACTCTCCCTTAATGGTTTTGCTTTCTTCCTAACTATGCATGTTTCTTCCTTGTCTAGCAGCTTCTCATCATCAAACTCATCACCCCATCCTGTAGGCATAACTGACTTGAAGGGTATGTCAAAAGAAGGTGGCTTAGTGTAAAATACCTTGCAGTTAAACTTGCATGAGGGCTGACCCAATAAATCCTCAACTCCTTTTCATGGCTACTCAAGAGTTTTAGATTTCTTACTTATCTTTCTTAATGGTTCATCATTAACTCTAAATTCATTACCCCAACCTCTAAGTGTAATTGATTCAATGGGAATATCATAGGAAAGTGGTTTGGAGTAAAACACTTTATAATTGAACTTTCCTGAAGGCTGGCCCAACAAATTTTTAACTCCTCTTTGAGTTTTCTTAAGAGTTAAAGATTCCACACTCTTTCCTTCATCACTAGGGGCATCAAGAGATTTCTCACAAGTTTGTAGGTTCATGTTCTCAAAGGAGTTTAACACTTCTTCCTCACTAACTCTCGAGTTAATCATCATGGTGGTTGGGGGTGGAACATTTCAATAGTTTAGAAAAGGATTATTTCTAATGCTTAGGTTTTCAGGGTCTATGATTTTTCCAGAGTCTATAAAGTTTTGAATTTCAATTTTGAGGCAAATACAGGTGTCTGTGGAGTGTCCAATGACTTGATGAAATTTGCATAACTTTTTGGATTATAGCCAGGGACATTTGTGTTTGATGGTTTAGAAAAGGTCAATGGTTGAAGCAAGCCTTTTTGCATTAGAAGGTCTAGGATTTGGACAAAGGTTGGTTAAATTTAGAGAATCTCCTCGGTGTTTGAATATAATGTACTTCCACAGCCCAACTAGTGCTTCCTTAATGTGTGCCCCTAGTTTGGTAATTCCTTTTTATTACACTTCCTTATGTTTTCCTTTTTCTCATTCTTAATATCTTTTAATCCATCATTTAAGTCTATAAACATCTTACGATTCATCCTCTGCAACCTTTTAACTGGATTTGGTAATACATCCTAAACAATCATCCTCACCTGATCTTTCTCAGTTTGCTTCTTCTTTATTAAATCTACCTTGTTCATGAACCTTATCAAGAAATTTAAAAATCCTAAGTCCCTGATAGACACCTCTGGCTTGGTATTATAGTCATGCTACTTTAAGAAAGCATTAGACAACTCTTTCTAGTCAGTTCAAGTATGACTTTGTAGCCCTTGATACTAGTTCACTACTATGCCTTTTAAAGATAGCATAAATAGTTTAGTGTTCAAGGCAATTGAATAATGGTAAAGATGTGTTCTCAGGCCCCCAGTACCATTAAATTTCTATAGTTGAAGCATTTTGAACTTATCTAACATGTCATCAAATTCAAATGAATAGCCTATGCATTACACTCTCATAAGCTCATCGATTTGAACATTTCCTAAGTTAGTGCTTGCATCAGCTTAGACTTAAGTTCATGAGCCAACTCAAGTGATTCTTTTTTGGGCTTTCTCTATAGTGTAGTTCTCAACATCCTCAATGATCATTTCCATAGTACGTACATTCTTAGCAGCATTTAGTTGTGGTTCCCTAGCATTATCATTGTTAAAAGGTGGATCATTTATGATAGATGGGACAATAACAATAGGTGGTATGGCAGTAGCTTATATAGGTGAAACTATAGGAGGTAGTGCTAACCCAGCTAAAGCTTGTCTCAATTCATCTTGAATCATGGCCCTCAGTTCATTCATGGACCAATTTCCTCTCAGTTATTGTTCTATTTCTTTAACTGAGTGACTAATTGGTGCTGGTGGTGCTTCTAAGCTGAGTGGATTGATAAAGCTTTTTTCCAAACTGTTAAGGATCTCCTTAGCTATCAATTTCAAACTCAAAATGGTTATCTCTAGTCTACTACCTCTCTAATTCTAAACATAGGAAGACCTGGATGAATCTATGATGGCTGAAAATGAAGTTTTAGTATGATGCACATGTTATGCAACAAGTATTAAGTAACAAGTAACAATCAAGTATACAATATCCTTCCAACCTTATTCCTCCCACACACGTATTTAATGGTGAGTCTCTTTTCTTAGGATTTTTTATCTTGGCCTTAATATAAACGTGGGATATCAAGAGCTGACATGCATGCCAAATCTCTTAAAGTAGTAAAGTATAGAAACAACATTTCTAGGTATAAAAGTTTAGCCCAATCTTTATTAACCCAAATGGGATCTAAAAGTATGGGCTTGGACTTTTATAAATAGAAATACCTTATGGCAATAATCACAAGCAATTTAGGTAAATCCTAAGGGAAATAACTATATCATTATATGTGGTTAAGTCTAATGGAAAAGTTAAGGTCCCCTTGACAAGATGCCCTCCTTTAGGACTTGAGTTATAGGCCAAGGTCAAAGGGGGCCCGACATCCTTTGCAAACTCAAGAGAAGACTACCCCCCTTTAAGACTTGGGTTACTGACTTGGGTTATAAACTTTAGTCAGATGAGCCCGATAATCTCTCTTAGATTGAGTTAAGGCTAAGAGTGATGGTTAGCCAATCTATAATCCCATAAAGCAAGTGGAATCATGGAATCATAAACCCAATGCCATTGGTTAATTGGGACATGCAAAATGAATACATGAATAAAATAATAATTAACAAAATGATTCTAAAGTACACAAGTAGAATAAGCATCTCTTATCCCCAATGAGTTGCCACCATAGATAGTGAGGTTTAGCACATTTCTAAGTTTTTAGCAACCATGACATTGTTTAAGCTCAGGGCTCTAGAAAAAACACTACTATATCACAAAGACATAGTGTGGAGATGAGGAGTCACCACCTAAGGTAATAACTAGGACAATTCAAAGGTGGTGGTAATTCAATTCTTTAAAAGAAAGTTAACACCATAACCATGAGATTCTGGATACGAAATACTAACTTCTTTAAGTCTTGTGTTCATTTAGAATTACTTTATTAATTACTAAATTATTCTTTATTTCCATGCAATTTTATTTAAACCCTAATTTAGCATACATTTAACCCAAGACAACTAGTCATGAAATGGGCATATAAAAAATGCATCCACATAGATCGCAACGTCCCTCCATTAGTCTAATCTATATTGATTTTAATTTAAGTGAGCCAAGTCTACATTTTATTTACAATTGAAATAAAGCCAATGGTGGGCCTACATTTTAAGTTAATTAATGAGCCTAAGTTTACTTGTTTTGATTCTAAAAAGTAGGCCTAAGTCTATTGATTTTATAGACAATTGATTTGGATTGGGTTTGAATTAATGGGCCTAGTTCTAATTAATTTTAATTTAAGTAAAAAATGGGCCTAAGTCTATTTATTTTAAGAAAAATAAAAATGCTTTAATGCACTGGGCTATGTCTAAATTAATTTTAATAGAAAGTGGGCCTAAATTTAAATTAACCTAATGGGCCTAGATTGATTTTAAAGTTAATTAAAACTTAAAATCCAATTAAAAGCCTATTTTAAATGGGTTAATCCTAAATGTGGGCTTGGGGTCCAAAATGAATAAAAACATACAACAAGCCCAAAAATATTAAAAAAAATACTAAAACAATCAAATAAAAGATCAAACAAGGAATTAAATTATTTCTTCTAAAAAAGCCTAATTTGGTTTCATTCAACCTAAAATTTAATCTATTGCCACCATTGATTTTATTAAGGTTTACCAAATGAACCCTAATTTACTAATCATTTTTAATACATAAAAGTAAATATTCACTATTCCCACTATTGGGCTACTACAATTCCTATGTATAGAGAATAAAAAAACTAATTAAATACATAGCCCAATAAACCAAATAAACAAAAATATAGAATAATAAAAAGCAAAAACCCTAAAATCTAGGTGATTTATACAAGATTTAATCCATGACATTCTATGGATCTTCACTGGATTTTCCTTGCTTCAATTACATCTCCACCAAATTTCCACCACAATCCAAGAAACACATAATCAATAAAAAATGGTTAGAAAGTAATATATAAAAAAATTGAAATTAAAATAATGTCAAAATAAAAAGAAAAAAAGAAAAGAAGAAAATAATGAAGTGTGGTGCAATATTGATTTGCTCCTCAGAGTCTAATTGAGTCACCATTTGAATAGATCTATAGACTGATTTCTTTATTTCTTAGGCTTAACTGTGTCCTTTAAGAAACTCAAGAACAATGTAAATTTTTTTCAAAAGCTCTCTGCTCTCTATTGCCTAATTTTTTTCTAGTAGCCCCTTTCTTTTTTTTAACTTTTAATTACAAAAAGGTCCTTGAAGAAAATTCAATTTTGCAATTAAACCCTAAAAAATGTTGCAATTTAGTCCTTAAAACTCACAATTTTAGTCCTAAAAATCCAAAATCTATATCTAGAGATAAATTTTGAACAAAATTTCATCATATGAGCTCTCATCACATTTATGCATCAATGCATCATGAAATTGGGTGCTTACAGAACCCTCTCATCTATCTCATCTTTATAAATTACATAAACCTCAAAACTTAGACTTATGGGGATTTCTTTAGGAGTTAACTTTAGAGTAGCGACAATAGCTTCAATTTCAATAGAGATGGTGACAACCTTGCCTTCATATGGAAACTTAATTTTTTGATGGATAGTGGAGGGCATGCCACCCAATGGATAAAACCATGGCCTTCCCAGCAGAATAGCAAAAGTCACATAAGTATTAATAACATGCAAGTAAACCCAGGTCTTGATAGGTCCAGACTTCTCTATCTTTTCTGATTTAGGCTCAGTAGTTTTAACTTTTTTCTATTCTCCTTGACCTTTTTTATAGATTGGCCTAATATACTTTCCTCATCATCCCATAAATCAATTTGCCCTTTACCTTCATCATCAGAGCTCTATATATCCAATACATGCACAGTAAGCTTTACAGATTGTTTATTTTAGTTCAGGTTCAAGCTTTAGTGAGTTAGAGGTGATATCAATAAAAGAGTTCAAGACTTGCTCTTTTATTAGATCGATGTTGATCATTAAATGGGTGGGTTAGGCAGTAGTACATTTTGACAATTGGGGAGAAGGTTATTTTGGATGTTTGGCTTTCTCATCTTAGGGTTAATGATTTTACTTGCATCGATCAAGTCTTAGATTTTATGTTTCAATCAAGCACAATTGTCGGTGTTATGCTCAATGGTTTGATGGAATTTGCAAAAATGCTTCGAGTAGGCACCTAGCAAAGGTTGCTGTGAAGGTAAGGGTCATAATACATTCTTTTTTATCAACTTCTCAAGGACATTGGATAAGGGCTACCCCAAATTTGATAATCTTCAGGGTTTCCTAATAACATTAATCTAAAAACTACTACTTGGTTGCCTAATGGTACTGATTTGCACATTACTGCTTGAGCTGACTCCATCTTTGCCCCTAGATCTTCCCCTAAAGAGCCTTTTTTCCTGGTCCAAATCTGACTCCTTCTGAACCCTAAATCTGTATAGTTATTCAAAGTTTTAGATTTTTAAATCCCTTAGTTTCTTAGATAGTATTGGAACACACCCCTCTATTGCCAACATCAGTTGGCCTGACTCGGCATGCCTATACCTCATTTGAGATAGCTTCCCCTTCCAATGAGTCAAATAATCAGTGAAAGATTCATTAAACCTTTACTTGGTATTTTGTAGATCTCTTAAAGATACTTTTAACTAAACATTAAGGCCATACTACTTTACAAATGTGGTGCACATTTCTTTCTAATCAGACTAGATGTGTGGTTCTAAAGTGTAAAACCAATGGATTGGCATACCCTCCAATGACATGGGGAACTATTTGACTATCTAGGCTTTAGTCAATTTTATGGCTTTCATGTAAGTCACATATTACTTTAAGTGCAAATGAGGGTCCTCAGTCACATAATACTTTTTCATGTCAGGGAACTTGAATTTCTAGGGTAACAGATCATCCTCCCCATCCAGAATCAAATTAGTATAGTCCAACAGAGCATCCATGCCCTTCTCCTTCATCATCATATACATTTAAGTCATAGCCTTGGTTATACTCTTAGCCCAATCAGACTGCTCCATGTTCTCAGTCGGATTCACATTCTTTCAGTTTAGTGGATCAGCCAATACTGCCATATCATCTCCTTCCCTTTCTCTCACTGGGATTTTAACATCAAGATCAATCAGGTTGGTCGACTGTGCTGGCTGATTTTCTCTTATTAGCTTGGTTATCTCTCCCATCATCTCTCTCATTATAGACCGGGTCTCAATGAATACTTCCTCTTATAACTATGCTTTAAAACCTCAGTATCAAAACCTACTGCCATTTCTATCTCTAAATTTTTGACTAAGCACCCTGAACCATATCAGACCCACCTAGATGAGCTCGAAGGATCTATATTACTACAGGACTACATGTTAGAATTATGCACGACGTATATGCATGATATGTAGGTTCATTTTATTTAAAGCAAGAAAAAAAATAAGCATAGTTAATATATACATAACATAGAGACAAAATACAAAGCTTTAAAAATGATGACCTCCACCTTTATTTCTCCCACACATGTGTTCAATGGTGAGTATCTTGTCCTAGGATTTTTGGCATGGGTTTTAATTGTCAATAAGGGATAATAAAATCGATGTATGCAAGATAACTCTTAAAATGGAGCAGACAAGTGACGAATCCTCTAAATAAACCCAAAGTCCACCTTTAACAGACTAAGAATGACATCAAGGCCTTACCTTATGAAGATCCATTTAAATGGGCCAAAATGGGCATGAAAGGCCTGTTTTAACAACACTTATTTTAAAATGGGCTGAGAATAGGCTTAGAAGGCCCATCTTGACATGGTCCATTTGTAACGAGCTTGATTTTTATTTTAAGGATCCATTAAAGGGCATAAAACATATGCAATTGGAAAATTCCTAAAGGAAATTACTAGGTCACTGCATGAGCTGAGTCTCGGGTAAAAAAAGGTTTCAACTCCCACAATGATATACATCTATACATCTCCCCACTTAAAGGTCCATGCAACGCGGATAAGTACGTGTCATGAGTGATAATAATAAAATATTTTACCACTAGGTTTGAGTGAAATGTAAGTAGCAAAATAATGATTATTCTCGGGTTAATTGGGACTGAAGTGCTCATTGTGTGCAAAAAGTATTATAAATGCAAAAAATGCAAGAAGAAATAAGGAAATAATTAGAAATGATAAAACATAAAACACTGGAATTAGTTTCTCTATCCCCAGTGGAGTTGCCAATGTAGGTGGCAGGGTTTAGTGTACGTCCAAGTGTTTGTCAACCATGATACTTTATGAGCTTGAGGCCCACTAGGAGATATAAAATAGGTCATAAAGCCTAATCAGAGATAGTGTCACCACTTGGATAAAAGCCGGGACACACTGTATAGCAACTGGATCCCACAGAGGTTCCTAGAAGTAGTCATTAGAGATCAAGTTTGAAAACTAGGTATAGGCTTTTGGAATGCCCACCTAACCTTACAGTTGGCCTCCATTTATGTTTTGTGATTTATTACCTTTAATTATTTCTTTATTGCCATATGAATTGCAATTCCCTTTGAACAATTGTCTTATTTTATAATTAATGCTCAAGTTTCCAAATTAGTTTCTTTTATGCATTTGGTTCCAACACTCATCATAAATAAAGCGAATAATAATAATTTACAACCATACATTCAAATCAAATGAGGAAAGGGATTAAGGATTACAACATTTTACTCAAATGGAAGTATAATAAATGGAAAATGAACCAAAAATAAACAAGCATTAAATTACATAAAAATATAATGAAAAATGAGAAAAGGGTTAGGTATTGAATCAAACAATCAAAATCATTTTGATCCTTTGCAATACATAAGATCTAAGCTTATAAGACATACAAAATCATAAAGGAAGAGCCAATAAATTAATTTTCAAAATCAAATTTATTTAGATGGACACTATGAATATTAGAACATCAATCCTAAAAAAAATAACAAAAATGACCATACTGTCATACCTCAAATTTGACTATTCCCAAAAAGGTCCAATGATGAAATGAATCCCCGAGATGACCAGAGTTTGCTCGTTCATAATACCTTTAAAGTGTGCAACCTTAAAATATCGAATCGACCCCACTAGTATGTAAAATTGATCACCGAGCCATTAAGTTATGCTCTGACCTTACAAAATATTAATTATTGAAATAATGAGAGGTTTATTTCAAGAAAACTCCTCTCACAATACTTATATCATTGGCCCGGTGTGGAATTCGTTAGATTGGACCCGACTTCATGAAAAAATGAAAATTGATTTTGATAAAAAGAACTCCAGAAACACATTTAGAAGGCTCCAAAACCTCCAAAAGTGGTCTCAAAATGGTCCAACATAACCCTAGTATCAACACATATAGCTTAAAAGTATGTGTAAACACCCCTAGGAGTCATGTGCTCAAATTAAAGACAAATTTATTAAAACAGACTTCAAAAACACATCCAGAAGGCCCAAAACTCTAGAAACTAACCCTAAAATAGCGAGTATAAAACCCAAGAAGAGTGCATAGAGCATTGAAGTGCTCATGAAAATGCACACATGTGCACGTGGCCATGCGCCAAGTGCATGACCACCTATACACTATACGCAACCATGCGCACTTAGTGTGGTCACGTGCAAAAATCTTATTTTACATGCATAACCACACCCCTGGCACTCTATTTTACCCAATTTTCCCTATAAATAAACCCCTTCACACCTCGTTTTCGAGGGGGGAGCAAGTAGAAATACATACACACTCAAAAATTAGTCCGATTGAAGCCGCTGGAAATCTTTTTCCAAATAATTTTTGCTCTCCCAAAGCCTTTCCCTTAGGTTGTTAAATCCCTATTTCACCCAACCAAGTCTTATCTTTATCAAAACACGCTTCAAAGGTATACAATCTAGCATCATTCTATTATCATTTTAAACCTCTCGACAAAAAAAGCTTGATAATCTCTAAAAGCTAAGGCTTCAAAACTCATACAAGCTTAGTTAAGTCTAAGGACCACACAATTATTTTAGCATGTTTATTTTATTGCATTACATTTTATTTTATTATCACCAACATTTAGGAATATTGTTGTGCTTGTGTGATACATGCTATGTGAATAATATATGCTTTATTATGCTTATTTCATATCACTATTCTGCATTCTCTATTTCTAAAATCATGAAATCACATCGTAAATATCAATAATGTGAAAAAGTTCATGTCACAAAATAGAGTCATCATGCTCTTGGTCCAATGATGACCTCATGCATCCTTTATATTATTATCACATATAGCATAAATAATCATTGCAAGCATGATTATCCTATCATTCATCGAGCAAGCTGCGAAAATGATCATGTTATCCTTGTAGATCAACCATATTAGATTTACTTTTTTGCAATCTTTTCCTTTTCATATGTATTCTATCAGGAAAGTGATGTAATAAAATTTTCAGCTTTATTATTGTATACTACCCGATGTACTGTGTTGATGCTATATAAATTGTCATTACTAAAACTAGGGTGTTGTAGTAGCTATACATCAAATATCAGATAATGAGAAATAGCCAAAAAGTATATTCGATCCCCCGAACCCAGAAATCTCCGTTGGGGACAATACTCACTGAGTGACCCAATGTTGTCCCTTTCTTTTCTCGATTTTCTAAAAATTGGGTGGCAACTCCATAAAATCAAAAGCGTCTCATCCCCCCGAGACCAATGACTTATCCTTATTTGGTAAAGTTACCATGTCCTTCAGAAACAGAAAGACCTGCTACACATCCCAAACAAAACAACCCACATACTACAACCAATATTGCTCACAGTAGCAACTCCATTTGGGGCTTCTAAGTAAGAGGGATCAACTTGAAGACGACTATTTCTCATTATGCAATACACAATCATATAGAGCCCCTCACCACTACATTTGCACTACACATCACACGTGAACCACTTATCCCTAAAAGCCTCGATAATACTAAATGACATCGCTACCATGATTCCACTCAAGTTATAGGGTGACAAAGATATGGTATTATCACCTTTAGCCAAGTCCTTAAAGGGGGCAACCGAGTTATCAAAAGAATGCTAGACTAAATGACCGAAGTTTGTAACCTTAGTCATATAGGGGCATTCTCGCTAAAAGAACCTGTAGCCTTTCACCCTGACTCAGCTCATATAGATAAAGTAGTAGCAACATCCACTATGATTCCACCAAGCTATACATGTTATCCTCATCCTAACATTGTCCATTTGACATGATATTCATAAATGACATGACCTTCCTAAGGTCTATCATCAAATGATGTTGTAATGTCAATTTTTATAGAAAATTTATGCTCAAGACAACGTGATTCTCATTTACTTCGTATGAACCTAAAGCATGAGGAATGATAAGAATCATGTACCTCAACTTGAATAGTCTATGAAAATTAACAAATAATGACATCCCTCAATGATGGAACCTATGAGATGTCATCCATTTATCCTTATCATATCAAATGAATGGGTTAGGAACCTAACTAGATTACAGACCTTTATGTCAGCAAAATCAAATCATAAACTATTAAACAATACTTTCATGACTCCAGGTAAGCATATTGAATATCAATGTGGGGGCAAGAACTTAGACTCCCTTTGATTGACCTTGGTCCTATGCATACAGGCATATACGGGCTCTGGACATCATTTGAAGCCCGACAATTGACCATTACATTGACATCATATGATTATCTCAAGCACATTTGAGTATCGTTCCTCAGTTTACCCTTTGGTTCTGACCAACATAAATTAAAATAGCCTAGTTCCAAGAGCAAAACCATAGTCCCCTGATGACTATAGGTTCAAAACCCACCTAGGAAATAGATTGAACTACCTCATGGAGAAATAAGGTTAGAAGCGAGAGCTTGCTTGTGATTGGTTTGTTCACTATGCCAAAAAAACTAACAAGCCTTAATGATGCATACATCACATACATGTAGATAGCACATACTAACCATTATTTCTTATAGGAATAATCATATTTTCATTATAAGATTTTTTCATCATCCACTTCATGCATACATGCTCACCCTTTTCTTTTGCAGGCACACGTCATGCATCATTCATTTAGCTAACCCCAATAAATATACAAGAATATGACATTCAAACATGAGTGATCATGAAGTTGAGTCTTCTCGCCAATGCAATGGAAAATTGAAAGCTAGGATTTAAGAGCTGCTTGACAATGGCGTCATGGTAAAAAACCTCAAAGCCCAAACCAGTATCAGTAGACATTTGCTCTATAATCTTGACAAGGCCAACTAAAAAAGCTTGAAACCATATAGAATGCTATGTATTAAGACATTCTAGTATGTGCACCTTAACCATGAACTTTTGAATGTTGTTATGCCATTCTGGGACCCTCAAGAGCACGTGTTTTGATTCAACACCATAGAACTATATGAAGAATTCAATGCCATAGTAGGGCGAACCCCCACCAAGACCAAAGAGGCAATCTTCACTAACCAAGATGTCAAATAGCTAGGGCTTGGGACTGATTTCCTTGATCTAAGCCCACAAAACTTAATGAACTAGTCATTGAGCACAAATGATTGATTCCTATATAACTCTTAGCTACCTACACTACCAAGAAGACTAGTACTCTGATTTGTGCATGCCTCATTGCATGTTACCTCTGTATGCAATACTTCACTATCTCAAATGATAGGCTAGGAGATTACAAGATACTTCAGGTCATTGAAGGGATGGAATGTAGAATGACTCCCTTCCCATTGATCCTAGTAGAAACCATTCAAGGTTTAGATGATCTCAAAAATGGAAAAAGTTTGAACTTCACTAGAAGCCCTCTGTTGCTTCAAGTATGGCTGTAAGAAAAGCTAAGTCTACTCGACAAACCTACAGGGAACTGGATGAGATACCAACCTAGGAACCACTTGGAAAGAAACATCGAGGATGTCCATGGGTGCTCAGCCCACATCACAGCCCAATAGTGGTTTGAATGCATAAAGGATGCACCAAAATATCAAGTGAGATGGATGTGTCCATGGTGGAAGCTAGAACATATGACTCTCTGCACATATGTCAATTGTGTACCAATCACAGGATTCAAGTCGTGCACCTACTACTATCTGACACTATTAAAGAGATAGTTTGGTTAGAAACAACATGTACCTTCTGAGCTTGCAGACTTCTCTGGCGGTAGGATATAACAAAGGTTTTTGGATCACTTCAGAGCAACATGGAGGAAGGGAATCATCCACTAATTTATCGCTAGTATTGGAGATGACGTTACTGATGAAGCATACAAGCAGTGGATGATCCAAAGACAGAAACATTTATTAAATCACTGATCTAGAGAAAGTTTGCTTCTTTAATTTCTATGTCTTTATTTAAAAATGATGATGTAATGAACTCTAAAGTTAATGCAATTAAATATGATTTTACTTACTTTTTTTTATGTCTTTCTTGATGGTAGTGTGTATTGCATTGATCAAAACATTAGCATATTTGACATTCATTCCATATGCATTAAATCATTTAACATTGGCATAGAATCTGAACCACACATTTTGCATATTTTGAAAGATGTTACCCCTGAAGAGAGGAGAGAAATTGAAAAATGCTAATAAAATATTCAAAAGTATTTGCCTCAACGTATGATGATATGCTTGGTATTGATAGAGACATTGCTTAACACTTCATTCCTACTAAAGAAGGGTGTAAACCAGTAAAGCAAAAACTGAGAAGACTCAAACCAGAATGGGCCCAACTAGTGAAAGAAGACATCGAGAAATAGATCAAGCCAAAATTCCTAGAGGTAGTAGACTATCTAGAATGGTTAACAAATGTGGTGCCAGTACTGAAGAAAGATGGAAGGGTTAGAATCTGTGTCGACTATAGAGATCTGAATAAGGCCTACCCGAAGGATGATTTCCCACTACCCCACAAAGACATAATGGTTGACAGTGCTACCATACATGCAATGTACTCCTTCATGGATGGATTCTCTAGGTACAATCAGATCCTAATGGCCATTATCGATAAAGCAAAGATATCTTTCAAAATATAATGGGGTACTTACTATTATAGAGTAATGCCTTTTGGGCTAAAGAATGCAAGGGCAACCTACCAAAGAATGTCGATTGTAATGTTCCATGACATGATACATAAAAAAGTGGAAGTATACATTGATGACATGATGATCATATTAGGAACCAGGGAAGAACACCCCTCTGATCTCAAACAGTTCCTCAGAAGGGTCAAAAAGTACAGTCTCAGGCTAAATTCGAAGAAATGTTACTCGAGGTTACTTCAAGAAAGATACTGGGGTATATTGTCAGTCAGAATGGGATTGAAATGGATCCAGACAAAGCAAAAGCCATCAGAGAGATGCCAATACCAAAAATAGAGAAAGAAATTAGAGGCTTTCTCGGGAAACTATAGTTCATCGCTAAGTTGACAACAATGTGTGAACCAATTTTTAAGCTACTAAAAAAAGATTAGCTGATTGAATGGAATGAACAGTGTTAGCTAGCATTTGACAAGATCATAAGCTACCTAGCCAACCCATCGGTTTTAAAACCATCTAAACTAGGGTTGCCTCTAACCCTATATCTAGCCATCAAAGGGAATGCAATCAGTGCAATGTTAGCCTAAGAGGGAGAAACGAAAGCAGAACACACAGTCTACCGCTTGAGCAAGAAGATACTACCATATGAGGAGAAGTACAACCAAGTTGAATATATACGCTTTACAATGGAATGGGCAATGAATAAAATCATATGCTAATTTCAATCCTATAGAATTTAGGCCGTGTCTAAAATGGACCCAATGAAGTACCTCTACGAAGCTCCCTCTCTAGTGGAGAAACATGCCGAGTGGCTCGTACTGCTAAAGGAAGAGCAGTGGATAAATTTATACCTCTCAACCCCATTCCAGGCTTAAGAGAAATCTAGCTGGACTTCCCAAATGACCTCAGCTTAGCCATTAAGATCCAAGGATGGCACATGTACTTTGATAGAGCAATCAATCAGTTTGGCATAGGAATCGGTGTCATAGTACAATCTCTAGAAGGTGAAGTAGTACCAATTTCTAAAAAGCTCGAGTTTAAAGTCATAAACAATGAAGTGAAATATGAGGCATGCACACTCAGAATAGAAGCACTAATAGCCCTAAATGTCACAGAAGTCAAAATCTAAGGAGATTCCATACTAGTGATCAACCATGTCACGAAAGAGTGGGAACTAAAAAGCAACACTTAAAGCCTTATTTAGATCACTTGAGGCTACTTACCATGTCCTTCCAAAAACACAGATTCATTCATTTCCTTAGGAATCACAATTAGATGGCAAATGGACTTACTTCCCTAGCATCAGTATAGGAAGGACCATCCAAAATGCCCATGAAGCCTCTGATTCTACTTTTATCATGACATCTTTATTATAAAGACTGTAGGATAGTAAAGACAGAAGCAACTAAAAAGCCCTAGTTCTATGACATCTAGAGGATTCTGAAGGAATGAGCCTATCTTGATCAAGCAAATGAAAGAGACAAAGTAGTCATTTAATGGCTAGTATCAAAATTCACATCATACTAGGGTGTGTTATATAGGAGAACCTCAAATGGTTTACAACTTTGATGTCTATATGAAATTGAGGCTGTAAGAGCAGTTAAATAAGTACACGAGGGTGTTTGTGGTCCATACATGAATGGAGTAATCCTGGCTAAGAAACTAATCAGATAAGGGTTCTTATGGATGACGATAATGGAAGATTGCATCAAATTTATAAGGAAATTCTATAAGTGTCAAATCCATGGGAATGTCAGTCACCTTCCCCCAATAGAACTACACTACATCTCCTCTCCATGGCCCTTCTCAGCAAAGGGACTAAACATAATTGGGGAAATCCACTTGATAGCCTCAAACAGACACAAGTTCATCTTAATGGCAATGGACTACTTTACAAAATGGGTTGAAGCAGAATCATTCGCAAGGATAGGAGCCAAAAAAGTCACTAAGTTTATTAAAAGAAACTTGTTCTATCGATATAAGATCCCCCATCACATTATCTTTGACAACGGTGTTAGAGAGCTACTAAGGAGTTATGCAGTGGAGCATCACAAGTCTTCTCCTTACCAACCATAAATGAATGGGGCTGTTGAAGCTGTAAACAAGAACATAAAAAAGATCTTGTCAAAGATGACTTAGACTTATCGAGATTGGGTAGATAGATTGCCACATGCCTTATGAGGCTACCGAACAACAGTTATAACTTTAACAAGGGTAACTCCTTTCTCATTAATATATGGATCAGAAATAATTATTCCAATCGAAACAGAGATGAAATCTCTTCGGGTAGAAATTGAATCTGAAATGGATGAATAGAGGCACAATAATCTCACTCTCTTAGACAGCTCAAGGCTCAAGGCTCTATACCACACATAGTTGTATCAGGCTTGACTAGCCAAGTCCTTCAACTAAAAAGTAAAACACAAGAGTGTGAAAGAAAGAGACTAGGTGCTAAAGCAAATAAGATAAAACATTTTGGACCCTAGAGGAAAATTCAGACTGAACTGGGAAGGCCCATACCTGGTTAAACATGTCTTATCAAAAGGAGTAGTCAAGCTGATGGATTCTAAAGGCAATGAGTTCTCCAAACCTATCAATATAGACCACTTGAAGAAGTATATGTCTAATGCATAAAAAAATCATCATCCCGATGAGTTAAAAACCTAAAAATGATAGCTTAGGCAAAAGTTAGGGACTTCCCACTGAGTTGAAAACCTAAAAACGGCAGCTCATAAAGAAAATATTTAACTAGAAAATCTGAGAAGGCTAGTTATGAACAAAGGTAACCTCAAATTCAAAATTTGTATGAATGCACCTATACTTTTCTTAAATGATTATAGTGAAATGAAAATGATTGCCAATTTATGCAAAATGTCTTTAAAAGGTGCAACACATTTTCTCATCATGAATTACATCAAGCATGCTTTGCATTTTCCTTCATTATATAACCATGGTTCTTACCATGCTCTTTAAGCTCACTCTTTCATCAGCCACTATTGTAAAAAAAGAAAAAGCCCAAGTAGGTGTGAAAAGCTCTAAAAGGAGACACACTAGGAAAAAAAGGGAAGAAAAAGAAAACCCAGCTAAGTGCAAAAAGCTCCAAAAGGAGATGCCTTAGGTAAAAAAAGGGAAAAAAGGCAAACGATAGTAATGGCAAACATCTTCATCAATGATACACAATAGGAGGCATACACAGTCATCATCATACAAGAATCATAGAACATGCAGGACAAATGCCTAGATACAACACCCAGAGTCCATAAACTTGGGAAAATAATACAAGAAAGCAAACTATAGGCCAAAAGTCCTACACCTAGCTCCTAAAACAACTACGTCGACTGTGGCTACCATTAGAAGCAAGTAATGATCTTGCTTAAGGATCGCCTTCATCAAATCCTAACTCATTACCATTCATCACAAAGGATAATAGTTATGACTCCAACTCAATGATACAATCACGATAAGTTGCATGCTCCAACATCCATTCATGACTAGCAAGACGGTGCTCAACCGACATTACATATTGTATATCATACACTCATACATAAAACATGTGCATAAAATAAATACGTAAAATAAAGAAGGCATACCCTCTGAGTGGTAACAAACTCCAAAAAGTACTAATGCGCACTCCCTACAATAGTATACTAGTACTGATCATAGGAGACAACAAATCTATAAAAGTAAGCAAATATGTCAACCACCACTCACTAAATAAATGAATGAAACACAGGCAAGAATAAGTGGAGAACACGAACATGGGTAGCATTAGTAGGAGCAACACCCGACTGAGGAAAGTTAGGTCTAGGCAAATCGAAACTCACTACTCTACTAAGGATATCCATGCTAAGTAAAGACAAAGATGGCTAAACCGTCAAGTCCCCAAGAATAGTACTACTAAAAGCTACACCACTAGTATATGCAGTCCCTTCCATACAAAACGTACCTTTATCCTCCTCAAAATGAGATCTAAATCTCCTCCAATGTTACTACAAATAGGTTCTCACAACTCACATCAATTACAGTTTATTACTAATAAAATTTTCTACATGCTTGCACCAAAAAGGCATATCAGATCAGAAGAAGCGACTCGCGTGATGGCCTAATCCTCGAACCCAAAGGACGAGATGCATCAGCCTGAGAAAGGGGAGGTCAAGGAAAGGTCCCAGTAGCTATAGCATCAATTAGTTGAGGGATCAATACATCAGCATAAGGCAAACCTACACTCTCTAAGAGGCTCTCAGAGGGGAATCCCATCATAATGGCAGCAAGATCATCACCACAAAGCTCGTGACCCCTAAACATGTCACTAAGGGGAGGGATGGGTACTCTCCTTATACGTGGGCCATCCCACTAATGATGGACTCGCTCACCCAAATACCACACTCTGCCAATAATGCTAAAGAGCAACACTTGTCTCTCTATCAGCTGCCATGCAGCCACCATCTTTGTCATTCAATGAGACCTCGCCACCAACCAGTAAAGAAAGATCTACTCAAAGGGCAATGATGAACAAAAGACCCCTAAGAAAGGAATAACCCACATAACAGGAATCAAACATACCTAATCAGGGGACAACTTCCTCATATGTTCCCGAGCTATTGTGTAATCCTCAATTAAATTAGTAGTCTTCTTAATCTAGTGAGGATAACGAGGGAAGACATCCTCCTTGAAATGCTCGATGGATGGATGGGGGAGAATCCCGAACTCCTATGCCCAAATTTGTTAAAATTAGACAGTTAGAAATAATAAACCCAAAAGTAAAAGAATAAACAATAGAACTCCTACTCATGTCCAACACGAACAAGCACCCATAGATTCTCAAGCCACCTCAGCATGTTGCATTAAGTCCTGAGTACATATGAGCAAAGGCAGAAATACCCCAATAATAGCTTGGCAAGCTATCCATATCTCTCAAGATAGACAACAATTGTAGATCACTCATACCAAAAGGATTTGGGAGATAACAAAACTTAGCTAATAAAATAAAAAGTAGTGAGCCAGCTACTCTACTGAGACAAGACCATCATCATACAAAGTTTGCATGGAAGAAACAAACTCCATGTATTGAGTGAGATGCAGGCAACCACACTTTATAGGTGTGACTACCCCAAGCAAATCCAACGTGAGGCACCTCCTCACCACAATAGTAAACACTCCTCCTTACTAAAAGGAATAAGCTCTTTAAAAAAGCTCAAGCCCATGATAGCGATAAAATTTAATAGGGCAATAGTCATCTCCCTGACAAGCAAATGGAAAGTATGTGTTGTGTCCATCCACCGCTCTATTAATGCATACATGGCAATCTGACTCGATGCATATGAGTAATAAGACAATGCAGCAATCACCCCATCAAAGCCCTTCCTAGGAACCATCTACTTCACATATATCGGGAGACCCTGATAATACATGTTGATTCTATTGAAACTACCAGGCAGCATAATGACATACCTATGAGGCTACAAATAATAGGTATGCTATCAAACATTTGTACAATTACTAAATACTAACACATCTCAATCTCTCTCTGTCACTTAACAAGATCAAAACAATAAAGGCCAAAAAGAGAAGCATCGCAGCAAGCAGACAATCACAAAAAGAAAATGAAGCAAGAGCTATTAGCCATTAGCCTTAACAATAAAGTTAGACAGACAATTACAATAAGAGCTACAGAGCTATAGCAAAATAAATAGCAAAGCAGCCAACAAATAAGCTCCATAAAATAAGGGCAAAGAAGGACCTACCTCGCGATGATAATGCACCCAAGCATGAGTCTCCAAGCTATAAACAATAATGATTAGATCTCCCTAAGAAAGCCTGAATGGCTGAGAACTCTGACCACCATATGTGCTAGTCCCTGCAGCAGACGTCCTAGCTCCAATGGCCTCTATAAAGTCACCCTCAATATCAACATCAATAAAAATGTCCTCTAAACCCTCAGGAATGTTGGGAAACTCCTTTTCACACATAAGAAAATGGAAATACATAATAAAAAAACAAATTAGATAACACTCAAAATACAAAAAGGGTCAATAAAAGTTAGAAAACACTTAAAGAAGTCTGAAAAAAAGCCTCCCTAAACCTCTAAAATAGCCATTTAAATAGGCTTGGAGGGGAGGAAGCATGTGATCACTTGCCTCCTATGCACAACCACATGCATTTCCCCCTTCCACACACTCTTCTATGGTTTTATGTGCACTTCGAGACTTTGCACACTCACTTCTATGGTCCTAAACTTCCATTTGAGCATAAGATATGCACCAAACTCATATAAAAGTACAGTGATATGGACTCCATCTGTCTAAAGACACTGCATGTGCACCGTTTCTTTCATGAAAATCAACATCTTACAAAAGAATAAGAGCACGAAAAATCCACTGGAAGGATATCTCTCTCCAAATCATTAAAATAACATCCTCAACATGACAAATCACTGCATCATTACTGCATTACTACTACATCATTACTGCATTATCACTACTACCCCTTTCATTGCTTATAAGTATCTTCACATTGCTTAGAAGCACCCACATTGCTTAGGAGCACTCTCACACTGCTTCATATTGCTTAGAAGCACTCTCACATTTTCACATTGCTTAAGAGCACTCTCGAACTACTTATAAGCATCTTCTCGGTGCTTAGAAGAACTTTCATTACTTAGAAGCATCCTCACATTGCTTAAGAACATTTGCACTACTTAGGAGCATTCTCATTTTCTTAGTGGCATGTTCATTCACATGACACCTAAGAAGGTTATATTCGCATGTTCATTCACGTGACACCTAAGAAGGTTATAATCGCATGATCATTTCGCGTGACACCTAAGAAGATTATAATCACCTGACTTAAAAAGGTTCTAGTTTCATATTCATTTGCATGACACCTAAAAGGTTATAGTGGCATATTCATTCATGTGGCACCTAAGAAGGTTATAATCATAAGTTCATTTGCATGATACCTAAAAAGGTTATAGTCACATATTCATTTGCGTGACTCCTAAGAAGGTTATAGTCGCATGTTCATTTGCGTGACACTTAAGAAGGTTATAGTCGCATCTATATTTTGCTTAGTAGGATGTTATGCATGACACCTAAAAAGGTTATAGTCACATCTCTTTTTGCTTAGTAGCATCCTCATTTATGTGATACCTAAGAAGGTTATAGTCATATAAATCCCAGTGCACTTTGCATGAATCACAAGCTTGCATATGCCCCAAATACCACCTTGCATGATAACCAAGTCATAGAATAACAACAACAAACAAAACATAACAACAGTAGTGAAATCTTGACAAGACGTCTGAAGACAACCCACAAGTAAATACCTCTCTCTACTAAAACAATTTTTGTATCTTTGCATTTTACTTTATATGTATTAACATTATTGCTAGGTGGCTATGCAACACACATGAAGTAGGGGGAAACTGTCATACCTCAAATTTGACTGTCCCCGAAAAGATCCAATGCTGAAATGAATCCCTGAGATGACTAGAGTCTGCTCGTTCATAACACCTCTGAAGTGTGCAACCTTAAAATACCTAACCGACCCCACTAATATGCAAAATTGATCATTGATCCATTAAGTTGTGCTCCGACTTTATGAAATATAAATTATCATAACAATAAGAGGTTTATTTTAAGAAAACTTCTCTCATAATACTTAGCTCATTGGGCCAGTCCGTATTTCATTAGATCGGGACCCAACTTCGTGAAAAAATAGAATTAATTTTGACAAAAAAAACTTTAAAAACACATCTGGAAGGCTCCAAAACCTCTAAAAGTGGTCCTGAAATGGTCCAACATAACCTGAGTATCAGTGTGTATTGCTTAGAATTATGTGTAAACACCCCTAGGTGTCATGTGCTAAAATTGAGCCCAAATTTGGCAAAAAAACTTTAGAAATGCATCCGGAAGGCTTAAAAACCTTAAGAAATAACCCTAGAAGTGCACGCATAAAACTCAGGAAGAGAGTGTAGAGCGTCGAAGTGCACTTAAAAATGCACATGTGGTGAGTGGCCACACGCTAAGCACTTGACCATGCACACACTGTGAGTAACCACGTGCACTTAGTGTGGCCACACATAAAAATCTCATTTTATGCGCGTGACCACGCCCCTACCACCCTATTATACCCAATTTTCCCTATAAGTAGACCCCTTCACACCCCATTTTAGAGGGGGGAGTAAGTAGAAACAGACACACACACTCAAAAATTAGTTCGATCGAAGGCATTAGAAACCCCTTTCTAGATAATTTTTATACTCCCACAACCTTTCCCTTAGGTTGTTAAATCCCTTTTTCACCAAACCAAGCTTCATCTTTGTTAAAGCACACTTCAAAGGTATACAATGTAGCATCATTCTGCTGTCATTTTGAACCTTTTGACAAGGAAAGCTTAATAATCTCTAGAAGCTAAAGCTTCAAAACTTACACAAGCTTAGTTAAGTTTAATAACCATACAATTATTTTAGCACATTTATTTTATCACATTACATTTTATTTTACTGTCGCCAGTATTTAAGAATACTATTGTGCTTGTGTGATGAGATTGGCAATCTTGCATGCTATGTGAATAACATATGCTTTATTATGCTCATTTCATATCACCATTATGCATCCTCTATTTTTGAAATGATGAAATCACATCGTAAGTATCAATAATGTGAAAATGTTCATGTCTCGGAATAGAGTCATCATGCTCTTAGTCCAATGATGACCTTATGCATTCTTTATATTATCGTTATACACAGCATAAATAATCACTGCAACCATGATCATCCTATCATTCATTGAGCAAGCTATGTAAATGATCGTGTTATCCTTGTAGATCAACCATATTAGATTTAATTTTTCATAATCTTTTCCTTTTCATATGTATTTTGTCAAGAAAGCGATGTAATAAAAATTTTAACTTTATTATCTTATACTATTTGATGTACGATGTGGATGCTATATAAACTGTCATTAGTGAAACTAAGGTGTTATGGTAGATATACATCAAATATCGTATAATGAGAAATAGCAAAAAAGTATATGCGATCCCCCGAACCCTGAAATCTTTGCTTGGGATAATACTCGATGGGTGACCCGATGTTGTCCCTTTCTTTTCTTAATTTTCTAAAAATTGAGTGGTGACAATATAAAATCAAGCGAATCTCATCCCCCTGAGACCAATCACTTGTCCCTATTTGATAAAGTTGCCATGTCCCTTAAAAACAAAAAGACCCACTACACATCCCAAACAAAAAAACCTATATACTACATCCAAGGTCGATCACACATACGCAACAGACTAAGAAGCATAGGGAGATAAGGATTCATGAAGATCCAATCCATATATAATCTATATGAAACATTCAAATAGAAGATGCATGAGGGCCTGTCAAAGTTCAAAGGCGATGCCTCTTTAAAGAAGCATCACCTGATCAACAAACTTGGACAACTCTCAAACTAGTAAACTTCCACTTCAAGTAAGAATCTACTATTATAAATAAGCTAGATGCACAACTACACCTAAAACTTAGTGAATCATGCTAAAAACATGGCATATCATAAATAATAAACACAAGAGAGTGGATAAACAAACTAATAAAGAAGTAAGCTAGAGATTATGCAAATATATGGCTTAAATTTAAAAAAGAATCAAGATAATTACATAAGAATGAGATTTTCCAATATAGTTGGCCCTCAAAAATGAATATGGATGTTAGTCTTCCTTTAAATGTAAGCTTTTTATCCTCCTTATTTAAGAAAATCACCCTTGAACTTCACTTAACTTCCTCTCCTCTCAAGAACATTTTCTTTTCTTTTTTTAAAGCCTTTTTCTCTAGAGTTCTTTCTTTCTTTCTTTTTTTGTTTCTAATGGCCCTCCATTGCTAACCCCCTTTCTCTATCTCTCTTTTTCCTTTTTAATCACTTTTCTAGCCCACACCCCTACGACTCTTTTTTTATCATTGCATTTTTTAGCTTTTTTCCTTTCCTAAAAATTTTCTTTTCCAAACCAAAGACTGAGCTCCAATCAAGGTGGGCCTGCCCTTAACCACCATTTTCACCTCTGTGTTTAATGCAGAGGCAAGTGGAAATGTGCAGAGGCAACACCTTTACAATGAGGTGATCACCTCATCACTTACTGCCATAGAGACAATCGCCTCTTCATAGAGGCATTGCCTCTCTAGCCTGCCTTTCATTAGGCCTAATGGGTCGGGGCAACTTGGGTTCATCTCGTAAGGGTTTTGGGCTCAAATTTATGGGTTTCAAGCCGTCAGACTCATTCTTAAGAAGATTTTGGGTTTCCCTCTAGCATTTAAATTTTAAATTTCTCATCATTGGGCTCTGTTGCATGTCAACCAAACCGAACACCCACAGTTCGCCCCTTATCACAGGCCGATTGAACTGAGTGTCTATATATATATATTAGAATAAAAATTAAACTATTATTTTAAAAAATGAAAATAAAATAGAAATATTAAATTTATTTTTAAATTTACCTGAAAGATTGAAAAGAAAAATATAATTAACTAAAATAAAAGTACAATTAAAAGTTTATTTATTATAATTGAAAATAAAAATGAAATATATTTTAATGAATAAAAGTTTCATTTCACTAAAATAATGAATAAAACATTAAATTTAACTTATGTAATTAATAAAATAAAAATATCTAATTTTTTAGTTTAATATCATAAATAAAAATACTTTTTTATTTCTAATAATTTTAAAAATAATTAGAATGGAAAAGAAAATAAATTTTAATATAAAAGAAGGGTATTTATGTACTTTAACCTGTAAAACATGCTAGAGGTAGCATTTTAAAATTTTTTGCATGCGCATATACTTAATTATATAAAAAATTTTGTTCGAACACCAAAATAGTAAATGTGAAGAAGTTTGTGATACAAACCCTACCTATAACAAAGATAGAACATGCATCCAACTTTGAATATTAGCCCAAGGATCATCAAGGATAGATTGTATTGATGGAGCTAAATCCCTTGCTTATTAAATTGAAGCAAGATACTTAGCTATTAAAAGATGAACAATCACACAATTCTAAGTCTAACCTAGCAATTGTAATGAAAGGTAGATGTGAAAGAATTCAAGTAAACTTGCAAAGTTTCAAAAGAGCAAAGTATAAGGAAAAACCTCACTTTTTAATATTTCAATGCTTAAATTTGTTTGCCATAGGGTTAGCCCTTATATAGGCATGTAAACAACCTAATCCTTAAAGAAAAAGGTTTTATTCCTTATTCCCAAAGATACCTATATAGGAAAATCCTTAATTAAGGAGATTTTCTTCAAACTAGGACAACTCGTCTTTGAAAAGTCAAAATTGACAACTCATGACAACTAAGCAAAATGACAACTCATGACAACTAAGCATCAAAACATGTCATGTCACATGTTGACCATTGACCCTTGACTTTGACTTGTTTATTATTTGACTTTGACTTTGACTTTGACTTGTTGACTTTGACTTAGAATATCCTTGAATCTTCTCACATCTTCTAGAATCTTCTTGAATCTTCCTTATTGACTCCAAAATAGAAAAAATAACTTGCAAATTCATCCAATTCAAGTGAATTAATTTCAAAATAGGAAATTAAGCTAATTAGCTTAAATTCTTCATTATGCGGCTCCAAGCTTGTACTTGTAGTTGAATCCACCAACTTGCTTGTAATATGAAAAACAAATGAAATCAATGCTTGTTTGAACTTCTTTTTCCTTGATCTTGTCATTAGTCCCTTATAATGTAAGGGATTATTTGGTTTAATGGGCTTGCTTAGCTTGGCTGCATCAGTTTGTACACTATTTATACATTTATCCTTTTACCCTCACATTTTAAAACTTTTTTCTAAAGAAACTTTGGAAATTTATTATAATGAAACTAAAAGGTTGAGCATGGAACTTTTGAGTCACATGTCAAAAGCTTTAAAGATCAATAGGCAACAAAAAGAGGATTTATTTAGTGATGGTTTTCAAGGAATGAGAATGAACTATTATCCACCATGCCCAGAACCAAAAAAAGCCATTAGAATCACACCTCATTCTAATGGTGATGCCCTAATAATTCTATTTCAAATTAATAAAACTGAAGGACTACAAAACAAAAAGGATGGGAGATGGACTCCTATCAAACCTTTACCAAATGCTTTTGTTGTCAACCTTGGAAACATTATGGAGGTATTAACTTTTTCTTTTTCTTGCATATAGTGTAGCTTAAAAATAACTTGATTGGCATGAGAATAGTATCCTAATAATCAAGTTTTAACCTTTTAATGCAGATTATAAGCAATGGTGTGTGTATAAAAGCATTGAGCACAGGGCATTGGTGAATTCAATAAAAGAGAGAATCTTAATTGCAACCTTTTATAATCCAAAGCTTCACTCAATTGTAAGGCCTTTACTAGCCTCATTGGTCCTCATAATCCACCAATCTTTTAGCAAGTCCCATTAAAGAAGTATTGTAAGGAGTTTTTTAGTAGACAACTAAATGGCAAGTCATAAATTGATGAAATGAGAATAGCAAATGCAGAAAACCCTTAGAAATGTAGTTCTTCAAATAAATTTCAAACGACTAAAAAATAGCATCTTTTAAGAAATCAACAATAAAAGCAATACTCTTTCTACATTTCATTATTTCATGTAAGGTTTTGACTTTACAACTCTATACATATATATTCAATTATTCACTTAGCTTATATATATATATATATATATATATATATATATATATATATATATATATATTCACTTAATAAATATATACATATATTTATTAAGTCCGTATATAGTGATGCTATATATAGCCTAGTGATCTAGCATTCAGATTTTAATAATGCAAGAGGTCAGTTCAATTCTTGATACATCCTCTTAAAAATTCAATGGGTGCTTAAAGCATATGTACAATAATATTGGCAACTAATTGGCTTTTGGTTAAGCAGCTTTTAAGATTCTACTAAACTAACTCTTAAATGCAATCAGCTATTTCAATTTCTATACATAAACTTAAAGAATTGGTACATAAATTGTTTATGGATAAGCTATAGGTCTAGTTTGGGTATTGCCAAAAGTGGTTTGTTATAGTCTTGTATTTTGAGTTTATATATGAAAATTCAGGATCAAAAAGAAGGTCTTGAATAGCAGTTCGACCATTGAGCATGCCCATGAATTGAGATATTGTAGGCCTAAGTATTAGGGATGCATTAATGCACAATGGTGCTACATTTAGCATTAGCATTGCTTTCTCTGATGAATAAGATGTCCTTATCTCTAGATCAACCAACTCCAATAGACTCCCCTTTCTTGCAAAACATAAGCCTGAATGAACCCAAGTATTTAAGGATGTTATTATGCGTGCAATGTAATAAAATATTAAATTTTTTTACAACTTATAAATAAAGTGAATCATGACATAGAAAGAAAATATATAAAGGAATTATACTTTTTAAAATAAGTGCAAAGAATTTGTGAAATAATTCAATTACCCTATCAAGAAGGTAAATAAATTTATCCTTTGGCTTGTAGTTTGTGTTGCACTTTCCACTAATGATTTCAAATGAAAAAACTTTAAAGCTATATACATCTGCATTGTTGGTTAAGTGGTTATGTATTGCATACTCAATAGCCATATAACCACTATAAAAGTCAAAGTAAAAAAATTGACACATATTGAATGCATAAACATAAATATATTGGCCAACCTTTATTAATATGATGAAAGTACATGAAAGGAAAATAGATTTTTAAATTAATAAATTGTCTAGTGAAAGGCTTGAGCTACTAATTAATACATTAATTTAAACAATCCTAATAATATAAATGTTTGAAAATAACTATATTAATAAAAAGGCATAATACATACACAGCCCTTGAACTTGTCACTTTTTATTAGCTTGACACCTCAATTAATTGTTTTGCAATTTTGACACCTGAACTTGGCCAAAATGCAATTTTGAAACCCTTGTCAGCACATGTGGTATGAAATAATAAATTAGTAAGTGCCACATCATAAGGGTTTGATTGATAAAAACTACAAGTAAAGGTGTCAAACTGATAAAAAGTGACAAGTACAAGGGATGGTAGATACATTATATCATCATATTAGTGAAAACCTGCGCATTTTAGCTAAGTTCAGGTGTTAAAATGGCAAAATTATAAGTTAAGGTGTCAAACTGACAAAAAAAATGACAAATATATGAGGCCATATATGTATTATGCCTAAAAAAAAAGAAGAAACAACAAAATTTTTCTTCTTTGCAATTTTTTAGAAGATACTCTAAGAAAAATGATAGATAGAAATAATTCAAATACATCTACCAACAGTTCACATATTATGACTTTAGGTCTATCTATCAGAAATAAAGATATGGCAAAAAAAAGGCTTAACTTATGAAATACAAAGTCAAAGACAATCATGAAAAACTCATTTAAATAGATAAACATTAAACAATAAGAATAAGACCATGTTCTTACACAAGAACTTCTATAATTCTAACAATTTAGGTTCTCATGTGGGTATTATCATTTTCATTTAACTTTGCCAAGCCAAAATTTGAAATCTTGGCATTCAGATCCTTGTCAAGTAATATATTGTTTGCCTTGATATCCTTATGGACAATTTGTATTATTGACTCTTCATGAAGGTATACTAAACCACTAGCTACAGGTAAACAAATTTTCTGCATTATGGGCTAGTCTAGTTTCAACCTTCTTGGTTAATTCCTCCTTATAAATAATAGGAACAAAACCCATCAATCTTCTTTTTCTATAACAATAATAATAGTTTTCTTAAAATTTAAGTGCACAACCTTTATAGATGCAAATCCAAAACTAACCAAAAAGAGCTCGGGATAAACAGTTATTTTCCATATACTTGTATATTAGCAATAATCAGTTTCCTTCAACATAGCATCCATATAGTTTTACTAGATTTGAATGTTGAAGTGCAAAAATCAAGCCAATCTCATTCACAAATTCATGGTTGTCCTACAAAGTAGTGACGAAAATAGTTTTTGTCACTAAAAATTCAATGTCGATAAAAAGTGTTTCCATCATAATTTTGTAACAAATTAATGACAAAAATTCATCACAATTTTATAACAAAAATGGTTTCTGTCACTAAAAATTCATTGTCGATAAGAGGTATTTTCAATAAAAGTTTTGTGATGGATTAGTAACATATGATGGATTAGTGATCGAAATCCATCATAAAATTGTGATGGATTAGTGATAGGAATCCATTACTAAATTTTCCATCATTAACCCATTATAAATTATTTCATCACTATTCCATCACAATTTGGTCACATATTTATTATAGATTCATGACAGATAGCACCAATCCATCACTAAGTTACTCGTCATTACTCCATCACTAATTTGTCACAATTTAATGATAGATTGTTGAAAAAATGTCCATCACTAAACCATCACAATTTGTAGATGATATGTCCATCACTATTCTATCACTATTATTTTTTGTCTCGTTATTATATTTTATATAATTTTTATAAATTAAATGTTATTTTAATTAGAATGTACTTGATAAATTTTAACAAAATTAGAGGGAAATTGAAATTCAATAATGAGAAAATGTATTTTATAAAATAAAATAAATAGCATACATAAAAAAGTATAAAAGTAATACAAGTCAAACATAACTAATAATAAACATCTATGTTTTACACATTAAACATCAAACAAGCCATCACTTAGCTTAAGATGTGAAAGATCCTAATCCATGAAATTCTTGAGCAGTAATTGAATATGCTCCATGAAGCATCTCATCTTCTCCTTCATATGATGTAGACATTCTCTTTGGGCATTTAACCAACAATTGTTCTATCCATCTTTGCATGCTTACCTACAAGCTCCTACTATATAATCTCTCTAACTTGAGCTACTAATGCAATAGCCTATGATGGATATGAGGTCCTATTACTCTAATAGGAAATAGGAGATTTTTACTAATAGTAAGAATAGCAATGCAATAAAAATTGTCATTGAATTGCATAATTTTAGTTGAAAATGAAATTCATGCTTCTTTTTTATTCACTTATGGCCTTTTTCAGAATTATAGTAACAACTACTTCCATGTGTCAATAATGCCTTGGGAAATTGAATCTTTCATTTAAAGATAAACCTTAAAGGCTGATAATCTAATTCTCTCAAAGATTGTGGCAAATCATCTGAAACACTTAAAGATTCAAAACTGAAACTCACAATTCATATTTAATGTTGCAAATAGCTTATATTTTCTATAAATAAACTTCCATAATGTTTTCTTCATTTTGTGTTTACTACAACATTTAGATGTCACTAAAATACATGATTTCAGATAATTTATTACAATGTGAATCATTTCATTATTATAGTTCATAGAGATCATCTATCTTAAGTATAAAAATAATGAGATTGCTTTATAAATAGAACCAAAACCACCTTCTCTAACTTTGTTCTCTAGATTGAAGTTCTTAGTGTCAACTTTTCTCTATCTTAATATGAATATTACTACCTATAGATCTAGAGCTTTAAATTCTACCAAAATGCATATTTGCAAGTCAATAAATAATAAAACAATCTCATTGTCAGGTTTTCTTTTGTAAATATAGAAAATAAATAAACATTAACCTAATATATTTTACATGTGTGTATGTATAACAATAAGCATCACTATTTTTAAGAATTGCTATTCAATAAGAAGACCAGCTAAAAGTACTAGGAGCTATAACAGGGAGGATAGATAGAGTTACCTGCTTATATGGATTATAGAAACTCAAGTAGATATAGAAGAAATATCTAAAGATGCAACATTATTTATCGAGTTTGAAGGAGAACAATTGAATATCTTCCACTTACCTACACTTATGAATTAAAGTACTAGGACTTATAAAATTAGCCATAATTAGAATTTATAAGGTAAACTCATATGAACTAAGACAAATAAATTCAATGTAAACAATAATAGAATATGCAATGCAATGTGGTGATTTTTTGAAGCTATAAATTTGACAGTAAAGGTTTCAATAAACTTTCTTTCCTCCAAGTCACTAACAAATAGTCTTCGTGGAATGCCTAATATAATTATCTGTAGACATTTTGTCCCTTAGGCAGCCTTTCCATCACATATAACAAGGATTAGAAGGATAAGAAATATCATTACTGTCACAATAGCAGCCACTACAACGATATATTTTTTTTCGTTATCATCTAAAGGTGGTTTGAAGTCTATGAAAGAAAAAGCCAATCAATGAATCTTGTGGAGATAAGTAGGACTGTCAAAATGGGCAATGACATGTGAACATGATTCGCCTAACATATAAAATTAGCAAATTAAGGTTGAGGTTTAATGGGTTCGTGTATCAAACAATGGTCAACCCATGTATGATACAGTTTAACCAGATAAAGGAGCTCTTTTTGAAATGGTCCAGTAATGTGTTATTAAGAATTTATTAATATTGGCTTTTGCTAATTATAAAATGTAATTCGTCAAATAAAAATTATTTTTTCCTAAAATTTTTCTTTTTTTTTCCAATCCCTTTTTTTTGCCTTTACTAGAGACCTTTTTCTTTTTTTTTTTCCTCTACGTTTTTTCCTTTTATTTTTCTCTAGCCTCCCTCCCCCCCAACCCTTTCCTTTTCCTCTTCCTCTTCCTTTTATATCTTCCCAAGAAAAAATATATCTCCCTTTTTCCTCTAACTTCTCCCCATTTTCCTAACTTCTCTCCTTCTTTTTATAACTTCCATCCACTAACTTTTTTTAAAAAAAAACTTTTTTCTTTTTTCCTTTTTTATTATTCTTTTGGGCCAAAGGCCCATTTTAACTAAATTGGGCTTAAACCTTATTGGACATTACTTCAGTAGGCTCATCATTTAGACTTTTCATTATCGGGCTTTTTATAGTTTTAAGTGGGATAAAATCGAGTGTTAATAAATGGTCAGAATTACTTATACAAGAGCATGGGGTGGCAAGTATAAAAAGTGAAATCTTCAGGAAAGAAAACCTGTCAGGAGCTACAGTGATTAACAGGCAGCACATTTAATCCTTATTAAGATAAAAGGGTCACATGTTTCCTTAGTAGGTTTTTCTGATTGGTATTTCTTACACAAGTTATCCTATACAAGTACTAAATTTCCTATCTCGGTGCTTAGTTTTTTAATAAAATTTAAGGAAGACTAAAAATGAGATTCTATCAAGTGGTTTTTAATTTTGACTTAATCTTTAAAAGTTGAAAAGTCAATGGATCCAAACTAATATGATGTGGCACACAAGAAAAAATTGCTCTCAATGTGTTGGATTTCTATTAAAAGCATATTTTGTATGCACCATTAGAGTCCAACTAATGTTTCAAGATTGATTATAAAAACTAACAAAAGGAATGACCCATTGCTGGTAACATCCAAAAGTCAACCTTCGTTGATTAATCTTTCATAGCGAGGAGGGATCTTGACTAGAGACTCTTTTGCTAGTTTTTGAAAACTTGGTACTTTTATAGATTCTCCCGAGTCAAGTGTTGGTTATTCCATTAACTCTATTAGCAATAGTACTGAACTTATTTTGCTATATATATGAATTTGAAGCATATGATATTATAATATGTTTGATTATTTCTTTGTTTTTTTCTTAAAGTGAGTTTTTTGTTTATATAGACTAGAGAGATAAAAAAAAATAGGATGACATTTAAAGAAAAAAGTGATGTATTTGATTGGAGGGTTGGAAATTTCTTAAAATAATCTTTTCACTTTTACTCTTCAAACCCATTACTTTGACCCCTTATGGAAATTGATAAATTTAAAAGTAATTAAGATATGACAATACTTGATATTGGATTTAAAATAACTTCTTTGGAATTAAACCTCACTCATTCATTTATTAACAAGTGTCTAATATATATCATCACATTATAATAATGATGGCAAAATTTCTAAAATTCTTATATTTAATTTAAAATTTTATATCAAAAAATTTAAATTAAATACTTACATCCAAATTTAAGTTAATTTTGAAGTTAAAATCACATTCTTTTTTATCTATTAATTATATATTTATTCCTTTTTGTTTTACGAATAAGGATCTATCATTAGCATTGTTCTTTCACTAAGATGTTTGGCATGCTCTTGGATTTTTTATCATTTATTGTTGCATGTTAATTTCTTGTTTTAATCTTCAAGTGTTTTTTTAATCAAGATTAGTAGCATGCTTAAAAAAATGCCTGCTTAAATTGATTGTAAAGTTGTCACGACCCAAACTTAAAGGTCATAACCGGTGCTAGGGAACGAGAATTCACATGAATCCAGAACCCATAAGAAGCCTAAAACATAAAAATCATACAAAACATAAACATAAGTTACCTCAGAATTAAAAAATTTTAAAACATAAAGGATTTTTCATAAATAATATCGTAATAAAATATTTTTACAACAGTCAAGTACATGACCACATTCAATATCAACATAACATACTGCAACAAATACATACTACTATTGCAATGTCTAATAAATTCAAGAAATGATAATTTAAAATTTATATAAATTAGCTGATGAAGAAAGGGTTTGACAAAGAGGATAACTAGGGAAGGTATAAAGAGAAAAATCTTGAAAAAATAATTGAGGGGAATCAGACCTCACTGAGTGAATTATTATTATATATATACATGCATCCTAAGAGCATAACCAACCAAGCATCATAATAATATTTATTTTATATTTCTATTTATTTAACTTATACACTCATTTTATGCAAATGCTTAAAAACATTTTTCATATCAATGCAACCGATGAAAACAAGTTGAGGATCGAAGCAGAACCCTAAAATATCCATAACCTCAATCATTATACCTCATTTCCATTAGGTTATCTTTAATCCAAACAATATTTCTCTTATCCAGTTTGGCAGTGGACTAGCCCTGAGACCCTAAAAAGTCAACTGAACTATCGTAGTCTCGCTACTTGCATGACTGGCCTCAAGAGCTTAAAAGGTCAACTAAGATGTTGTAGCCACACCCCTCTTTATTAACAAGTCTCAATAAATCATATAATCTCATATCAATCAAAATTTTATAACCTAGCATCTAGCGTACTGACACACACACAATTCTAGTGTAGCCCACTTAATAGCACGTTCTACTACTATCCTCTAAAATATCATATCAAAATAAATAATATGATATGATATATATATATATATATATATATATATATCATATATAGAATGCAGTCCTTGGTACTGACTCGATAGGAAAATACTAATAATAAAATAATTAGTATTAAAATCCTAACCTTTTATACTTTAGACTTCTAAGGAAAAGACTCAATCTAAAACACGATTCTAATAAAACTCAAAACTTAACACAAACTGACCTCATGTTTCACAAAAAATCTACAGAAAATTTGACAGAGTCTCCTCTATAAAACAGACATCTCTCTAGTAAAAGTAAAGTCTGTAAGCACCCAATTTTGAGATGTATTGATGCATAAATGCATCGAGAGCTCCTATGATAAAAATTTGATCAAAATTTATCACTAGATATTGATTTTGAATTTTTAGGGCTAAAATTGTGAGTTTTGAGGACTATATTGTAACTTTTTTTGGTTAAATTGCAAAATTGAATTTCCTTCAAAGGCCATTTTGTAATTAAAAGTTAAAAAAAGTTGATCGACAGAAAACCGATCACAATTTTGTAATTCCAATTGGAATTACAGATTTCCGATCAATAAAGTTTTAAGAAAATGATTTATTTAATTTGTGATTGGCTTAGAAAATAATAAAAATAAAAATAAATACAAACATAAATAAATAAATTAGGTAATTAGATAATAAAAATAAATACGTTATTTTTTGCTTATATCTAGGTTTTCAGATAATAATAAAAAATGAGATAGTTTTATGTTTTTTATCTAGTTTTTTTTAATAATACAAAGGAGATAATTAGTCCTGGAATAAGAATAGAGAGAGAGAAAGAGAGAGAGAGAGGAAAAAATGCTACTTCTAAAAAGGCAAAGAAAAGAAAAAGGAGTTTTTATAGAGAAAAAATAGGGTTTTGAGAAAAAGTACAAAGAGTTAAAAGTTTTAAAAAAGGACATGGTTTTGATTTTGAAGAGAGAGTTTTCTAGTTCTGAAGCCAAAATCAATTAAGAGATTAATTTCCAACAATGAATCCTTCTTCTGAAGAGCAATCAACAACAAAGCATTCATAAATCATCCTCTTCTACTCCTTTCTTTTTTATTTGATCTTGATTTTATTTGATTTTATTATATTTTTTATTATTGATTATTTACTAATCACTCTTTGTTTTTTGTTTTTAATGTTTTATGGCTATGATGGGAGTTGTGATTGAATTGGTGAATATCTGAAGATCTATAGATTGGCCATAGATTTCATCTTTTTAAGATTTTCACATAGATTTTAGGGTTCTTATTTTTTATTATTCTATGTTTTTTATTTTATTTATTTGGTTTATTGGGTTGTGTATTTAATTAGTTTTTTATTCTCTATACGTAGGAATTGTAATAATCCCAATAGTGGGAATAGTAATATTTTTAATTTTCTGTCATTAAAATTAATTAGTAATTAGGTTCATTTGGTAAAACCCTAATAATATTAATGGTCACTTTAGATTAATTTAGGTTGCATGTAATTAAAATTAGGGTTAGAAATCACTAAATATATGTTTTTAATTCATTAATTACTTTATTTTATTATTTAGGCTTGTTTGTTTATTTTTTTACATTTTGGACCCCAAGCCCACGTTTAGGATTAACCCATTTAAAATAGGCTTTTAATTAGATTTTAGGTTTTAATTAACTTTAAAATAAATTTGGGCTCATTAGGTTAATTTAGACTTAGGCCCACCTTTTAGCTATTAAAATTAATTTAGACATAGCTCAGTCCATTAAAGCATCTTTTTTTTTATAAAATAAATAGACTTAGGCTCATTTTTCACTTAAATTAAAATTCATTAGGCCTAGGCCCATTAATTCAAACCCAATCTAATTCAATTCCATAAAAATTAATAGACTTATACCCATTTCTTCATAATTAACTTAGTTCACTACTTTAATTAAAATGTAGGCACACATTTAGTTCCATTTCACTTGTAAATAAAACATATAGACCTAGCTAACTTTAATTAAAATTAATATAATTTAGACTAATTTAAGAACGTCACATTATATGAATGCAACCTTTATATGTCATTTCATGACTAGTTGCCTTGGGTTAGATAAATGATAATTAGAGTTTAAAATGAAATTACATGTAATTAGAGAATAAGATAATAATTAATAAACTAATTCTAAATGAACACAAGAATAAGAGAAGTTGATACTCTGTATCTAGAATCTCTTGCTTTTGGTACTAACTTTCTTTTTGAGAATCAAGTTACCACCACTTTTGATTTGTTCCAATTACTACCCTAGGTGGCGACTCCTCATCTCCACGCTATGTCCTTATGATATAGTAGTGCATTCTCTAGAGCTCTGAGCTTAAATAGTGTCGCGGTTGCTAAAATCTTAAACGCACTCTAAACCCCATCATCTACAGAGTCATTCCTGCACAAAATCACTCTTCAAAATTATCCACAACTCAACATCTTGAGTTGAGCCCCCAAGCTATATTTTATGTCCAACCGAGAACCAACACCACAACATAATTAAAAATAATATAATTTTTCTCAAATCACTAATATATCATAAAAATTTAGTTAACTAAGGCAAAATAATTTATTTATATAATAAAATATAAAGGAAATTTATTTCCCGATAAATAATAAAATTCTAGTTTATAAATAAAATTTCATTAATGGAATCAAATTTCCATTTTTACAATTAAATTAGCATTAATTATAAATAAATATTTAAATCACTCAAATATATTATAAAAATAATAAAGAATTCATTTAAGCTTGAAAATAGCAAATAAATTTATTATTCGTTTATTTTTTTCCAAAATTACTACTAATTATTTAAAAATTGGAAATTAATTATAAAAATTATTTTCATACTTTTATTATTTAAAATAAGTATTGAAATAAATGACCTTAAATTTGATTACAAATAAATAAAAAATAAAAATATGATTTTTTTTCTAAAAATATATATTAACATAATTTCTTTCAAAAATTATATCTTAAATTCTAAAAATAATTTCACAAAACTTCTTCTACAAAATTTAATCTACACAAGATATAGTATTTAATAAAAATATAAAAAGTGCTCAGAACAGTGATCGGAATAGTGACCTGATTATCAGAATAGTAACTCGAAAATCCAAAATTTTCATAAAATTATGAAAAAAAAATATTTGGAAAGCTCTCAACTCTAAATTTTTTTATATAACTACAATAAAACCTAATTCTAACTCAATTTGAAGGAATTAAACAGAATTACATAAATCAATTTACCTTAAATCGAGGTGATTGCTAGAGCTAATCAGGCAAATTGGTTGACGAAAAATGTTGTCTGGAGGGAGATGAGTCCAATGAACCCATTGGTAAGGCCTAATGATGCTAGAGTCGGTGACGACAACCCTAAACATCTTTATTTGGCCAAAAAAATAAAGAGAAAGGGAAGAGAAGGAGGTAGCAGGCAAAGGAGGAGGGGTGGCGGCATCTGGTGGCTACTAGCGGCGACGACATGGTGGCTGGGTGTGCAAAGGTGGCTACCGGATCTGGGAGAGAAAAAAGGAAGAAGAAAGAAAAGGAAAGAAAAAAAAAAGAAAAAGAAAGAAAAAGAAGGAAAAGTGACCTTATATTATATAAAGTCACTTTTCCTTCTTTTTCTTTTTTTTTTCTTCCATAGAAGTACATATAATAATAATAATAATAATAATAATAATAATAATAATAAAACTCCTCCCAAATTTTTATACATTATAAGTATACATATATATAAAATACACTCTTAATAATTAATAAATTTACTAAAATACTCATTTAACAATAATTTCATAAAAATAATATTTAACACTTTAAAATCCATATTTAATTTAATAATTAAAAATACAGGTTATTACAAAAGTACACTTATAAGGTGTGCTACTTTCAACATTTTAGATTACTTATTTTACTTAATTACATTTGTAATCATTATTTTAGAGTATATTTACCAAACAATTCAAACTTTAGCTCTTCTTGTTCTTTTCACAAGAAGATCAAAAAATAACGACAAGAGTTGGTTTAACATGTTTTTGATGTGCAAGATAAAGATTTAAAAGGAAACAAGAGTTTATTCACCATGGTTCCATCTTATAAATATTCCATAATTTTATACAATTTAAAAGGAATTCCATGAGGAAATAATCTAGTGATCACTGCTCTTTAAGGGTATCATAAGATGTACAGTTTAAATTCTACTGCTATTAATTTTTATTAGATTTAAAAGAAGAGAGTTATTGCTATTGTTGTTGAAGTGAGCTCTAGTCAAATATTTGATTGTACATATTAGGAATTAAATTTTTATTCTTTATTTAGGAAATTATTTTATTCCTTCTAATTAGTTTTCCATGTATATGAATGATTAATGTATATATATAAATGATTTAACCTCTCTTATGAAATTTATGAAAAATAAAATCCCTTGAATTCTCTTTTTTCTTTGATTTTTCTGTACATGGTATCAAAGCATACCTCTTGAAATCAAATTCAAATTTTGTATTGAATCCTTGAAATCGTATTTATTCTTTTCTACTTTCTTCTTTAAATCCTTTCTTTGAAATCGAAATCCACCATGACCACTAAAAACACATCTATTGTATCACATGGAACACTAATTTTCATTCAAACCCTTTAAGATAATTCTCCATTTTATACTGGAATTGTACTTGATGATACGAACTACCCTCTATGGTCATAATTCATGGAGATACAAATTAGAGCCAGAAATAAATTTGGCTTCCTTACTGGCATAACCTTAAAACCACCTACGGGAGATAAGGCCTTGGAGACTTGGCTTATTGATAATAACCGATTAAAAAGTTGGCTCATTGATTCCATGCGTCCAATGTTGAAGCAAAGATTCATTTGTCTTTAAACAACAAAGGAGATGTGGAATGCTATCTCCTAAACCTTTTACGATGGATATGATGAAACTCAATTATTTGAGTTAAACCGAAAATCTTTCACTACATGTCAAAATAGTAGGCTATTACATACATACTATAATGAACTATCAATGGAGTACTATCACTCCATAAGCATATTTCTCGGCTTCGAACTCATATTTTCCTAGCCAGACTTTACTAAAAATTTAATAATACTCAGCATGAAATAATATGGAAAGATTCATCTCTTGATCTTAAGTCTAGTTATACATATGTGTGTAGAGATCGCAACCAGCAACAAATGATGAAGGAGCTAACGGTTTTATCAGATAATGCAGTACTTATAGCAGCTCAGAATCAACCACAGTCCAAGGGAAAAACATCGAGTAAGTCTAATACATACACATGTACTCATTATGGTAAAGTTGATATCATGACCTAAACTAAGAGTCATAACTGGTGCTAGGGAACGGGAATTTTTTTTTTCAGATCCGAAACCCGTAACAAGCCTTAGAAAATAAAATCATGCAATAAATAAATAAAAGTACGACATAATTAAAATTTTTCAAATCAATATGTAAAATAAATACTCCAAATCTTTTTATACATAATTACATAATCGTACAGTGTTCAAATATAAATTTTAGAGTATTTAATATCAAAACAATATAATACTTTTCTGATACAATAACACTATTACTGCAGTTTCTAGAATACAAATCAAGGTTCAGAATATACATTTATATAAAATAGCCGGGACTGAAGAACACCGGCAAAGAACTCTAAGACTAAGGTCTGACGATAAAGGATCTCTTGAAAAAAAATAATCGAGGGGGGTCAGACCTCACTGAGTGAATTATTATACTATATATACATGCAAACTAAACCATTATAATCAGGCATTATTATATATATGTATATACACACAATTCACACGAATGCCAAAATCTGCTTTTATAAATGTACTAAATGTAGAAAATGTTTAATTAAATTCATGAAGGATCCATAGAACCCTAATAATAGCAACCTCAACAACCTCATCATCACTCTAGCCCTGCAGGCTCACTTGATTCTAAATATAACACTTATTCCAATCTGGACAGTAGACTGGCCCCGAGATACTAAGTCAACCGAGCTCCTACAGTCTGGCTGTCAGTGTGATTAGCCCTGAGACACTTGGTCAATCGAGCTCCAGCAGTCACACTTTCTATCACCTTACATTTCTATCAACTCAATAGATCATTCATTCCACTATAGACAGTAGACTAGCCCCGAGACACTAAGTCAACTGAGCTCCAGTAGTCTGACTATCAGTGTGATTAGCCCCGAGACCCCTAGTCAATCGAGCTATAGCAATCACACTATCTAACACCATTAATCTTAGTCAAATCAATCAAATCAATTATAATCACTACAATTAATTCTCTTTCAACCCTTAATTATTGCACCGATACGTACACGGTCCTAGTGCTGCCCACTAGGAAGCACATTCTATTGATATCCTTCACTTAAAATAAATCATTCATTCTAAAAATAATTAATGTGGAACAATATTCCTATTAGTAAAATCAACCATATATATATATATACCAAAAATATACTTAAATTATACCCGGTATATTTCGGGTATATATATATATATATGTCAAATCAAATATGAAATATACTAAAGGAAACCATCAATATAGTTAAAAATGATTAAGTGTGTATTAATAATATAACATGCATTTTCTTAAAAATATATCTAAATATACAAAAGATATGCCCTAGGTACACAAATCACTTAATAAAACATTTATATGTAAATATTCAGTTAAATATGTGTTTAGGTTTAACTTATATTCACATTCTACCAAAATAACCTAATTTTCTAGCATGCATATACCACAATTAAACCTTAAGTATACCATTACTGTTTTAGGTTTCAATTAATAATAAAACATGCATTTATTTGGGAAATACATATCAAAATATACCAAAAATAAACTTAAAAACAATTTGAGTGTAAGTTCACAATATAGCATGCATATAAAACACAAAAATACAACCCTAGATATACCAAAAATATTATAATTTAAATCACTAAAAAAATAAATATAATGGAATGAAAAATCCTAAGTAATGCATCATATATGAAATGCATATATATCCAGTATAATAACTCACCTATTAGCACCCCACGAGATAAACTCGGCAGGCCTGATCTGTTAGGCCTCGGTCTCGACGCAACTAAAAAAATAAAATAGTAATAACTGTCAGAATAAACTTCTAACTCTATAATTTTAGGATTACTATAGACAGATTCAATCAAGAATTTAGAATTAGACTAGGACCGGTTGTCATATTTTACGAGAAATCTACCAAAATTTTGGCAGGGTCTCCTCTATAAAACGGACATCTCCCTACAAAAGTAGGGCCGATCCTACACAGAAAACACACTTCAAGAATATACGGTCTCACAATCCCTCGGTCGGACTCCCAAACTACAATTCTACCGACTGAGGTTCACAATTCACGAGATAATTATAGAATACATGAAAATTCCAGAAATACCAAAAATACTATTGAATAACCAAAATATAGCAATTGAATATTTAAAAAGCTGAAAATAATTATTTAACCAATAATTACAATAAAACCCTAATTTTGATAAAATATTATTAAAAATTAACAATTCTCGATAAACCAAAATACATTCTAAAGCTCCAAATGACACCATCAACCCTAAAATATATTAAAAATCGATAAAAACTCATTTATTTAGAAAAATAGTATTGTATATTATATATAATTTGAAAATAATTTATGAAAAATAGTTTTTTAATTAGTTAAAAATACTAAATAATTTGTAGAAATCATTTTTATACCTCAAATAACTATTAAAACCAATTTAATTATATTTTTAGTCAATTTAATGTCAAATTACCAAAATACCCCTAGTTATATATAAATTCACATAATTACTCAAAAATTCATTAAAAAAAAATATAATTACTCACAAATTAATTTCTCAACATATAATTCAATAAAATGAACAAATACACCTAATTAACAAATAATTTCTATATATAAAAAAATACATATTTAATCTATTAATTCCAAAATACACATAAATTATATAAAATTCCATAAAAATAATATAAATTCCTAAAAATTATTTTATCAACAAATAACATTTTAATATAAACTAAAACACACAATTAAACTTCAAATTCAACCCAAATACTCATTTAACTCAATTATCTAATATTTACATAAACTATAAGTATTTCTTAAAAAATATATAAAATTCCCAAAATTAATTTCTCAACATCAAAATCAATAACAATATATAATAACAACAATTTAACAAATTTCATAATCTAATTAATTAATTAACAAAAATTCATTTTTAATCATTAAAATATTCAATAATTAACCAAAAATAAAAAAATCAGAAAAATAAATTAAAAATATCTATCAGTAGATTAAGATGCATAGATCATCATTTCTAAAAGAAATTATCAATCATCCATTAAACTCAAGCTAAAAAAATTAAAAAAAAAACATATTTTGACATAAACTAAAAACATGTAAAAGCTCACCATGAACTAAGTTTGAGCTCAAATCATGGCTGAAATCATCTTCCCCGAAGCTTAAAAGGTCAAAAAAGTCAAGGAACACCAGCCTTCACCGTCGGGAAATCACTGGCAACGGAATGAGGCATGTTGTCAACGCTACTGCTCCGGCTGTTCTGGTTGGTTCCAGCAGCTCCTACAGCTCTTCAATGGTGATGATGACGAGAGGAAGAGATGAGCAGGTGATGGTTGAAGCCATGGCAGCTCGACATAAGGGTTGAAGAAGCCCAATAGCTGCAGGAGAGGGGGACTTCGCGAGAGAGAAGAAAAGAATAAATAAAAAAAATGGTTCTATAACTGGTTATATATATATATATATATATATATATATATATATATATATATATATATATATATATATATATATATATATATATAAAGTTTAAATCAATCTCTACCACAAATAAATATGTATATATATATACACATACAAACACATATAATCTCACACACATAGAAATAAACACATAAAATTCATTTAAAAGTAATATTAATAATAACCATAGTTATCAAATAATTAATAATACAAATAATATATATTTAATAAAATAAAAATAATAATAACTCACATAATAATAACACAAAACACATTTGAAAATAACAATAATATAGACAATATTCATGAAATAATTTAATAATAAAATATTGTCAATCAATAGGAATAAAATAATAATTATAATGTACTTAAAAATAATATTAAAATATCCATGCACTAAATTAATATTATTAAAATAATAATATTCAAAAATAATAAATATACATAATGGAATTTAAACATCCAAATTAATAAATTCCAAATTAATATATTTACGTAGAAAATTTAATTAAACATAAAATAGTAATACTAAATCACAAAATAGTAAAATAACTAAATATAACTTTTAAACTTTATTAACACTGTGTATCTCATTATTTAATAAAATAAATTAAAAACAAGGGTTATTACAATTGGACACTCTAATGAATAGTGCTATAAAATTATGGGCTATCCAGAATAGCGGGATTTCAATAGAAAACCTCGCAAGAAGCTTGGAAAAGCTGCAATTGCCACTTTTAATGTCATAAAACCAAATGGTGACCTTGATTAAACATCAAGTATGACAAATCTTACTTAGAATAATACATGGATTCTTGATACAAGTGCTACTGATCATAATTCAAAATCCATCCATCATCTAACATCCATTCAACCACCAACCCAACAAAATATTCTAACTGCTAATGGAGGAATAACACCCATCACCTATGAATGATCAACATCTAATTCTAACTCTCTTAATTTGGATATTATTCTTATTGTTCTATCTCTTTCTTGTAATCTACTATTTGTTGGCCAAATCATTGAAACCTTAAACTGTACTGTTAAATTCTAGCCTAACTATTATTTATTTCAGGACATTGCAATGCACTTCTTGGCTTTGATGTTAAACATGGAAAGTTGTACTATCTTGATTTGCATGGTGATCTAAGTATGAAATCAAGTCAAGTCAATAGAGTTTTTAGAAGTAGCTCAAACAATGAACAAGCAATTTTATGGCATCGACATCTTGGACATTTATCATTTCATTATCTTAGAAAAATAAGGCCTGAATTATTTTTGAGTATCAAAGACTCTAAGTTCAAGTGTGATATTTGTGCATTAGTAAAGAGCCACAGGATTGCATATGTACCGAGTTATAATAAGAATTCAATTTCATTTATGACTATTCATTCTAATGTATAAGGACCTACTCGAATTCCTACTCTGTATGGTGCTCAATATTTTGTAACATTTATTTATGAATGTACTTGGTTGACCTAGGTATCCTTACTTTTAAATAAGGGAGATGTATGTTCTGTGTTTCAAGACTTGTACAAAATGGTGGCGATGTAATATTAGTGTCAAATTCAAGTCTTGCAATCTGATAATGGTGGGGAGTATCTTAACTTAGCCTTTAAAAATGTTTGCCATAAGCATGGTATTCGTCACTAAACTTCTTATGTTGGAACCCCTCAACGGAATGGTATAGCAGAAAGGAAAAATTGACAACTATTGGAAGTAGTCCAAGCATTTTTGTTTAACATGAATGTTCCTCAGGAATACTGGGGAAAGGCTATTTGATCAACTACCTATCTCATAAACTAAACTCTATATAGAATTCTTGGTTTCAAAACTCCTTTTCAAAAACTTTAAAAGCTAATCCCAACTCCACCTCTCAATAATCTCAAACCCCGAGTATTTGACTACTCAGCATTTGTTCATCAGATACTCAATAAATTGGATCCATAAGCTATCTAATATATCTTTATTAGATATGCTGAGCTAAAAAAAGGAGATCAATATTATGATCCATTTGCTCAGAAGATGTATGTAACTAGGGATGTTCAATTTTATAAAAATACACCCTACTTCTCTCCTTCTTAGTGCTCTCTTCAAGGGGAGGGATTTTGATACATCTTTAAAGATAGCACTCCGAGTGTCTTACCTGTTCCGAGTATCTCAATTTTGAGCATCTCACTTGATCAAATCTTACCTACTCTGAGTACCTCAGTTTTGAGTATCTCAATTCTGAGTATCTCACTTGATCAGATCTTACCTGTTCCAAGCATCTCGCATGATCAGATAGTATGTCTGAACATCCTGAGCATCCCACCTAAACAGATAACTGAGGATAGTTCTAGAATTATGCTCAGACCTAAAACTATTCAAGATAGTACATCTTCTCAGTCCATGCCAGAAGCTACAAGAACTCCAAATGTGCACAATGAGGTAAATTCATCTCCTTTAGTAACTCTAAATACCGAGCCTTATTATCCTTCTAAAATAAATAGAGGGATTCTAAAAAGACAATATGATATGGACCTCAATACCAAACCTAAATATCCTATCAATAACTTCATATTAATAAACTGTTTGTCAAAATCACATGCACATATTGTAAAATCAATTATCTACTATATCTATTCTGACTAATGTGTAAGAGGCTCTAATTAATTCAACTTAAAAGAAAGCCATGAATGATGAAATGGAAGCATTGCAGAAGAACTCGACATGGGAACTTATTCCACTTTATGAAGGAAAGAAAATAGTCGGATACAAATGGATATTCACCATTAAACTAAATCTAGATGGAAGCATTAATTGATATAAAGCTTGGTTAGTGGCAAAGGGATATACTCAAAAGTATGAAATTGACTATAAGGATACATTTGCCCCAGTAGTAAAAATGAACACCATCAAAGTCCTTATTTCATTAGCTGCCAACCTACATTGTCCACTGCGATAGTTTGATATGAAAAATGATTTTTTAAATGGAACCATTAATGAAGAAGTGTATATGGATCCACCATTTGGAACAAGGTACTCTAACTGAGTATGCACACTAAAAAGAGCATTGTACAGACTCACACAATCGCCTTGAGTATGGTTTGGATAACTCTTAACCTTTATGAGGAAGTTCAGTTATAAACAAAGTGATGATGACCATACACTATTCATCAAACAAAAGACGAGTAATGTCACTACTCTTATTATGTATATTAATGAAATGGTTGTCACTAGAAATGATTTGAGTGAGATAACAACTTTGTAAAGACAATTAGTAACCGAGTTTGAACTTAAGGATTTGGGTACCTTGAAGTATTTTTTAGGGATTAAAGTTGCAATATCAGCTTAAGGAATTTCTCTCTACTAACGAAAGTATGTAATGGATTTGCTAATAGAAACAAGTATGCTTGATTGTAAGCCAGCCAAGACTCCAATGAAAGTAAACTATGGATTATCAATAAGAGAAGGTCAAGTTCCAACTAATAAATCTTAGTATCAAAGGCTAGTGGGAAAATTAATTTATTTATCTCATACTCGGGCAGACATTACTTATGCAGTAAGTGTTATAAGTCAATTCATGCATTCTCCGAGTAAAGAACATATGGATGTAGTATGCTGAGTGCTAAGATACCTAAAGTCTTCTCCAAGCAAAGGTTTATTTTTTAGGAGAAATAATGATTATGAAATTGTTGGCTATACATATATTGAGTGGGCCGGAGATCAAACTGATCAAAAATTAACATCTGGGTACTTCTTGTTTATTGGAAAAAATTTAGTCACTTGGAGTAGCAAGAAACAAAAAATCATAGCAAGGTCAAGTGCTAAAGTAGAGTTTAGAGGAATGGCACATGATGTATATGAATTACTCTGGATAAGACGAATTATTTGTGATCTAGGATTAAATCATCTGAAGCCTATATTATTACATTGTGATAACAAGGCAGCCATAACAATTGCAAATAACTCAGTTCAATATGATCGGACTAAGCATGTGGAGGTTGTCAAGTACTTCATCAAAGACCATATGAATTAAGGGACAATTGATCTTCCATTTGTTTCTTCTCAAAGTCAACTTGTTGATATTCTTACAAAGGCTGTATTTGGAAAAATGTTCCACAACTCACTTGACAAGTTAAGAATGATTGAAATACACTTACCAACTTGAGGAAAAGTGTTGAAATGAGCTCTAGTCAAAGATTTGATCGTATATATTAGGAATTAAATCTTTATTTTTTATTTAGAAAAATATTTTATTCCTCTTAATTAGTTCATGCTAATTAGTGTGGAATTGGATTTTCCATGTATAGGAATGATTGATGTATATATATAACGTCTCTTACGAAATATATGAATAAAAAAATCCCTTGAATTTTTTTCCTCTAATTTTTCTCTACAATTGGATAGTCCATTGATATACATTTTTATCAAATTTGGCCCTTATCGGAAGTACAATTATTTTCACCTAATTTAAAAAGAGTCAATTGATATTAAGTTGTCTAATCTTCCTATTAATGCACAAATTAAGAAATTTAAGTTTGTAGGGTTCTTAATTTATTTGTAATTGGCATAATACATACATACCCCTGTACTTAAAATAAAAAAGCTAAGATTAATCAACTAAATTTTGATGAACTAGAAAAGATAAAATAAAAATAAAATTACATTAAAATAAAATAAGATTGATTAGAAAAGACACTACATTAAAATAAATTTAAGTATAAAAAAGTTGATGAGCTATATGATTTTTTGACCAACTACTACTCATTTGGATGATTATTTCAAGATCCATCAAATCATACTCAAACATTTCCATAACCCACTTCATAATTATTTATATATATACATGTATTGAATACTTATTTTATTTTTCTAATATTACATTTAGTGAAAAAAGTATTCTCTCACACACACACGCGTCTATTTATATAAAGGGAAAATTGTATTTTTAGTGTTTGAACATTTTGCTATTTAGTTTCTTAAATTTTTTTTTAATTAAGTTGCTAAGTTTTAAAATTTAGAGTTAATGTAGTGCTTTTGATGGTGACTGAGAAAAACTGGAACTCACTTATAGCCTATAATCACTTGTCATGTCAACAAAAATAATTGAAATGATAAATTTGACCCTCCCCTTCTTTTTTTCTCCTGTGTCATCCCTCCACTTCCTGCTCTAACTCCACCGCCACCACCTGTTGCCTCTCCTCTCTCCACCACAATGCCTACTTCAAATTTTAGTCCAAACAGCTCAAATGGCTGCAGCAGCGAAGAAAAGCAATCAAATGGAAATGCTTTCGTTCAATTTATGATAAGATCAACAGCGTTTAGAATAGTATACGAGATGCTGTCATTGAGGTATATAATATGGGTCGTTCGGATCCAGGAAAAGTCTTCTTTGCACTCAAATTGGGACTATCTCTTGCTCTTATTTCTTTAGTTAGTTTCTTCAAAGAACCTTTAAAGAACGTGAACTGGTACTCAATTTGGGCAATTCTATCTGTGATGATCATTTTTTAATTCAATGTAGGTGTGTGTTGCTGTACTATATATATATTGTTTTAGTTCTTTTTTTAGATGAAAAACGGAGACATAAGTCCCAAATTAACACATAATCATACAAGGTAAAGCTACTCCTACATAATCTTGTTGCAGCGCATCCTTGAGTCCATCTGGAGCTTGATAAAAAATGTGGACACCCACTGGATACTAATTAACAAAAGAAGCCAATCAATTAGCTGCTCTATTGGCTTCTCTATACATATGAATCACATTCACTTCCCAGTTATTAACCAAGAGCTTATGAATTGCATTTATTAAGGAGGTATCAGCAGCATGAGCATGAACTTCCCCCTGGATCATTTAAAGTACAATTTTATCATCACATTCAACTAGAAGCTTATGAACCTGTAGCTTCCAAGCAAAAGAAATACCCTGAAACATTCCCCATAGTTCAGCTCGTAACAGTGCAGTTACAATATTCATTATGAATCCCGACACCCAGCAACCATTTGCATTTTGAATTAAACCACCAGCGTGGGCATTATAGATATTTCCCGATACTGCCCCATCGGTATTTAGCTTGAACCATTCCTCCCGAGGAGGGCTCCATCCCACCATAGTTGGAAAATGACAAACTAGCTGCATGAAACAAAATTGTCGATTCTTCTTTTCCAAGCGCAACACTGAACAAAGGATTCAATCGTGCCCTGGGGACACTTTCTGTTGGCGACCTTGCCCTTGGCATTGCAGAGTTGTCCATATTCATGGGAAATTTTGCTGAATTCTTTATTATTATAAATATTTTCATAGTAGGTGAACTAATAATACTTGTATTGGATCATAAAAGTACATTTAATATATGAATTATTGAGTTGCAGTTTTTTTTTTTTTTTGTGGTAATCAGGATCTTCAGAGGAAACCATCCTTAGTAATTAAGCAATGATGCATCCTTGAAATGTTTAGCCTTTCCAAGCTGATCAGCTTCAAGTAATATGTCACCTTTCTGCCTTGCGATAATGGCTGCTTTTAGGAAGTTACCCGATTCTTCTTCAAATGATAGAGCTCATCAAGGCACGCAATACTTTTTAAGAAAGTGTGAATAGAAGCTATGGAATTAAAAGCTCTAACATATTTCATCATGGCTCTATTATCATTCACCTCATGATGGTGAAGTGCACTACTTTCCAAAAACTCTTGCTCAATTCTATCAATTTCTCTACTTTTCTACACTATATAATCTGCTTTCTCATGTTGTTTCCAGTACTGAATATATTGTAAGTCCATATCCAAGAGCTTTAATTTGTTGCAGGCGGATAAGCACTTAGCAAACTGGTTGCCTTTAACATATATTTCTACTATATTTTTGTAACATCCAACAAGGTAGAAACATTCTCCAGCTCTCTCCATAACAGATTCCCCACATTGCAAATAAATTCTACTTGAAAAGTTCAAAATACGATGTCAAAAGAACGAAAATCCCTATATGTAAAACTCAAGCCCTGCAACTTCATTAATCAAACTTTGGACTCATTCCCGAAATGCCTAAATAAGAAACGAAGAGAAAACTACACTAAAAGCATTCTGCAACATACTTAGATTTTCCAATGGATTCAAAGATTTCAATAGCCTGCCTACAGGCAATAACGACAGTTTTAGGATTTGAAGCGTGCATTCTGTCAACAGTTGCTTTAAGGCCAGCAGCCATGGCCAATTTTTCTCCATATTCATCTCCTGCTCTTTTAAAACACAATGTTGCCCTCTTGCAAAAGCTGCATGACAAACACAAAGAAAATAAGGAAAAATTCATGCAACTACAAGAAAATAGTACATGCCTCTTGCGTGACCATAAAATGTAACATATTAAATTTACTGTCATTTAATCCATTAAGCAAAAGTCAAATAACCTGCTCAATCTAGAAAATAGCTGCAGGTTGATAAATGCGCCCATCTCTTGAACGTTGTTTCTTTTCAAATGACCAAAGCAATGGAAAAATAGAGGTCTGCAAGTTTGTAATTTTTCCTATTAATGCTTCAACTAGCTGAGTGGATACACTTTCAAGTTCAATGGCAAATTGAGTCCAAGCGGAAGTTGAATTAGGCATTGCGGTGGAGAGAGGAGAGGCAAGAGGTGGTGGCGGTGGAGTAGAAAGTGGAGGGAGGACAGAAGAAAAAAAGAAAGAAGAAGATTGTGAGGGTTAAATTTGTTATTTCAATTCTTTTTGTTGACATAACAGATAATTAAACTATAGGTGGGTCTCAATTTTACTCCGTCACTATCAAAAACACTATATTGACTCTAAAATTTGAAGTTCAGCAACTAGATTAGAAAAAAAAAATTGTTAAAATACCAAAATAGCAAAATTTAAAAAGTTCAGAGATCAAAATGCAATTTTCTTTTATATATATATGAACTTGAAACAAAATTTCACGCTTGCCATCTAATTTTGAAAAAATTACAAAATTGCCACCGGATGCTTCTTTATTCTGTTAACCTCTTATTTCAGAGAAATCGCAAGAATGCCACTGACTCTTGCTTTTCCATTAGTACTGGTAGAGCTTATTGAAAACGACGCCGTTTTATGAATTCTCTTTTTTGCCATCAAGTATTGTGTATTTTAACTGTTGGTTTCATTAGTTCCTGATCAAGAAAGTGTTTGACAATTGTAAATAATTTGGGTGATGAGTTCATAATATTAAAAGAATCCAATCTTTATTTGTTTTAAAAATTATTGCAGCTGAAAAAAAAAAGGATTAATCCATGTTCCTGTTCTTATTTGCTTGGATTTTTGGTTTGATTCATTCCTTCTATTTTGCATGCTAAGGATGCAAAACCTTACGTCTGCCTCCTGCTGATTTACATTTTTTACATTCATTTGCATGTTAGCTTCAAACTGTTTTTAATGCATTTCAATTGCCTTCTCAAGCATTTTCCCAGTTTGTTATGGATATTTTTGTACACAGAGTATGCATTCATAAAACGACTTTATTTTCGAGGCTGTTAAAGCACAACTTTATTTTCTCAAAGTATGCATTTAAGCACTGCTTTGGGCCAATCTTGGATGCTCAAAGTGAATGTGACATTGGTGGCAATTGGTGCACCAGACGGCCCTTTTGAACTGTCTTCTTTCCCTTGGATTTATAATTAAAATGAGAAACACGGCTAGGTAATTAAATTTGTTTTCATATAAGTTGTTGATTTTTTATTTGTAATTTAGTGGTTTTTTTGCATGACCCAGTAGTATCTAGAGTTTGGTTAACCTTTGTATGTTTAGATTTTACTCATTGCTTTCCTTTTTTTTTTTTTTAATTTGCAGATTTGATTATTCCAACACAGGTGAGATATGAAACAGTCCCTTATGAAGAATAATAAAAAAAAAATTCCTATGATGCTTATTATGGACTGTTTGAATTTTTTTCTTTTTTATTTGAACAACTTATTATCTCTGATACTTAAGTTATTATAATCAACTTTGTTGTTATCAAGTTTGAACTATTTTAATATTGTTGCCCGCCGCGAAGCGTTTCCTACTCGAATATGTATATGACACAACACACATTAGGCTATTCTTGTATATAGTTTATTCATCGTCTATTCTTATGAAATCAATCAGATGTTTATGTGCAATGAAGAACCACACTTTAATATCTTAAAAGGAACCATATTTGAGTCCTATACTATTTTTAATCCAAAATATTAATGCATTGAATTTATGAAATTTTTCTTGTTTAAATGCACATTAACGTATATTTTTCAGATGTGAAATCTCATCTTGCAATCAAACAATACAAAAAGTAAATAAAGAAAATACCTCCATGATGTCCCTAAAGTTGATAGTAAAAGCATTTGAGAGTGGTTTAATTGGAACCCATCCTCCATTTTTTCGGATTTGTAATCCTTCGGTTTCATTGAGACGAAACAAAATTGTTAAAGCATTTGCATCGGAGTGAGGTGTGAACCCATCATTGAACATGGAGGATGGTAATTTATTCTCATTGCTTGAAATTCATCATTGAACATCTCTGTCATTTCCTCAACGTCAATCTTTAATGTTTTTGCAATGTTGCCCAGAAGTTTGTACATTTCTAAAGTCTCTCTGCAAAAAAAAAAATAAAAAAATAAAAAAAATCAACTTGTATAATAGATGTATTAAATAGAAAAAATGACTTCTGTTTAGACTATAAACTATTTTATAATAAAAATATAAAAATCATTTTTTATGCTTGTATAGATGTATTAAATAGGAAATATACAAAAGTTTTATAAAAATATGTCAAGTAGTTTATTCACTATAAATGTACACCTTAACCCCTCAACTAGAAAAGGATTTCGGATAATATATATATAATTTTTTTGGACAAAAAATTATATGTATTTTTTATATACAAACAAAAATAGTCATAGTTTATTTTCTTAAAAATTTTGAAATTAATGCAATTTGTTTTTGTTTTTATTTTTAAAATTTTAAATCTTAAATTTTACATTTAAAAATTGGATAAATTTCAATAAAATTATATTTATTATTAAATCTAAATAAAAAATAAATTATTAAATAATTATAAGGTTATATATACAAGTCTAATAAAACTACATGTGAACTAAAATTAATAATACAACTTGTCGTAAATCCGTGTATTGTGTGAACTAATTATTAATATATTTTTATTTATATTTTGGTATATTTTTATTGATAAAAATTTAAATTATTTATAAATAAATAGAAGGAACAAAATTTATACAGAAAATTTATATATATTAAGAATAGTAATGAAGAACTAAAATCTTATATAAGAATACAACAGTTTTTGCAATAAAAAAATTTTAGAACGTACAAGTTTTAAGGGTAATTGATAAATAAGAAAAAAATTATTATGAGCATAATTTTTTTGAGTAAAAAGATTCTGAGAAAGAGATAGAAAATTATGAGATTAAAATTGGTGATAAAAGTAATTCTCTGCCATTTTAAATCTCAAATATCAAAAAATATCTTAAATGGAATAGAAGATAAAAGAGCATTATTGTTGAAATAAAAAAAAATTTAAAAATTAAAAAATTTTAATGATTTTATGTTTTAAGGGTGTGTCCTCAATAATGAAATAAGACTAAATAATTTAAAATTCAGCATTTGTATATTTATATATATATATATATATATATATATATATATATATATATATATATATATATATATGTGGATTAAATGAAAATTTTATATTTATATATAAATTACCTTATGGATTCTTTATCTACAATCTATTCAAATATTATGAGTAAAGCACGATAATAAATATAACCAGACGTTAATGGCTAGTAATTGCAATTCTATAAAATGTATGCAAACCTGAGCACAAAGCCGATCAACTAATTCTTTCAACATGTCGTCAATAGTTGTAGCTTTTCGCTTTGAATTTGAGGCTTCTTATTAGTAGTTGTCGCTTTTCGCTTTATATATAATAGGAATATATAATATTTTTAATAAAAAAAATTAGAACTGTATCCTACTATGCAGCTCTGTACTGTCCTATGAAAATTGAGAAGGATAAACATAACATTATATATCTTAATTTGAAAAAATGGTTATTCATAGACAAATTCTAAGTGGAATATTAAGGTTATATATATGTTGTCACTTAATTGATAGTGCAAGTTGTAACATGTGCATACCTTTATTTATTTTTTATTATTTTTTGGGTAATCTCTAAAAGAAAACTTTAAAACAAAAGTGACTATTATCCCAAAAAGCCATATATGCAAGTATATAATTAAAAAAATAAAAAATAAAAAAATAATTCCTCAAGTAGGGCATCAAACTATCAGAAAACTTGTCATGTATTCATGCGTTACACAGATTGATTATAGATTATAAATTTTTTAAAATTTATGATATATTTTTATTTATAAAAGTTATACTTATTTGCAAATAATAAAATACATACATATATATATATGTACCACAAAAGAATAGTATGATGAATAACCAAAATTTTATATAATAATAATAATAATCAAAATCAAATATAACTCTAAAGGTATCACAATAACAAACGTAAGAATAATTTTTTTTTTTTTTTATAAACTTAAATTGTTAAAATTGCATAATAAATCTTATATGTGTGTTCAGAAAAAGAAGGAAAATAAACAACATTTATATATATATATATATATAGAGTAGTAATAATAATTATAGAAAATATAACAGATGGTAAGATAGATATATAGAATGTGTGTCGGTTGTAACATCCAGTTATTAAAAAAAAAATGTTGTGATGTAGTTTATATTTTCCTGCAGTTTCATTGCCAGGAAATTACATATTGAACAAAACATTTAAAGAAAAACATAATCCCCAAAATATGGATGGATACAGCCTTCTGCAATAACAATAAAAGAATAGCGAAGAAACCAATTTAATAAAAAAAATAAATATTTTTTTTTAATAAAAGAAACCAACAAACATGTATAATAAAAGATTGATAAATCATGTATGTGCATCAAAAACATCAAAACACACACTCAGATGACCATATTCAATTGGAAAATGATTACTTCAATTTCATCAAATCTATTCTAAAAGAATGTTGTCAATACCTAGAGTAATGTAAAAAAATCAAATAATAAATAAATAAATAATATTTATAAATTATTTATCAAAAATAATTTATTTAAAAACATTAATAATTTATTTATCTTTTATTATTATTTAATTTATTAAATATTATTTATCTAATATTACTTAGAAAATATTTAAATAACTAATAAATAATATTTATTTATTTATTTATTTAATATTATATTTCAACTAAACCACTACTATATATACCATAATACTAACCTAATAATTTTAAAAAATAATATTGTTATAACTAAAAAATTATGGTAGCAAAAATTAAACAAAATAAAATTAACATAATGTTGTTTTAACTGAAACATTCAATTATATTCAAATAAAGACACCTTTCTTTTTTTAACCTAAAAAAAATGTAATTTTTCACCTATTTTTATATTATATTATATTTGTTCAATAATTATTATTAGTATGCATATTAAAAATAATATGTACTCTTAATAAAAATAATAAATTTTAATTTTTATGTTTGATTAATTTGTAATTTTTAATCGATTCCTTTCATTTGTCTTCCTCCACCGGAGCTCTTTCTCTGAGTTTCTTAAGAGCCCTTCTCTCAGTAAGAGCTGCTCGAGAAGAAATGATACCAAGTTTTGTGGCTGCCTGATGAAAAGATTCTAGTTCGTTACTGTCATTACAATTATCAAATTTTCTCCCTTGCTGAAGTAATGAAATTATTTCATCACCAACTTGTTTCTCAGATGGATCAATTGAAAACATGATTCCTCCAATTCACTTACAATGTCCAAAATCTGAAAAAAAAATAAAAAAATAAAAAATCAATTATGAAAGGACCAATAATAATTCCAAGTAGCAAAGCATAGGAAAAGAATAGTCCGATCATGAAACATAACCATCAAGAATGAATAATATTCTAATCTATTCAATAAAATAATCAATAGAGACAAGTAACATGATATCATATATCCCACTAATTAGTACAGTAAGGATCAATTGCACCAGTACTAAGGACCCAAGACCACATAAAGATTTTAACATATATATGCTTATGGCTTTCGACGTGATGGCCAGCCAGCATGCGCTTCAAATTAGGAGGGACTGACCTGTTTACGTTTTAGTTTAACCCACAATAGAGAAGGGACCTTCTCTATGTACAATTAATTGAAAATGCACCTAAACATAAACATAATCATCAGAAAGAAATTCAATAAAAGAAAGACAAAAACAAAAGCCCACCTAAAATACATGGAGGTCTACTCAGATCAAAACCAAATGGTTTATCTTTTGTCTCAGCTGATCTCCCAAAACTAAAATCTATCCCATGAATCTCTAGTACATCCAAACAAAAATGTTAAAAAAGAAACGAATAAAAATAATCATAGAAATCAAAATCATACATTAAAATACTAAATGAATACAAGAGAGATGACAAACAATTATAATAAACACCATAAGCCAATAAGTCTGTTTCGATGTATCAAACAACATAAAAATATCCAAATATATATAAACTTTAGAATTTGAGTAGGATTAAAATATGTATAATAGTGTTTTAGTTAAAAATGGTAATACAAAAAAATTATAATAAGTATTAATAAAAATCATGATTTTTAAGAATTTGACACATTAAATTTTAGGATGAATACTCAAATATGAAGATAAATATTTGTCAAATTTTTTACTTAATGACTTTAGGGCTCAACATTATATATATATATATATATAAAATAAAAATTTTTGTCTAATTTTATACTGTTTGTAATACATATAAAAGTAATTAGAAAAACTTACAAAGAAGTAAGAAAATTTTTACAACTTGATAAAAATCGACTTTTTTTATAATATTTTTATTTATATGTTTTACATATAAGCAATTAAGAAATAAGAATTATTTTCGAAAAGCATTAATCAATTAGGAAAAAAAAATGATTTATAGATAGTTCATAAAAACTTTTTTTGTTGAACTAATTTTTTTTAAATTTCAACTAATATAAGTTCTAATTCAAAATCCTGATTTACTTCAATACAAATGATATTTGTTGCACATTTATAAATTTATTTTGATTATATTATAAATAAAATAATATTAGTCTTCCAAATACAATAATTCTTCTTTTATATTCTATAATTATATTACTTTCTTAGTTTTGCATATATAATGCTTAACTCTATCACTAATATAAAGGTGTGAACACCTTTATAAACTATTTTTATACTAATGTTAATTTTTATACTTATTCTTAAAAGGTAATTCATGTTTTGCATATATTATTATCAAAAATACATATTATTTATTATTACAAATTCATTATATCCATATTGATTATAATAATTTATACCGTTTAAAAAATAAATTAAATTAAAATAGATTATACATTTGATAAATATATTAATAGCATGCATTGCATGTGAATGATAATAACCTGTGTATATATATAGTAAAACCTCCTTAGGATTTTATATATATATTTGCAAGTTATATATAATAAAACCTCGTCGAAAAAAGTGAAAAGCGGGAATTTTTTATACTTTGAGAGGGAAGTTTCTAAATGAAATTGCACTTGCACTTGCACTTGCACTCTTAGTGCATGCAATCTAATAGTGGAGAGATCAAACAAAATAAAAAATTGCTATTCTATTTTGGGTGTTTGTGAGATTTAATTAGTTTATTGAACATTGATTGAACCTAATGGAATCGAAGAGGGAATCAAACTTAAGAGGAGACAAACAAGGTGAGAAGGCGAAGTTTATGGGCATATGGTTAAAGGTAGCTTTCAACTTTATACTTCTATGTGTTGTCTCTATCTTTTAAAAAGAATAATTTTTTTTATGCTTGAACCCACAATAAAAAATAAGTTACAGTTTGTCATTGTCTCTGTCAGAGTTGTGGTATACATGAATGGGCATTTGTTTATTGAATAAAGTTAAGCAAAATTATTTATTTAATTTTTGATTTTATGTAGAACTATGACAGAATATGTAAATTTGGTGCTCTATCATGGCAGAAAATGGAAGTCCAAAATAGAGAAGGTATATGAGGGTGATCTAATAAGGTATAAGTACAATATTGACATAGACTATCTATCATTGTTTGAGCTAATAGTGTATGGAAAAGATGTTGGATACAAATCCGAGTGTAGGGTATGGTATAAAATTTCAAGTATTAGTGGCAATGAAGGAATTGTAGAAATTACAGATGATAAACATGTTAGTTACATGCTTAATGACAACAAAGGGGATTAAGAGATATATGTGTATTGTACTACTCTTATACACCCTCTTAGTGTGGCTGTTAATGGTAAAATTTATGTTACTAATGCTAATGAAATTGGAATTGATAATTTGGATTAAAATGATTCAAATGAAAATGATTTGGAAGAAGATGTAGGGGATATTAATAAAGATGAAAAGATTTCAAGGGATAGTTCTGAAGAAGATGCAAGGGACAATTAACAAGATGTTGAAGGGAATGATGACTTGCTTGCTCTTGTTGTTCAACTCCACAAGGACATGTTAAAAAAAATGGTGATGATTTGCAAAGTGACACTTCAGACAATGATTTTATCTTAAATACAAATGAATATGTTGACTAAAGTGAAGATTATTCAAATGTGAGTAAGGCAAACTGGTTATATGACAATTATGAAGGTTCATATGATGACATATTTCCTGAAAATGCATAACATTTAGGTTCTAAGGCTCCTAATGAAAAATCAATTAAAGGGGCTGATGGTATTGTAGGTAAAGGGGGTGCTTCTCATGGAGTTGATGGTGCTGAAGGGGAAAGGGATGGAGGACATAGGTTTGTAGAGGCTCCAGGTGTTACAAATGAAGGTCAGAGGTATAGTAGGGCTATAGGTATTACAGATGAAGGTCAGAGGTCTGCTAGGGTTGCAGGTAAGGGTAATGCAGCTGATAGGTCAAGTGATGGGGTAAGTGACAGTGTTAATGACCTCAAAGAAGATGATTTTATAGAATTCAATGAGAAGGCTACATTAGATGATGAATTGCATAGTCTGAGAGGGTCAAAAGATAAAGGACCACAGGAAAGACATATGTACTTCAATGAAGACACAAGAATTAAGGACCTACAACTATAAAAAGGACTAAAGTTTATAAGTGCAAATGTGTTTAGAAAAGCTTTGAGAGAGTGGGCAATTAAGAGGGGATATACATATGAATTGAACAAGAATTGCACTATAAGCGTTAGTGCAATTTCTGTGAACAATTGTGGGTTTAGGATACATGCATCAAAGTTGAGAGATTGCTTAACATTTCAAATTAAAACCTTCAAACTTGAGCATTCATGTCCAAGAGAGTTCAGAAATAAGTGGGTCGGACCTGAATACCTGGCAAAGAAATATATGGAAGATTTTAGAGAGAATCATAAATGGGATGTAAAGGCAATGCAAAAAAAATGCAAAGAGAAGTTAGGGCTGAAGTAACACTATTAAAATGTTACAAAGCAAAAAGAAGAGCAAAGAAAATAATTGAGGGTAATGTAAAAGGGCAGTATTGTGGGTCTATGTTGAGACAATAAGAGTTCCAAATCTAGGAAGGTGGATTAAACTAGAGATAGAGCTTAGAAGAGTAGAAAGGATTCAAATAGAGGGAGAAAACAATGAAGGGATTCAAGTAGAGGGAGAAAACAATGAAGGGATTCAGAGCTTACTAAAAGAAATAACTGTTTTCAACTCATTGTATGTCAAATTCACAGCTAAAAAATAAGTTTACTTTGGAAGTTAGATTTCATTATGAGCTTTTATTAGTGTTAATTTTATGAATGTTATTAAATTGTATAGGTTTTGTGTTAAAAACATGTAATTTTTGAAGGATGAGACCTATAGTAGGGCTTTAGGGATGCCATTTAAGAATTGCCATGGGAGGATAACTTTTATATGTAGTTAGAAGAGTTAGTAATGATACCATGCTCCTTTTTATAATGGCATTTATTGACATTAAGTGTAATGTGTCTTAGGCGTGGTTTCTCAAATTATTGTTTAAAGATTTTGGTACTCCACAAGAAACTGGCTGGATATTTATGTTTGACCAATAAAATGTTAGAATTTAGCTTGTTGTTTTTTAGAAATGTCTTATATTATATTATTATGGTTTGGTGGGTTAAACAAATGTATGAATTTTATGATAGGGCTAAGTAGAAGCTTTTAAAGATTTAATGCCTAGTGTCGAGTATAGGTTTTATGTGAAGCACATGTATGAGAATTTTAAAGTGTTGTTTAATGGTGTTGACCATAAAAAGTTGATGTGGCAGGCTGCTACTACTACTATTAAGAAGACATAAGAAGCTGAGATGTAAAAATTAAAGGAGTTGGATCAAAAGGTATGTGATTGAGTGATGAAACTTGATCCAAATACATGGGAAAAGTCACACTTTTCCACTTATACAAAGTGTGATATTTTACAAAACAATATCAATGAGTCCCTCAATGCCTATATAAGCTTTACTAGAGACCTACCTATATTAAGCATGATTGAAGGGATAAGAAGGAGATTGATGAAAAGATTTAACATTAAACTCACTAGCATGAACAAATACAGAGAGGAGATCTGTCTTAATGCCTAAGAAACACTTGAAAAGGCTAAATATGAGATTAAAAAATATTTTTGTACACCTGCTAGCCAAATGAAATATGAAGTGGATTATTATAGCACAAGCATTTTTGTTAATCTGTTTACAAGAAGTTATAGTTACAAGGTATGAGAATTGACAGGAATCCTCTACAAGCATGCAACGTCACCCATATACACCAACCGAGAACAACCTGAAGCATTTGTCTATAAATTTTTTAGTAAAGAAACTTACCTAGCTATTTACCAACATGTGATTCACCCTATACCAAGTAAGGATGAGTGGGAAAGAACAAGTTACCCTAATATCCACTTAAATATTATTAGAAAACTAGCGGGTAAACCCAAAACCAAAAGGATCAGGAAGCCAAATGAACCAAGAAATCCTTTTAAATTTTCAAGAGCTGTTGGATATGGGGTATATGGAAATTGCAAGCAAAAAGGGCATAATTCTCGAGGTTGCAAGGCTTTTATGATAGGGGAAACCAATTGGCAAAGATGATAGCGACTTCAAAAAGAAAAAAGCATGAACAGAGTACACTTGCACTCTTTATTGGACTTTTAATGTTTGTGATGACACTTATGAATAATTATAGTATTATGAACCTTTGTAATTTCTATTGGAAGGAAAAACTTTAAGAGGTAGATCCAAGATAGCAACTATATTAGTATGAATTTTTAAACACCTTAATGCTTCTTATAGTCTTGTGTAATAACTATTTTTTCAAATTTATCCACATTTTGTACAAGGCGAACTAAGGGTGCAAACTTGTTTTATTTTACAAAGTGGGCAAGCTTCAATGAGTAATAGGCCTAAAAGACAGAGGAATTTTGCAAGCCAGCCTATATATGCACCTGCTACATCAAGCTAGTGGGAGAATCGAGCTGCTGCATGAAGCCAACCTTTATCTGTAGCTGTTCCATCAAGCCAACCTCAACCTACACCAAGTTCTAATGCAAATTGGAAGGTAAATAATATCAAGTGATGCTAAACAGAAATAACCAACAAAGAAAACTACTAGTGCACCACCATAGATTTTTAAGAACTTCAAGAGAGCAAGTGAACTTATTGCATTTACAAAGCAAAGAGCTCATAAAAAAGCTTAATTCAATTGTTATTAGGAACCAACTTTTTTTACATATGTTGTCATTTGTCTATAGACAAACTTGACTAACTTGATGTCATTTTGAATATTGTGATGTTGGCAAATTGCATACTTAATATGTATATTTAAATTTGTTCAAAACTTAGCAAATTACAGCATTTTAGATACTTCATTTTGTCTACTTTCTAACTTCAAGTATATGTATGAAAATCTTATTGTTTATTTATATGCCATAGTTTTATTAGGCATTAACACAGTCTCAAAGCAAACAACTTTACATTTTTGAATAAAGTCATATTTCATTAAAGCAATTTTACAAACACTTATAGATACATTTAGTAAGGTAAGAACAACCTTTGATTTGGATTAAAATTCACATTCCCTGATGATATATAGTTAACTAATAAAGCTATTACAATAAATATCATAGTAATTACACACACTTTGTTTAAAATCATAGAACCACAATTCTTCATTTCCTTATATTTTTTCTTGTATTTTTCAATAGCAAGCTTCAACTCTGAAATTTCTTCATTGCACAAACTGATCTTAGCTTCATATATTTTAACTAGCTCTTTACACTTCACTAGCTCCAATTCTAGGGTAGCTTCATTAGTTTTACCACACGAGGTTTCATCTTTACATTCTTTCAGATTGCTCAACAATTCCAATAATATAAACTTCTACAATTTGAAGGATCGATCCACTCAAATAACTCATATTGATGCATGCCTAATTCTTCATATCTTCCACAACCAACAAACCACCTCCCATAGTTGCCAACTTTTATTGATGTCCTAACTGGAGACACCACCCCACAAAAACATCTCATGTCGTTGTTCGAATAACTATAGCTTTGTAAAGAAGACGTCATTGCACATGAAATTATTTTTTCAATAAATTTCCAAGAGATTAATTTAAAAGTAGAGTATAAGAGGAGATGAATTTCTAATTTCAATTTGGGATTCTATTTTCAAATAGGGATTTTATTTTTGTCAATTTCATTCTCTTCATTTTAAAGCCTTTTTATGGTAAGTCAACAATCAATGTGGTTCCAATAATATAGCTATGGAGAGATTTTAATTATTTCTATAGTATATACATTTTACATTTATATAAAACAAAGAAAAACCTAAAGTTTGGAGGGAGCTTATTAGAGAGGGCCTTATCCTAGATATAGAGAGGAAGGGTGGTAATGACGAACATGTCTTACCAGTCTAGCTTCTGGTCCTCTGTTCCTACAAAATATTAACCAAATCCTTCTTATACATTTGGTTACTGCCACAACTTTTGCTTTTCCTCATAACGAAGCTCAAATAATTTCTTACCTTCTAACTTCAATTCCTCCAGCAATTTAGTGTTGACTCCATGGTTCACAACCTGCTTCCATTAAAAAAATTTTATACATTAACTAGTGGTAATAAAATTTTTATATATATACACACATAAACGACGTTTTTTTATGCTTTTTTTCATTTATAAAATTATTTCGGTCTAAATAAATATTTCTGATACTTTGTGTATATATATATACATAATTGCATTTGCATGTACCTGGAAGAATCCCCACAGCTTGCAGGCTGAGTGCAACTTCTCCAATTGCGGAGTCCATGGAATCTTCAGCCACTAATCTTTTGAGATCGATGATGGGAACTGACCAAGAAGACGACCGATCACTAGAAACATCTATAAGTGGTCCTTTGTTTAAAATATTTGAAACAATGGAGTTAGAATTATTTGAAAATAATCTTTTCCACATCCAACGTTCTAACCCTTTTATTATATATATATATATATATATATATATATATATATTTGTCCTTCAAGGCGAACTATAAAAAGAGGAAGAGTAGGTCCAACATGTGTCGTGTGTTCAGGATAAAATGTAAAAGGAAAATGCAATTTGGTTTCCATCTCCTTGACTGATTTATTATTATATAACAAAGCTGATAACTCTAAATTGATATTTTTGCTTATGGAACCTGCATCGACGAGGAGAACGGGTAAAGGGGCGGGGTTTCCCCTATAAACACTCTGAAGCTTAAGTTAGTAACAGTATTGATACCAAGTGATACGAACCCACTAGATGACCTGCTCTAGGAACCCGTTCAACATGAACCCAAACCCACGCTCTTAAGGAAAGTTCAAATCAAGTTCCAATTCAGACATAGAGAACCTTCACCTCATGTTTAGTTAGTCCAAACAACCAAAGTTATATCAAAACTTTAACCTTTTGAACAATAACAAACAAGCAACAAAGGCTATTAAAAAGACGCCACAATCTACTATCTGAAAGATAGATTGATAAGTCACAAAGGTTGTCACATGGTTAACCACCAAGTAACTAAAGAGAATCCTCTCTAAATTTTATTAATCATCCATGATTGCATACCCTCTAGGTTACATAAAATAAGGCCTTTATATAGCCTTAAAGAAACCCTAAAAAAAACCTAATTAATATCCTAACTAAACAAGAAAACAAAATCCTTGTTAAATAAGAAAATATAATTCTACTTAAATAAGAAAATATAATCCTAGTTAAAGTCAGATTCACTTATGCAGCACATTGTAGCACACTTTTCAATATTATGATGGCCGAATTAACTTAAACCCAAAACATAAAAGTTGTAGCCCTTATTTTTATCTTTCAGCATCATCTTGAATCACTTCATTTGGATCTATATTGAGTGAGATAAAGCCCATTTACTGATGTATATTCAGTCTGCCCAGTTTTATTCACAATCTGATAATCTTTCATAATTTTAGCTCAGGTATAATGCCGAATTAACTCTATATATCTTCATCAAAGTTGTAGACCTCTTTCTTAGCTTTCAACGGCCTCTTGAATCATCTCAATCCAAGTTTTTTAGAGTGATTTATGGCCAAAATACTAAAGTATGCTACATAAAATATGAATTTATGCAAATTGCTCTTTTCTTAAATGAACGTTGCCTTATTAGCATGAATAAATCTTGAAATCTTCCTCTTTGGAGCTAGGATCATATCATTCTCCCTTTCTTCAAAAATATTTTTCCTCAAATCTTTATCTTCCATGCAATTGAATATATATATTTTTATTTAAAAAAGACTCAAGAACACCACACAAGAAAAAAAAATAAAGAAATTTTAAATAGACTAAAAAAATTCAAGACATATATATTTTTTAACTTATAAATAAAAAATAAATTTAAAATCCTAAAAATTGAAAAATAAAAAAAATGAAAGGTAGAAGATTAGTAACCTTAAACCCTCTTTGTATCAACCAACTAAAACCTTAGGTATATCAAACCTAAGACCCTTCGTTACAAATTGATCAAATCAAACTTAAGGTATAAAATCTAATTGATATGACCAACTAAAACCTTAGGTATATCAAACTTAAGACCCTTTGTTACAAATCATTCAATTAAATCAATCTAATACCAACCAAATCAAAAATCATAAAAAAAAAAATTATTTTTTGACACAAATAGAAAAATTTTAAAACCACAATAATTAAAAAGTAAATTAAGGATACGTAGAATTGAATTGAACAAAACTTGATTTGAGCCAAGCTCTGATACCAAGTGATACAAACCCACTAGATGACCTGCTCTAGGAACCCATTCAACATGAACCCAAACCCACGCTCTCAAGGAAAGTTCAAATCAAGTTCCAATTCAGACATAAAGAACCTTCACCTCATGTTTAGTTAGTCCAAACAACCAAAGCTATATCAAAACTTTAACCTTTTGAACAATAACAAACAAGCAACAAAGGTTATTAAAAAGATGCCATAATCTACTATCTGAAAGATAGATTGATAAGTCACAGAGGTTGTCACATGGTTAACCACCAAGTAACTAAAGAGAATCCTCTCTAAATTTTATTAATCATCCATGATTGCATACCCTCTAGGTTACATAAAATAAGGCCTTTATATAGCTTTAAAGAAACCCTAAACAAAACCTAATTAATATCCTAACTAAACAAGAAAACAAAATCCTTGTTAAATAAGAAAATATAATTCTACTTAAATAAGAAAATATAATCCTAGTTAAAGTCAGATTCACTTATGCAGCACATTGTATCACACTTTTCAATATTATGATGGCCGAATTAACTTAAACCCAAAACATAAAAGTTGTAGCCCTTGTTTTTATCTTTCAGCATCATCTTGAATCACTTCATTTGGATCTATATTGAGTGAGATAAAGCCCATTTACTGATGTATATTCAGTCTGCCCAGTTTTATTCACAATCTGATAATCTTTCATAATTTTAGCTCAGGTATAATGCCGAATTAACTCTAGATATCTTCATCAAAGTTGTATACCTCTTTCTTAGCTTTCAACGGCCTCTTGAATCATCTCAATCCGAGTTTTATAGAGTGATTTATGGCTAAAATACTAAAGTATGCTACACAAAATACGAATTTATGCAAATTGCTCTTTTCTTAAATGAACGTTGCCTTATTAGCATGAACAAATCTTGAAATCTTCCTCTTCAGAGCTAGGATCACATCATATGCAGTTTCAACCTAGACTTAGCCTTTCTACATGTAATGCAATGCTCACAAACTTTATACACATCATTACCCGTTCCTAGTGAACCTTGGACTGATTTGTCTATGGATTTTGTGCTTGGATTGCCTATAACTAGGAAAGGTCATGATAGTATCTTTGTTGTGGTTGATAGATTTAGTAAAATGGCTCATTTTATACCATGTCATAAAACTGATGATGCTAAGTTGATTGCTGATTTGTTTTTCAAAGAAGTTGTGCGTTTACATGGCATACCTAGGAGCATTATTAGTGATAGGGATGTTAAGTTTTTGAGTCATTTTTGGCGTGTGTTATGGGGAAAGTTAGGAACTAAGCTATTATTTTCAACTACTTGTCACCCTCAAACCGATGGGCAAACTGAAGTAGTTAATAGGACTTTGATTACTTTACTTAGGGCAATCATAGAAAAGAACATTAGGATGTAAGAGGATTGTTTACCATTTGTGGAGTTTGCTTACAATAGGCTGTTCATAGCACTACTAATTGCTCTCCATTTAAGATTGTTTATGGATTTAATCCACTTACTCCTATTGATTTATTGCCACTGCCACCTAATAATTTTGTGAGTGTTAATGCTAATTCTAAGGCTGATTTGGTGAAGAAGTTACATAAGCAAGTTAAGGAGAGGATTAAGAAGCAAAATGCTAAAGTAGCTTCACGTGTGAACAAGGGAAGGAAGCCAATGATTTTTCAGCCTGGAGATTGGGTTTGGGTGCATTTTCATAAAAAAAAAAGGTTTCCACTTCAAAGGAAGTCTAAGCTAAACCCAAGAGGAGATGGTCCCTTTCAAATACTTGAAAGGATTAATGACAATGCATACAAAGTGGACCTACCTGGTGAGTATAATGTTAGTGCTTCATTCAATGTGGCTGATTTGAGTCCTTTTGATATATGTGATGCTTTAGATTTGAGGACGAATCCTTTTGAGGAGAGGGGAAATGTTATGGATCAGCCAACACACCAAGTTCAAAGAATTCAACATGATGAAGATGAGCATGGTCAAGAAGGCAAGGATCAAGTTCAAGAGGTTTTAAGTCCAATCAGCATGCCTCAAAGACCTATAACAAGGTCTCAATCTAAGAAGCTTCAAGAAGCCTTAATCCTTCATCTACAAGGTTTTGTGAACTTAGCTAGTGAAAGTTTACAAGGACACCAAAGCTTTGTGCCAAGTGCAGCTCAAGTTCAATAAAACTTAATTCAAGTCCAAGTTATTAATAGGTTTAATTATGTTAAATAAGGGCTGGATGAATTTGTTATTTTAAAAGCCCATTAGTTTTAGTTAGTTTAATTATTCTTAAAATAGGAAGTATGTCAAAATTCCTATTTGAGGTCTGATTAGATTAATTTCCTTTCTTTGTGATTAGGGTTATTAGTTTTCCTTACTCATTAAGGAAACCTTATAAAGGCTATATATATATGCCTTGGATGAATTTTATTATTCAGAATTGAAGTTTTAAAACCTAAAGGCTGTTTTGCTTTTATCTTTGTGTTCTTGTGTAGAATACATGCTTTAAGGAACATTTAAGTAGATTGATCATCTTCTTGTGGAGTGTTTCAAAATTGGAATTTAGAAACGAGTTTTCTTTATTCTAATTCTTTGATCATCTAAGTAATCTGATTTCTAACTATTCTCAGGGGTTGTTGCTGAATTGACTATTGGGGTTTTCAAGTTAATGCTTCGGGGGTTCGAATACATAAAGGGGTTCTCAAGCTTATTCTTGGAGGTTCCGTATCAGTATGAGAAAAAAATATAATAAATAAAATAGGCATAATAGAGTAGAGAATAAAGAATAAAGGAATAAAGGATGATTGTTTGTGATGATGAGGTGATGGAATGATGTCTTGGTGATGTTGTATGATGAAAGCATGAGTGACATGAGATGTCATGAGATGTATTTATAGGAGAAGGTATTGCTCAAACCTCTTAGGAATATGATTCCTTAGTCTTGTTGGATTACCTTGTTTAGGAGAGAATGAGACTTCCTTGGTAGAGTAGGCTTCCTAATTGGAATGGACTTCCTTATTGAACTTTCTTCTTATTCAAGTAATCCTCCTCTTTGGGGGAATATATCCCTTATTATAATAAGATACTAATATAAGTTATCAAGACTCCCCCCTGAAAGTATGTTCGGATATTTATGTCCGATGTCTATAAGATGATGGAAAACATCATTGTATCTGCCTGGAGAGAGAGACTGCTTGAGTAATTGCATCTGATATGGAAGGGTAAGCTGAGGTGGCCAGCCTCAGTCACAAGAAAAGATAAAGATCGGTACCGAGTCTTGAAATCATCATATAAGAACATTGTTTAAAGTGCCAGCTGGACTTAAGTACATAAAACCTGTAATAAAAATGCTTTGGGGTAAAGATTAACCCGTCAGTGTGAAACATGATGGAACCAATCGTCACTAGAGTTTTGATGCTCGGTGCATTAAAAGCGTGGCCCGACTGTTGAACCTCAGTACTATAGAAGCGACCTGAGGATGCCAACTTCAGTCACTGGACTAATATGCAAGGCTTAGATGCTTGGTGCAAGGATGCGAGGCTTACATGCTCGGAACCTCAGTACTATAGAAGTGACCTGAGGGTGACAACTTCAGTCACTAGACTTAATCATGGTGCATTAGAAGTGCGACCCAAGTGCCATATAGTCTTGGTGCATTAGAAGCATGGCCCGAGTGCCATATAGTCTTGGTGTATTAGAAGCGCGGCCCGAGTGCCGTATAGTCTCGGTGCATTAGAAGTGTGACCCGAGTGCCGTATAATGTTACTTGGTTTATGAACTTTAGTAACTCTTTTGATGGCAGCTGCCTAGTCAGAATAATGATTGATGTTGAGTCCAGACATTATTGCTGCAGATGTTTATTTTTTTGAGCATTTATTGGTAGTATTTTTGCAAAAGGTAGGATGTTGGGATCCTAATAGTGAGTCTAAGCCCTTTCAATCTGAGCTCCATAAGATGGGATAGTAATTTAGTAAGAGTGTTTGAAATGATGAAAGGTTGGTTTTGAAGAACCAAATTTATGTTTGCCCAATCTGAATTGTGAGACGAGCATTTATAAATTAGATGAAAGGTCAATGTTGCACCACTTTTAAAATAGAGGATAGTGTGTGATGCTGGTTAGGATGTCTTGGAATTGCCTTTTGATTTATCTGGCTGTGTGGCAGATATACTTGACTCCATTCTTGAATTTCCCTTGTTAGATATTCTCTAAAATTTCAAAGATCTAAGGTAGAGTAAGATTTGCCCAAGTGTTGTTTGATCTAGCTTTGAGCGGGAACCACCATTTATTGTATGAGCATAAGTGAGTGCTTGTTCGCCTTAGTATTGCTTGGCAATATGTCTAATTTCTTTTAACAATCTTTGCATGTTGATGCCGAGTGAGATGATCAGAGTGTTCGATCGTTTGGACTGATGGGTGCTTAAAGTAGTATCTTCAATAAATATGTTTTCCTTATCTGTTGTGATGGATAAAAGAACAATAGTTTTGGGATCGTATAATTGATCTCATTTAATGGTCAGTCCTTGTGTAATAAATATATAAAATGTAATTGATGTAGGTGTTTCATGAATAATAATCATGTATATATGGACAAGTATCTATGTGTAGATGTGTAAGCATGCTTGTGTGACAAGCTATAAATATTTTATATAAGAATAAATAAGATAAATAAAATAAATAATATCAAGAGAAACTAAAGAAACTTATCTCCTAATGTACTCTTGTCTTGCCTTCGAATTCATAAATATTTATATTCATCATTTGCTTCAATTGTTGCTTAAATGACCTTATCTTTGAAAATACTGCCTAAGTTTGTGGGTATCCAATTTCATGAAAATATGCTGCTCTGAAATTAACATCTTGTTGTAGTGCTCGTCTCCTTTCTGAATAGATGAATATTTATATTCATTGTCGCTCAATGGTTGTCGATGTATTTAAAGGTCTCTCCATGGTCTGTGGTGTTGATGTAATTTGACTATCCAAGAACGTCTATGTCGCTGTTTGAGTTTTGAGTATGTTATACTCCTTGGCACCATGTTCTTAATGTTGAATATCATTAAGTTTTGAATGCAAATTTTTCTAGATTCAATGCTTGAGGCTTGCTTGGATATCCATGGTTGTAATAATAAGGACTCGGATGCTCGAGAATTAATAGCTTTTAATAATGTGGTTTAAACTCTGGATGTTCAGACTCAAATGCTTAGACTCTTTAATGCTCAGACTTAGATGCTCGGAATCTTTGATGCCTAGACTTGGATGCCCGGAATCCTTGATGCTCAGACTTGGATGCCCAAACTCTTTGATGCTTGGACTTGGATGCTCAGATTCTTAAATACTCAGTCCCTAATGCTTGAATCTCTAAGGCTTTAGTAGACAGTACTCGGGTTGTTTGGATGCTCGGTGAATGGACGTCAGTATTCAATCTTAACTTTGTAAGGCTTTATATAGTGTTCATCGGATGATGATTATTGCTAATCTTTAGTGTTAAGAAGCCCAGTGCTCAATGGATGCCCAGAGCTTGGTGGGTACTTATATCTTGAATATTGAAATGAATCCTGACCATAGATGACAGATCTGATATTTGAGCATAAGGTACCTGAATACTTGTTTCGGGTGTCCAATAGTCTCCACATTTTAATACTTGAAATCTCAATGCTTTGAAACTCAATGCTCAAAAGCACGGTGCTTCGAAGCTTATTTTATGCCTTATTGTTTCTATGACTTATATAAAATGTAACTTTAATTCATACTAGTCTGAAACTTGATATTCAAGAATTAGATGTCTGTCTTTGAGTTTTTTATGCTCAGTTCTTTGATGTTGTGGTGCTTGTCGTGTGGTTAGCTTCACTTTCAATGCTTGGTGACGGGGGTCGATGCTTAGAGCTTGGTGGATGTTTGAATATCCAAGACTTTAGTGCTCAGAGTGGCTTGCCTTAGATATTCTTGTAATGCCAAAACTCAAGAGATGCTTGGAGATCGAGAGATGCCCATGAAGTGAATGTCCGACTCTTCCATACTTGCTCGTTACTCAGAGTCTGAGTGTCCATGAAATCAATGCTCAATAGTAGATGCTCAGATTTCCAAGACTTCAATGTTCAATGAAAACTTATTTTCATTCTTTGATGCTCAGACTCATATGCGCGATGGTCTTATGCTTTGAAACTTCATCACTCAAAGCTTACCTAATTAGAAATGAATGCATGTATTGATTCACATAAACCCTTTGGTCATAATTACAGTAAAGAAAATGATTTTAGACTTGCATTTCTAATTACTCCCCAGCTTCAATAGTGCTTTGGTGCTTGGTCAGCTTAAATATCTGAGTGTCAGTGCTCAGAAGCTCGGTGCTTTGAAGCTTAGTGCTTAGAAGTTCCATGCTCGATGCTCGGCACTTGAAATCTTAAGAAGTCAGTGTCCGGTATTTGATGTTTGATGTTCACTTAATACTTGGTTTCAGTTTTGATAACCATTCTTCAAATACTCGCATTCTTCCATCTCGGTATGAGGTCATATGGTCCAGCTTTGTGATTTTAAAGGAAAACATATAGACATCCAGCTTCTTTTCATCACTACGTCTGATCCAAGTGTTGAACTACTTCCAAGCCTCGATGCTCAAATGCTCGGTGATTCATTTTGGTTGGCCAGTTGTCTTACCATATGCTCTGAATTCTAACTTTAGAAACTATTGTATCAACAACAGAACTTTCTTTAAAACTTAAATGCATCCCTTTTTTTTTTCTTATCCCCCTTTCTGATGAAGCTGTGGTAATATGAAACGGTTATTCAAGTTTGACCATTGCCAAAACTTCCATCTTCTTAGCTGTTCTTGATCAATAAACATGTTGTCACTAATGGTTGTGTTGAGATCTTCATGCTCGTTAATGAGGGTATACGGACAAATCTTTAAGCCTCTGCTGTGTTAATGACATGCATGTTGTAAATGTGACAAATTGAATAAGATACTTATAAAACAAGTAAGCTTGTCTCGTCTTGAATATTGGTTTAATGGAATAATAGAATTTTGAAGGTAGGTTCCAGTAAGCAATAATAATCCAGAATTGAATTCGGTTTATTCCCACAAATGGTGCCACTTGATAACTCTGAATTGATATTTTTACTTGTGGAACCTGCATCGACGAGGAGAACGAATAAAGAGGCGGGGTTTCCCCCATAAACACTCTGAAGCTTAAATCAGTAATGGTATGAGGAAAAAATATAATAAAGCAAATAGGCATAATAGAGTAGAGAATAAAGAATAAATGAGTAAAGGATAATTGTTTGTGATGATGAGGTAATGAAATGATGAAATGATGTCTCGGTGATGTTGTATGATGAAAGCATGAGTGACATGAGATGTATTTATAAGAGAAGGTATTGCTCAAACCTTTTAGGAATATGATTTCTTAATCTTGTAAGATTACCTTGTTTAGGAGATAATGAAACTTCCTTTGTAGAGTAGTCTTCCTAATTGGAATGGACTTCCTTATTGAGATTTCTTCTTATTCAAGTAATCATTCTCTTTGGGGGAATATATTCCTTATTATAATAGGATACTAATAGGAGCCTAGAAAGGCAAATCAGACAAAAAAAAAGAAAAAAGCAAAATACATATTTTCATAACTGAAGTTTGTTTGATTCAAATGAATGCAATAAAATTTTTTTCAATTTATTTGTAAATTCAAGTAATTATGTTTGGTTTAAATGAAAATTTTTTAAAATTTATTTTGAATTCCAAATTTTTAATTTTACGAAATTATTTAAAAATAAATAAATTTTAATTAAAAAAGTATATTTATTTTAAATAAATTTGAATATAAATTACATTTGGAATTCATTTGAAAATGAATTCCAAATTCATATAAAATGTATATACTTTTTTAATAAAAAAAATTATTTATTTTTAAACAATTTCACAAAAAAATTCATTTAAAAATGAAATAAATTTTTTAATGGAATTAAACCAAATATGGAGGAAAAGAATATTTTCTTCATCTAATGTTCTAACCCCCTTGTGAAAATTGATAAATTTAAAAAAAAATTAAGATATAATAATTCTTGAAAATTGTTTAAAGTTTTTTAAATGATGAAATTAACTTTTTCTTAATTCATCTTAAATCTAATTTAATTGCATTTTTTTTAGGAATTTTTTCATATAATCACAAGAATTTTATTACTCTAAAAAATTAAATTCATTATTTCTTTAATATTTTTTATAAATTATCATTTAAAAATCATAATTTTTTTAATATTCTAAGAAAAATATTATCATTCCCACACTAAAGTGCTCATATAGGATAAATCATAAGTTGAAAGTTCAAAACCATAACTTTTCAACTTATGATTTATCCTATTGAAAGTTCAAAATATTACTAACCCTCCATTCTAACAGACGACTTCTAGTCACCTATCCATCTCTCTTGTCTATATATAAAGAACTCACACAAAGAAATAAAAAATATAAATATATACACATCTAATAGCAAATTCAAATTCATCATACAGCAAAGCAAGTTCACATACTGCTGCACGGCCAATGGAGTTACCAGAACAACCACTGCTTGACTTGGAAACATATATGAAAGTATCAAGTGTCCAAGAACTCGCAAAAGAGTCTCCAGTCAAGATCCCTCCTCGCTATGTAAGAGTAATGGATGAGGGTCCAGCTACGGATGTTTCCACTGATGGGTCGTTTCCTCTGTCAGTTCCCGTTATCGATCTTGAAAGATTGGTGGCCGGAGATTCCATGGACTCTGAGTTGGAGAAGTTGCACTCTGCCTGCAGGGACTGGGGATTCTTCCAGGTACATGCATATGCATCTACTTCTTTCCAAAATATTGTGTTAATATTTCGCACTTTGTTAATCTTTTCTAATATGAGAAGTTTGGAAAAGTACTTGCCTTTTCTGCGCCTGGCTCTAGTTTTGACCAAGAAAAATATATATACACACAAAAATTATTATGATATAACCATAAAGCATGAAGTAGTGATTAATTAATTATGGTTGTAGTTTTGCTACAAAGTCTGAAAAGGATGGACGAAAATTATTATTTTTTTAATTAATTATTCTACCAACTTGACAAATCTGGTCAATTAGTTCATATTATCTTTATAGCAAAGTTCAATTCAGTCCAAAATTATTTTCTTTAACTAATTCACCCTGAAACTTTTATATATTAACTAGTTAGGTCTAATTTCCCAAATTTTGCAATTCATAAAATACTAGATCTAATTTCTAATTTCTCAAATTTAATAAAAATTTAATTTAATTTTCTTTTAGGAATGAATATTTATTTTAAATTATAAACTAGAACATTAAAAAATTAAATGTAGAAAATCTAATTAATTTATACATTATTTTAAAAAAATTAAATAAAATGATCAATTATTTGTTAAATTTCAAAACTAAAGAATTAAGTTGCATCTATTCAACTTTTCTATTATAACCAAATATCACTCATGTATATAATTAAATAATTATGAATGCCGATTTAGAAAAATTAATAAATTTATTTTTTTTAATTTTTCATCCATAGGTATTAATAGGCATAAAAGATATATAAGTAAAAGAAAGAGATTGAAAATATAAAAATTTCAGATATATATATAAAGAAATAGAGAAAATTTTATAAAAAAAAAAATTCATATTTAAAAAATTTCTCAAAAATTTTATTGTTAAAATTTTGTGTCTGATATATTTTTAAATGTGACATGAATTTAATCTAATTATTAATTTATAAAATGGTTTGGGTGAATTAGATACAAAAAAACGATGTGAGCTATCCACATGAAAAAGCGAGGAATTATAAAATCAAATTTACTCAAATATTTTTTATACCTCCAAATGTCTATGTATGTAAAATTTAAAATAAAATTTATTAATTTTTTAAAACTATATTCATAATTATTCAATTATATACATGAGAGTTATTTAGTCATATGATTCTCATGCATAATAAATTCAATTATTGCCATAACATTATTCCAAGCCAAATTAAATAGCAATCTAATTTATGATTCCCACGCACAATATTATCATAATAATAATAAAATTTAAATTTATACATATTCTTCTCTAGCCCTTGCAAAATTTTTGGAACCCTAAGTGTGAGGAGTTCTGATATACTCTTGTTATTTTCTCGTTTACCGACAATTTCTGCAACAAAAAAATAAAATAAAATAAAAATCTTCAAGCCTAACCATATAAGATACATGAATTAATAGTATTTTGATATTTACATTGTTCAAAATATTACATGCGACTTTTTAGAATACCTATACTGTACAAGTTTTTTCCATTGATCTAGCAATATTCTAAATGGAGGTGAGTTGAGAGTTTCTTCCATTGATGACTTTTCAGGAAATAGAACTTTTGCTTTCATTTCAAACTTACGATCTTTTCACTTTTTTGAAATTGATTAGAATACCCAACTTTTAACATCAAAATTATTTGAAAGGTCACAGTATTTCTATAATATATCATTAATTAGTTGAAGTTAAACCATAGAAAAAATTAATACTTATGGAAGATATTATATATATTTGGGAAAAAAAATATAGAGATTTCCACTCTTATGATACTGTAGTTTTTTTGTATAGCACATTGAAACAACTAAATATATATATATATATATAAGAGAAATTATCGTTGTCAATTCCCATAATATGCCTTTTTTTTTTTTTTTTTTGTCTTAGACATTTCAATTCAACTTGAGTATTCAATGGAACAAAACTTTTTTTTTTTGATTGGCTGCCCCATATTATTACATTGGAAAATATTTTTTTTTTATCTCTCCAAACATATTTTGCAAGTGTGCCTCCTCACTTTTTATGCACATGACCTTGTAAATCTATTTTTTAAGATTAAGAACTAAATTTTACTCAGATATAAATAATATTTTTCAACTAAAGAATAACATTTAGATTTATCTCTTGTTTGAACAGCATCATAAACTTCATTCTCTATCTCATCTTCTTGTGCTTCAGTACAATCTAATAAAACTATCAGGAGGTTGAGTATCATCATCAGAGTTAGGCACTGGTTAACTTCAATATTTTGCCAAACATTAGTTTCTTGAGTAATATGAAAATCTTTTAAACGTTTGCTTCTTCCCATTTACAACAATCATGCAACAAGAAAAAATTATCGTATTTTTCCAGATAAATTATCATATTTTTCGCACATAAGAATAACTATAATTATAGTTATCATGTTCAGATCATATTTGCATTTTTGTTTATTAAGTTGGTGAAGTGCATAAAAAAAACAGGGTTATCTCCACTTTACATCAATTTACATTACATTTTTCTTTATATAAATATGCATGAGCAAATAAAAAATAGGGTTAGACAGAGCTTTAATGATGGAGACCAAAAAATGGCACAACAATTAATATTAATATTCCTCTTGATGTTGTGTCAGATTGAAATATACATAGAAAGATGGCAAATAAGATATAGATTTCATTATTCATGTTACCATCATCTACGTCTTCTGGACTAAGCACATGTCTAACCCTAAATGCATTTTGGATTAGTTCCCTCATTTGATATTCTCCATTATGGCATGATTGCACAATTGGGGAAATATTAGTTGGATTGTCATTTTGTTTGTTTGATGATATAAAATTATTTTATCGTGAAATAATCAGCTATACCAAATGATCTTGAACAGTTTCAGCATCAAAGGAGAACCTTTTGTAACATTTCCTGCAGGGACAATAAATTACTTCATTTATAGTTGTTTTCTCAACAACAAATTTTATGAAATCTACCAATCCATTAAGAAATTACGTGTTAAATCCAAGTCTTATTGTCCATCACAAATTATATGTTTATAGTATAAAGTTCATAAATAGAGACTATGCAATTTAACATAGAGTGTATTGTAAATAGTTGAATATAAAATTAATTATGCATATATATATATATATATATAAAAGGATTAATTAGTGCATGTATCTCTCTCTCACACACACACACTCTCTCTAATTAATCCTTCTATAATTGATTCAAAAATATGATCTGTAAATCAGTGTTCTATTATCAGAAAATTAGTGTCACATCAACTCAATATTTGTGAAATGCATATTTGACAAAACTATTACAATTTGTAAAAACGAGCAAATTGAAAAGCAATTTCTCTACACTTTGTATGTTATAAAACTCAGACAGATTATGCTTACTTGGACTTAGAGAATTACAACTGCTGAAATTATAAGTTTTAAGATGCTAATTTGTTGGGTAAGTCATATGGATGATCACTAAATTTTATATGTAATAATAATTTGGTTACAAAATTTTAATTTGTATCTTTTTAGTTACTAAAGTCCTATTTAAATGTTGTGTGTAGTCCATATAAAATTATTTGGTACATAAATAATCTAATATTATCATTTTAGTCTAAAATTAAATAATAGTGGACAAATAAGTCCACATATCATTCTTAAATTGTAGTGATAATTTATTTAAATATATCAATATTATACAAATATTTTATTATTACTGTATAGTTTATTATATGTAACAAATTCAAATATTATATGTAAAAAAAATGGTATTTCAATCTTTACATATAATAATATTATACACATATTTTATTAATTTATAATTTATTATACAAAAAATTAAAAATGAAGATAAATATTGATATTTTCTTAGTTCTCTAATTAGATAATATTTTTACATTATTTTAGGAAAACGGTATTTGTCCTTTAAAATAATTTTTAGTTTTTCCATTCAATTCTATATGAATATAAAAATATGGATGTATTTGTATGTTATCTCCAAATTTTGAACTATAATATTAATGCTAAATTGTTTGTGGAGTAAAAAATATTATAAAAACTACTCATAAAACAAAAATAAAAATTTGATAAGTAAAAAGATATAAATTAAAGTTTTACGACCAAAATTTTAATCAAATATAAAGTTTAGCAACCATCTATGAAAGTTACCCGTAATTTGCTCACATCTACACAATTGCTATCTTCACGGATGTTACATCAGATTATTTACCATTAAGTGTTAATATAATGTATAAATATAATATTTGATATTTTAAATACTAATTAATATTAATTGTTTGAAATAAAATAAATTTACTCATCAATTAAATTTGTATACATTTTATGATATTGGAATGTACAATTTAATTTAATTTTTTTCACAATTGGTTGTAATTTTTTTTATTGTTTATGAAACTATAAAATATTTTTACACTATATTAGATATGAAAATGATTTTTGTTCATGCTTCGTCACTAATATTGATTTTTTTTTTTTTGTCAATCACTAATATTGATTATGGCTCAAGAAAATTTGACTTTATGAGAATTCAAATATGTAAAATGTCATTACATAGAAATTCCACGGAAACTTATATGTTCTATGATATTTCTCATGATGAATTTGTTGCAGATGTGAGTGAATCATACATCTTAAAAATATTAGGATTTCAAATGACATATAAATGGTATAGATTAGACCTTGAAATAAGCCAATGACATTTGTATTGGATAGGTGCAATCAGTCAGGTGATTAAGATGAAATTTCAAGTTTGATATAAACCAATTAATTTATATTTGTAAAACCTTACACTCATTATACTCTCAAGGTCCATGTAGAAAATTACTTGCATGAGCCATGTAGAAATTTATAGAATAATTTTCGTAGCTAATTAGATTTCAATTGAAAAGCAGATTGTCAACCATAGAATCAGCAACAGCTTGCTGGAGGGATTGAAGTTGGAAATAGAGAAATTGTTCCAACTTTCTTATGAGCAGAAGAAGAAACTGTGGAAGCAACCGAACGGTCAAGGAGGTTTTGGTCAATCCTTTGAATTGTCAGAGGAGCAGAGGCTAGACTGGTCGGACATGTTCGTCATCACCACTCTTCCTCACTATCTTAGAAATAATGCCCTCTTTGACAATCTTCCTCCGAGTCTCAGGTTCATCCCCATTTCTTTCTAAGGAATAAAAACTGCTTCCAATGCAAGAAATAATATCTTACAAATATTTTTTACCATATTATAAATTTATTACTTCTGAATAAATTTATTGATAATAAAATAAATGACTATAAAATCATAACCAAAAAATATAAATAGCAAGTAGCAAAATTTTAAAGCAAACTAATTTTTAAGTAAGGTAACAAATTAGTTAAACAACAATAATAGTTTTACATATTATTTTATAAGATGTTAATTTTCATCTGTAATGTGATAATATACATTTCACATTTTAAAGATAAATTTTTGAAATATTATAAGAGTAATCTTAATTTATAGTAAAATTGATCGTAAATTATTTATAAAATAAATTAATCATTGAAATTTAATATTATATTAATTTTTTTCATAAAATAATGCTGATATTGGTTAAAATAATATTAAAATGTAAAAATTATGAAACGTATAGTAATTAAAAACCAAAAAAAATCCCATAAATCTGTTTTTAACTTCCTCTTCTTATTTTTATATATAAAATATAAATATAAATGTATTAAATAACATGAGTTCAATTCTAATACCACACTCCCCAAGTGTAGGAATTTTATAATTCTTCATCAGTTGTCATTAAACTCTTTATTTTTATCTATTTTTTTTTATACTTATCTATTATAAACCATTATTGTATAAATATATGCATAATGCAATACAAATATCAAGTCTTTTCCTGTCAAATTCTACGTTCTCTTTTTTCTTTTTTTTAAGGGAAAACTCTGTGTTCTTTTATATCCAAGACACTCGTGCAGATTTAGCATTTCTAATTTAAAATCAGAACAGTATATAAGAAGTTGTCTGATATTTTTAAATATTTTATTAATCTCTAATATCCTATAAACCGAGGCGAATTGTTATTAAAATAATATCAATGCTGACTACATCAAAACATTTACACTAAAATTAACCATAAAATTAAATTGGAATAATTTGCTAGATATAGTGATAATCTCAATACTTTCTATGTATTCTCATTTAGTTAAAAGACTTATTATCTTATTATCTTTTGGATGCGTAATGGTCTAAAATCGCATCTATTTCCAAAAGATTTAATGTATGTGATAGATATATTATCTTTTTTATGCAATATAATAATAAATGGATAGAAGGAAAAAAAAAAAAGGGCAATCAATAAAGTTGTATACAGATAGAAGTAGGGTTGAGTATGGATGGAGACAGAGGCAGAACTAGGACATTGAGTTAGGGGGTGCCAAAAGTTTTTTTACTACTAAACTGATTGAATAAATTTATTAATAAAAATTTTCCATTATAATATATCATAATTTGCATTTATAAATAATATAATAAAGTACAAGCAATGGTTCATAAAAAGATTGGTATGTAAAAAATTTATTAAAAATTTTAATATTTTAATAATAACCATGTAATAGCGATTGAATCTTATAGAAACAAAAGAAAAAATAGTCACTAAGAAATAAAAAGAAAAAGAGATAATTTTTTAAATTGATGAGACATTGAAATGTATATCCTTATGATATATCATGAGTGAAGTCTATTCATTTTTTAAAACATTTCATATAAAAATTGAATTGAATTTAGATGGAAAATTGAAGAATTTTGAAAATATAGAAGAAGAAAAAAAAATTTTAGAAAAGGGAAGTTTGAGAGACAAAAATGTGAAATAAGGAATAGGTAGTGAAGAGTTCAAGTATATTTTAAGGTAAATTTTACTTTTTTTTTTATTAAATTTATTTTTTAGGTTTAACTAAATAAAGTTTTTAGTTTTGTAAAGGTCATGTTTGATATAAAAGTAAAATGAAAAGTTGCTTTAAATTGTTTAAATTGAAGGGAAGCCTATATATATATATATATATATATATATAAGAAAATGTTTCAAATTCTAGGGGGCGTGATGACCCCCTTAATTGCCTTAGTAGTTCCACACCTGGATGGAGAAAATATCAAATTGAATCGAAAGATATTAAAATCATACTAAATCAAATAATTTTAAATCTATACTGAATCGTATTAAATTTTATAATTAATTTGGTATGATATTAGATATTTACAAAAAACTAAACCAAGAACTGTATCAAACCATATCCAACTAAAATCTAAATATAGTACCGAATATTAATTTAACAAATAATATATAAATATGAGCAATAGTGGTGAGCTTAATTTTGTATTTTTATTATAGTATTAAGTAGTATATGTTAAGTAGCATATTATTAAGTAATATATATTAAGTAGCATATATATAATAATAGATGATAAAAATTAATATGTTTTGCGTTTAAAATATAATAAACAAATCACTAACAAACAATAAAATTTAAACTTAAAATATTATTATTATTATTATTATTATTATTATTATTATTATTATTATATACAAACTTTTAATAAGTATAAATTCAATCAATATTATAAATTTTTAAATTTCCATTTTGAATTGAAACTGTTCCAAAAAATGGGATGACACTTATATAGAGAATTTCAAATTTAGTAGTAGTACTAAAAATTTTATTTTTGAAATCTCTAAAATTTTGTATGGTTCCGGAGATTTTAAATTGCCGAATTTTCTTGATCTCACCCCTACATAGAAGAGAAGTAAAAAAAAAACGTAACAATTGTAGTTAGAAATGTAACAATTAGGAGTGGATTTAATGTTTTTGGTATAGAAATAACTACATCTTTAAAACAAAGGTTTTTTTTTTTTTTTTGATAAATAAATAAATGGTGTTTGAAAATTTTCAGTCTTATTTTTTTGGTATTTGAATAATCTTTTACAATCAGAGGTGTTTGAATCTATAAATTTTTTTTAAAGTGGCGTTTCTTGCAAATTTTACTAGTTAAATATCCTTCTTTTCTATATATATATATATATATATATATTGTTTGAAAACTAAAATAGTAAAAACATAGAAGTTGATACACTATTTATGCATTTATCCTTTTATCCTCACATTTGTAAAACTTTTTTGTAGAGACCCTTTGGAAATTTATAGTAATGAAACTAAAAGGCTGGGCGTGGAACTTTTGAGCCACATGGCAAAAGCTTTAAAGATTGATAAGCAGGAAATGGAGGATTTATTTAGTGATGGTTTGCAAGGAATGAGAATGAACTATTACCCACCATGCCCAGAACCAGAAAAAGCCATTGGAATTACACCTCATTCTGATAGTGATGCTCTAACAATTTTGTTTCAAATCAATGAAATTGAAGGACTACAAATCAGAAAGGCTGGGAGATGGGTTCCTGTCAAACCTTTGCCTAATGCTTTTGTTGTCAACATTGGAGACATCATGGAGGTATTAACTTTTTCTTTTTCTTGCATATAATGTAGCCCAAAAATAACTAGATTGGCATGAGATTAGTATCCTAATAATCAAATTCTAACCTTTTAATGCAGATTATGAGCAATGGTGTGTATAAAAGCATTGAGCACAGGGCAATGGTGAATTCAACAAAAGAGAGAATCTCAATTGCAACCTTTTATAGTCCAAAGCCTGACTCAATTATAGGGCCTTCACCCAGTCTTATTGGTCCTCATAATCCACCAATCTTTCAACAAGTCCCATTGAATAAGTACTATAACGCATATTTTACTAGAAAAGTAAATAGCAAATCATATCTTGATGAAATAAGAATGGAAAATGCATAAAACCCTTTGAATGTAGTTGTTCAAATAAATTTCAAGCGACTAAAAAATAGCATCTTCAATAAATCAACAATAAAAAGCAAAACTCTTTCTGTATTGCATTATTTCATGTAAGTTTCTAACTTGTAACTCTATGCATTAATATTCAATGATTCACTTAGCCTATATTACTTATATTTTATTAAGTTCATATATAGTGATGCAATATGTAGACTATTAATCTAGCATTTATATTTTAATAATGCAAGATGTCAATTCAATTCTTGATACATCCTCTTGGAATTTCACTAGGGGCACTTGAATCACATGTACAATAATATTGGCAACTAGTTGTCTTTTGGTCAAGCAGCTCTTAAGATTCTGCCAAACTGACTCTTAAATGCAATTTCTATATCTAAACTTAAGGAATCGGTATAAAGACCATTTCTGGACAGGCTATATGTCTAGCTTTTGGTATTGCCAAAAGTGGTTTTCGTATAGCCTTGTATTTTGAGTTTATATCTGAAAATTCAAGATAAGAAAGAAAGTCTTGAAGAATAATTTGACCTTCAAGCATGCCCATGACTTGAAATATTGTAGGCCAAAGTGTTGGGGATGCATTGGTGTAGAACAGTGCTACATTTAGTATCTCCATTACTTCCCCTAATGAATAAGATATCCCTAACTTTGGATTAACCAATTCCAGCAGACTGCTACTCTCTTGCAAAACATAAGCCTGAATGAACCCAAGGATGTTATTGTCACGATCCGAACCTAGGGGTACGAGACCGACATTAAGGAATGGAAAGGCATAAAGCTACCGAAACTCATTGTAAATCTTAAAAGAAAAATGCAGAATATTTCACTTTAAAACCTTACAATAAAATAATTAAATCATAATGCACATTATCAAACTGATTTTTATCAATTTAATTAAACCATAACATCATGGTGCATAAAGTAAACATCATCAGCTATACAAATAGCATCTCAGTACATAAATCTCAATACATAATATCCAAATTTAAAATATGTAGTTATATAGTTTCTGTACTACAGTACACAGATACTAATACAAATACAACTATATATACCTATATAAGATAGCCGGTGAAGAAGCTACTCGGCGTAGAAAAGTAGGCCTAACAGAAGACTCCCAAACTCTTGAAAAAAAATAAATTAAGGAGAGTCAAACCTCACTGAACAAACTAATAAAAAAAATGAATGCAGTTTGAAAATCTCCTATAAAATAAGTTTTTATGACTATATATATATACAATTTTATTCAAATAATTTGATATACATATAACAAACCCATTTTTCAAAGGGGAAGAAATAAATATTTAAATGCTTTTTAAAAATATTTTAGTATAAAAACTAAGTAAAACCCTAATCCTCAATTCTAACAGCTATACAACTCACTTAAATTCAAGACTGTTGGATCCTAAGAGCAAAATATCACCCGGATATACAACTGTAGTCACATCACTTAATCCAATATCACTGGCGGTGTCCGAGAGCAAAGCATCACCAGACCATCGGCCTCAGTGATTTAATAAATAATAATCCAACTTTATTATTGGCGGTGTCTGAGAGCAAAGTATCATCAGACCTTTGGCCCCAATAATATAATTAATATAATCAAATATTTAACCAATGCACACGCGGTCCTGATGAAACCCATCAGATAGCTCGTTCTACTGTAGTTTATTTAAAATAAATAAATAAAAATAAAAAAAGAAAAATTATAATAAATAGAAATAAAGTAAACATATTATAATTTAAATCATGCATCATTACTTAAAAGTACCAACTAGAATATCGCAAATATATAATTCATCAAAATTTAATATGATTTAAATTGAAAGACCCGACACTCAAATCAAATATTAACTTACAAGATAAAGATACTCCTCTAACACGTCGTGTCCGACCTCGACTGGTAGACACGACTGGAGGGGCAGCTAAAAGATAGAAAATAAAACGACTGTCAGAAATTAGAAACCCAACTTCTAGAATTCTAAGGAAGACTCGACTCGAACTCGAAATTCAAAACTTAAGATTGAAATCTACTGAGAAATCTACTGAAAATTCGACAAAGTCTCCTTTGTAAAACGGACATCCCTCTACCGAAGTAGACTTAATTCTGCAAGCAAACACACTTATAAACTTCACACAAGCTCAACACCTCGGGTTGGGACCCCGAACTACCCAAATCCCCAACTAAGATTCACAAAACACAAAAATGCAAATATTAAATACTAATATATTAAAATCACTAAAATCCATAAAATCAATAATATAATTTATTTAAATTTCAAAACACTAAATATAAATATTTTTCACAATAATTAATAAAATCTTAAATAATAATATAATATTTATAAAATTCCTATATTTCAAATATTCAACATATTTAGTCAAATTCACATTTAATTATTTAAATAGTTCAAATATATTATAAAATTAATTAAAACTCCATTTAATCATAAAATAATAAATAATTTATTATTTGAATATAATATTCAAAAATTAGAATTAATTAGTTAAAAATAGTAATTAATTCATAAAAATTACTCTAAAACTCTATAAAATTCTAAAACATTTAAAATATAATTTAACTATATTTTCAACAAAATTACATAATTACCCCAAAATTCCAATATTCACATAAACATAATAATTCCTCAAAAATAATATAAATTACTAAAAATAATTTTATTAACACAAAAATTACTAACTTAATTTACTAACTCTAATTAACTCAATATTCAACCCAAATAATTAATTAACAAAATTAACAAAGTATACATAAACTTAAAACATCTAAATAAATCATAAAAAATCCATAAAATTAAATTAACCAACATAAATCATTTTTATATATGTCATAACCAAAATCAACCAAAATAATTTAGATCAACTAATATATATATATATATATATATATATATATATATATATATATCAACCCTAAAATTAACCAAATATCAAAATAAAATTTTGCAAAATTAACAAATATAATAAAATCAACCAAAAAATCAAATCAACACAAAAACTAACTAAATCAACTAAAAATCAACCCCAACCAACCCTAACTAAACTAACCTAGAACTTACCTAACACTGAAATCCTATGACAGGGGAGGGTTACTGCTGTATGCTGGAGCTACTGCTATTACTGTTGAGACAACAAGGAAAGAAGAAGTAGATGGTGGGGGTGGCGTGAGGATGGTGGTGGTGCTGGGATGGAAGTCAACATGAGAGTGGGGGCAAGAAATGAAATGGGACATCAAGAAAAGGGAAAGAGAATGGCATGGGGAAAGAAATAAAAGAAGGAAAAAAAAGAAAAAAAATGGTGGGGAGGGAGTGGTTGAACTCGGTGGGTGAGCTTTTTGACCAAATATATATATATATATATATATATATATATATATCACACAATAAAAATAATAACTCTAATTAAAATAAAGCTATAAATAATAATAATCAATAATAGTAATGTTATGTATACAAAAAAAAATATTAAAATAATATTGTACGTGCATGTAAATAAAAATGAGATAGAAATAATAATATTAATAATGACAATAATATTATGAGTAACTTTAGTATTTTTAAACAATAGTATTCCCAAAATATATTTATATTAATTAAAAATATCGATCATTACAGTTATTTTATTATGCGTGCAATGTAATAAAATACAAAATTTTTTACAACTTAGAAATTAAATAAATCCTAAAATAGGAAGAAACTGTTAGCATAGATGTGTCCTTATGCCATTCTAGTAATGTATAAAGACATTGTAAATTATCCCAAATGGCAATATAAAATTCATTTAAATAAAGTGTTTGTTTATTTGAGTATTTACCCTTTAGCATTATGTTAAATAAATTTATAATCAGGAGTTAATAATATGAGTTACAAACTTATTTAGTACATATGCTATAAAATGTTCATAGTCGTATAATTAATATATGGGTAATATTAATTAGACTATCACTTTCATCTATTTCTCTTGATGAGTATATGATACTAATAGTGGGAGGTGATGAATCTTATGCTACTTAATATGAGATATCATAATAGAGATGTGGATACTCATGTGATGGATGGATCGAATAGTGACGCTAGATATATGATTGCATAGATATTCACTTATTGTCAATGATCATAATTTAGGTCATAATGGTGCATATAGTCCTTTGACTTGAGGTGACACAATCATCCACATTTGAGTGGTTAGAGTTTGCTACCACTTGTATACTTGTGTTATTCACACATAAATATATCGTGTGTGGTGGCTCTAGTCAGTTAAATGTAGGGATGAGTATTGGACTAAGATGAGATTCATTACCTAGGGTGAACATGGATAAGATCCTATGCTATCTAAGCCTTTTTTTTATGAAAGAGTTCTGGCCAGGACAAATATAATAGTCTAAAAGAGTTTCATTGCTAGAAAGTGTTTCTAGTATTTACTGTGTTTTATCAAAAGATAGAACTTGAGATGAGGTAATATGATATAGCTATTAAAGTTTGACTTATCCTTAACTTTAGGCTATATTGGGATCTTTTAATAAAGGGATTTTAGTACATGGTAATTATGACTAAAAGGTTCATGTGAATTAATGAATACATTCATATCTAATTGGGTAGTTGTAATATCAATACTAGAGGTCACTCACAACTTATGAGAACTAAATGTGAATAATTGGGATTTCCATATTTAGACTTGAAAGGAGTTTCAAATAATATCAAGTGTTGATATTATCTTCTCATTGCCAATTACACATGAACCTAGTGAGTCACACTTAAAAGGTTTTACCAAATGTCTATTTATTAATCTAATTATTGATTAAAAAGTTTAATAAATTAATTAAGATTAATGAAATTGAATTTTTGCTTAAACCAATGATTCTAGCATATCATGAAATCTAATTTCAATGAAAGTTTTTATTGTTAATTTATCCTTAATTAATATGAGATATTAATTGATATATTAAATTAATAATGGGCATATGTTGCTTCTTATTTACTTGGATTAATGGCCCAAGTGTGATGGACCTAGGCCCAAAAGAGTTTTGAACTAAAGATTAAACCAAGTAATAGACAAAGCCTATTTACCTTATTTAAGTCCACTTGTTTGATGGAATGAGTTTTGGATCAAGAGTTGGCCCAATGGTTAAGCCCAACTCCATTACGAGATATGTTTGATTATATATATATATATATATATATATATATATATATATATATATATATATATATATATATATATATATATATATATATTAACATGTGTAAGTCAATAGTGATGTAGAAAATCTAGAAGAGTTGTAATCTCCACATCCTCCATATTTGGACATTAGTAACTTATTTAGTTGTTAATTAATCATGACAAGGGCATATGGGTGGTGTCATTAATCTCTATGTAATATCTCGAGTTTTTAAATATTTTTATACTGCTTCGGGATATGCAGTGTTAATAATTTTTGTACATATTTATAATATTTTTATGAGTTTGATATTTATTAAAGCTTATTTTAATTATTTTATATTATTTTAAGTACTTTACATAAAATTTTCCTGGGAATTGTATTTTCGGGAAAATTGACACGTAAATAATTTAATACTAATTATTTTGACTAGTTTTACGAATTTGCATGAACTCATACATCATTTTAAAGTGCTAAATAATATGTATATATATGTGTATTTATTTAAATTAAATTAGGGTTTAATTAATTACCTTAATTTTTATTATTTAGTTTTAATATTAATTAATTAATTATAAATGTATAAATTATTAAAATATATTAAAATATTTATGTGGTGAGTATTATTTGTGTGTGGGAATATATATATTATTATAATATAAAGTGTGGGTATATATATACATATATACATATGATATATTTACTTAATATAAAGTTTGTGATATTTACAAGTTTGCCATCAACTTCATCTCCTTTCTTCCCGATCGTTCCCTTACTCCTCCGGTCACTGTCATGCCATTTCTTTATCGTCGATGTGCCTCTCGGTGTGCCACCTTCGTCCTCAGCCAGCTCCGCCACCTTCTCCTCTCTTCTCCAGCGCCGTTTCACCCTGTTATTGCCGGAAAATCGAAACTTTAAGCCATCATCGATCACAGCGATTCCGACCACCATTTTTCATGCCGCCGGTCTCCATCTTCTCCTTGAGCTCTGGTGAGTGTGATTCCAAGCTTTGTTTTACTTAAAATGGTCTAGATTTTCCTAGGTTTCAATTTCTTCATTTCGGCCTATTAGGATTTCCAAATTTTTTTTAGCTTTAATTTGATTGATTCATGAAAAATTCCTTCACAAAATTTGATTCTTGTAGCTTAATATACATGTGGTAATTTTTGTAGAATTTTTGGAAATTATTTTGATTTTTGGGTATTTTTGATTATTTTATTATTATTTTCTAATTTTCAAAAATTAATTGATTAAATTATGAAATTGTGTTTTATGGTGATTATAGGTATTGAAATGCATTTTAGAAATTTATTTGTAATTTTTGTGAATTTTATATAATTATTTGGAATTTATTAAGTTTATGTAATTTTTGGAAAATAGGGTTAATTATGTGTTTAATTGAAATTAATTGGTAAATTGAGTATATTTATTGATATTATTGAGTTATATGTTGAGAAAATTAATTTTGAGTAATTATACTATTTTTGGTGAATTTTTGAGTAATTTTAGTAAATTTATATATATCAGGGTATTTTGATAATTTGACACTAAATTAGCTAAAAATATAATTAAATTGGTTTTAATAGTTATTTAAGGTATGCAAATGATTTCTAAAAATTATTTAGTATTTTTAACTAATTAAAACTATTTTTCGTAAATTATTTTCAAATTATATATATAATATACAATTTTTCTAAATAAATGAGTTTTTAATGTGTTTTAGAGTTAATTATGTAATTTGGATTTATAAAATGTATTTTTATTATTTAAGGACATTTTCGGTATTTCTCTAGTGTTCTGTGAATTGTGAACCTCGGTCAATAAATTGTAGTTTGGAGTCCGATCGAGGGATTGTGGTTGTGAATTCTGTGTCTATTTTCAAAGTGTGTTTCTTTGCAGGGCTGGCTCTACTCTTTGAGTAGAGAGATGTTCGTTTTACAGGGGAGGTTCTGCCGGAATTTTGGTAGAATTCTCATAAAACGTGATGTCCGGTCAAATTTCCATTCTAATTTTGTGTATAGTATTCTAAATTGAGTTTCTAGGAATTTTCGTTAGATTTATTCTTATTTCTATTGTCGTTTGTTTGTTTAGTTACATCGAGACCAAGGCCTAGTGGACCAGGCCCGTCGGACCTATCTCGTGGAGCACAATAAATAGTGATTTGTTATTTTATATATATATGTTTTAGGGTGCATGTTTTAGAAATGTATGGTTTATTTTGATAAATATACATAAATGATTTAAGTGTTACTTAGGTTTACTTTTGGTATATTTTTGGTATGTTTTCAAACTATATGCATGTTTTATTAATAAATTATTCTTAAAATGTTTTTAAATATATTTCTAATTTATTTTGCAATTATATTGGATTTATTTGACGTATGTATACTCGAAATGTACCTAGTTTACTTTTGGTATATTTCTAGTATATATATGGTTTATGTTGCTGTTTATTTCAAATTCATGCATCATTTATTTTTTATGAATGTATGTTTTATATATAAATGAAGGATATCAATAAAACGTGCTACCTAGTGGGCAGCACTAAGACCGAGTACGTACCAGTACGCCGATAGTATTTAGGCTATATTACTAACCTATTTATGGATTATGATTGGATTGATTGGATTTGATTTGATATATGAGATATGATTTGGGAGTGTGATTGTTGGAGCTCGGTTGACAAAGTGTCTCGAGGCCAATCACACTGACAGTCAGACTGCTAGAGCTCGGTTGACTTAGTGTCTCGAGGCCAGTCTAATGTCCAAATGGAATAAGTGAATATATTTGGAATAAGTGAGCCTGTATGGCTAGAGTGTTGTCTAACACTGTTTTGAGGTTGTGATTTGTTAGGGTTCTATTTGATCCTTCATAAACAGTGATTTTCAGTATAAATGTATAAAATGATTTTATCACATATGTGTGTATTTGCCTATATATATTTATTATATATACTATTGACTGTGTGCATTGTCATTTAGTATGCATGTATATATATTATAACAATTCACTCAGTGAGGTCTGACTCCCCTCCGTTGATTATTTTTCAGGAGAGTCATCGTCTTCAGACCTTAGTAGCAGATCTTTATGCCGGATTTCTTCCGCCCCGGCTTCATTATGTAAACTGCTTATTTGAGTTTTATTTTATAATCTAGACATTGCAGTAGTTGTATATAGTTGTGGAGTTTATGTATTATATTTGTGTGAGTTATGTACTTTAAATATTTGAACTAGATTTGTATTAAATGAATATTTATATATATGAGATAAGGATTTAAATCCATTGTTGTATATTTACTTATCTTATTTATGATTTTTATTTCCGCTACAGAATATAATATTTATGTTATTATTATTATTATTGCATGTTTTTATTTTATTTCAAGGCTTGCTACGGGTTTCAGATTCGAAAGAATTCCCATTCCCTAGCACCTGTCATGGCCCCTGTTTTGGGTTGTGACACTCTACTTTAATCTCTAAACAAGTATATTTAAAAGAAAAAAGTAGGTATTAATGGTAAGTTAGAAAAGAAAAAATGTGGAGGCACTTAAAAATAAGGAAAAGAAAAAGAAACACAATATATACAAAAACCTAGATTTCTTGTAAGGATCAAGTAAGTGTAAGCTTGAGAGGTCAATTGAGAGAGGACTCTTGCTACTTATTTATTAAGATAAGAAGGAGATTTGCAAAAGCTTGGTGTTTAAAGCTAAAGGTCTCTCACTTATGAGACTTAAAGTTGATTCAAGAGTTGAATCAAAGGAGGTCAAACCATTTTAGTAGAATACTTGTAGTCTACTTCAAACTTCGGAGATTGTAAGTTTTCTTGAAACTTATAATTCCTAGGTTGTTGATTACTTGTATTTGTGTTGCCTTGTATGTTAGTTATATTTTAAATGCAAATTGGATCATAGGGTTTACAATTCATTATGAGATCAAGGGTTATGTTGCGTAAATTTTTTAAATTTACTTTACTTAGTATTTAATTTCTAAATAGCATAATCGATTCCTTTTATAAACTAGATAAATGAATTACACTTCTCAAATAACTGGAAAGAATTATGGAATAATTCAATTTCCTAGTCAATAAGGTAAACAAATTCCTCCTTTAGCCTATAGTTTGTGCTATTCTTTCCATTAACAATGTCCAATGCAACAACTTTAAAAGCTATATACATTTTCTTTATTGGTTAAGTGGTTGTACATTGCATACTCAAAAGCCATATAACCATTATAAAAGTCAAAGTAAAAAAAATTGACACATACTGAACATATAAATATAAATAATCCTAATAACATAAATGTGCTAGCCAACCTTTATTATTACGATGAAAGTACATGAAAGGAAAATAGAATGTCTAAAATAATAGATTGTCTAATGAAAGGCTTGATATGTTCACCAATAGATTTATGTAAATAATCCTAATAAAATAAATGTTTGGAAATAACTCTACTAACCAAAAAGAAGAATTGAAAAAAAAATTTTGCTCTGATGTTTACGAGAAGATACTCCAAGCAAAATGTTGATAGCAATAATTTAAATATAAACACCAACAGTTCACACATTATGACTTTAGCTCTATTAATTGCAAACAAAGATATGACACAAAAAAGGCTTGAGTTGACTTGTGAAATACAAAGTTAAAGATAATAATGCAAAACTCATATTTAATTAGTTAAACTTAAAATGATGAGAATAAGTTCACGTTTTTACACAAGAACTTATATAATTCTAACAATCCGAGTTTTGATGTTGAAATTATCATCTTTATTTAACTTGGCCAAGCCAAAATATGAAATCTTAGCATTCAGATCATTATCAAGTAGCATATTACTTGCCTTGATATCCCTATCCATAATTTTTATTATCAACTCTTTATAAAGGTATGCCAAACCTCTAGCTATACCAAAATAACTTTTCTCTCTGGTGGGCCAGTCCAGTTTCAACCTACTTAGTGAATTCCTCCTTGTAAATATTAAAAACAAAACCCACCCATCAAGATTCTTTTTTTAGTAATAATAAGAATAGCTTTATTGCAAATCTAAAACTAACCAAAAAGAGCTCAGGATAAATAGTTATTTTCCATGTACTCGTATATCAGTAATAATTAGTTTCCTTCAACATAACATCCATATAGTTTTACTAGATTTGGATGTTACAGTGCAAAAATCATGCCAATCTCGTACACAAATTCATAATTCCCTTACCTAGACTTTGAGGAGAGCTGCTTAACTGCAATTACTATTTCATATAATAACATTACAAGAAAACATCAAAATAATGATAAGAAATTTCATCACAATTCAAGTTTATTGATAATTTGGCAATGGCAATCTTGTCGTCATAATAGTAGCTATCGTTATATTTAACAATAGAGGAGGCTTCCATCAAAAAATTATATGATGGATATCCATCACAAAGTGGTGATGAAAATAGATTCTGTCACTAAAAATTCAATGTTAATAAAAAGTGTTTCAGTCACAATTTTATAATGAATTAGTGATAGAAATCTGTCATAAATTTATGCTGAAAATGGCTTCTGCCATTAAAAATTCACTGTCGATAAAAGGTATTTCTATCATAATTTTGGCGATGGACTAGTGATAGAATTTCATCATATAGTTGTGATCGATTAGTGATAGGAATCCATCATTAACCTATTATAAATGGTTTCATCACTATTCCATCAAATTTGGTCATGGATTTTTTATAGATTAGTGACGGATAACACCAATCTATCATTAAGTCACTTGTCATTATTCCATCATTAATATGTCACAACTAAGTGCCAAATTGTTGACAAAATTTCCATAATTAAACTGTCATAATTTATTGATGATATGTCAATCTCTATTCTGTAATTATTTTTTTCTCCCGTTATTATATTTTATATAATTTTTTATAAATTAAATGTTATTTTTAATTAGAATATATTTGCTACATTTTAAAAAAAATTAGAGAGAAATTGAAATTTAATAATAAAAAATGTATTTCATAAGATAAAATAAATAGCATACATAAAAAAGCATAAAAGTAATACAAGGCAAACATATCTAATAATAAATATCTGTGTTTTACACATCAAACAAGTCATCACTTAGCTAAAGGTGTAGAAGATTTTGATCCATAAAATTCTTATCATATTAAATTTGCTCTATGAAGAGCCTCAACTGCTCCTTCATCATATATGGATACTCTCTTTGGGCATTTAACCCAGTAATTATTCTATGCATCTTTGCTTGCTTATCTGTAAGCTCCATATACATAATCTCTCTAATTCAAGCTATTGATGTAATAAACTGTGATGGATATGAGGTCTCGCTACTTTGAAAGGAAGTAGGAGATTCCTATTAATACTAAGAATTACAATGCAATAGAAATTGTCATTGAATTGCATAATTTTAATTGAAATGGAAATTCATGCTTTTTTTTTCGCTTCTAGCCTCTTTTGGATTTCTAGTGACAATTATTTCCATGTGTTAATAATGCTTTGGGACATTAAATCTTTCATATAGAGATAAACCTTAAAGGTTGTTAGTTTAATTTTTTAAAGATTCAAAAGTAAAAATTACAATTCATATTTAATATTGCAGATAGCTCATTTGAGTTGGCATAGTGGTGGTGAGTCGGCTTGATGCCTCTTTGTAACAAGTTGGCACACCCATGCCGAGTCGGCATACAGCCGAACATACTTCTGTACAGAGCTAATGTCAGCACCTATAGCCTTTATAATGATTTTTCACACTATTGTGATGAGTCAGTACCATCCAATTCATGCTTATATGCTTAGAATTTCAACCCTAACATGCAATAGTTGCATTTTTGTGTTTTATGCTTATTATACATGCATAGAATGATCATGGTCTTTGTATTACATTCTAAGTTTGTAATGATTATTCATTTTATTATTAGTTATGTAAATAAGTATTAATTATATAGAACTAGGATGTAATATTCACCTTGGAATGCCAATGAATCATTGTACATCACAAGAGTTGTGAAATGAAGCTTTAAGAGTTCAAGTAAGAGATTTACTAAGATGGAGACAATGTAATTTATTCTAAGAGTTAGAATATATTTATAAAAGACCAATGATCATTCTATATTTGTGCATTCATTTTGCATGTATATGTGATATATATGTTAAAACATGCAATGAACATATATGATATATATAAATGGATGCAATGATAAATATGCATATATGATATTTGTATGTATGCCATGTTAAGTGTATATGTGATATATGCAATGTAAAATGGATAATGTGTAAAGTGAGACCTTAAATAAAGACCTGAAAGTCTTTCAAAACAAATTTCGGTCTACACTCTCCATTGGAGCAATAACTTGCATGGTTTTGGACTATGTGCATTGGATATGGATACATAGGGATGTAAATAAGTTCCAAAAGATTCATGTAGTGTTATTATTAAGCATGAGACATTATGGGTGTATGGACACATTGCATGCCAAGAATGGCAAATAGGCATACCTGAGGTATGTACTATTCAAGTCCATACATTTCACTTATCCAATGGTATGGACCTAACTAATGCCAAAGGCTAAGAATGGTAATGTGTACTTAAGATCCGTAACATTAGGAGCTAGATTGATGATATCTTATATGAGATGTGATGAATAAGAGTTGTTCACTTAATGAGAACTAATATTCCAAGAATGGCAATGTGTACCTGAGGGATATTAATAACTCATTAAGGACTTCATCACCAACTAGAAATCCATCCAACAAGCGGTTTTAATTTTCTACTTTAGAAGTGTAGAATTCGCCAAGTTAATAGGAGACCATTATGATTAAAGACCAAATATAATGGAATTATTACAATGTCATAGAACTAATCAATCTTATTATACCTTTGCAGCCATTTGATAATATAATATCCTCAAACTCGTTAAGCATCATTCTTTATAACAATGAACTCTTTAGGCCTAATCTTACTAATTGGCTTCATAATCTAAAAGTTGTTTTAGCCTCTAAATGTATATTGTATGTTTTGGAACAAAGTCCTCCTAGACCCCTTCCACTTAACGCTTCCTAAGAAGAGTGTGACACTTTTGAGAAACGGAAAGATGATGATATGCAAGCATATTGCATTATGTGGGCTTTATGAGCAATGAAATTTATAGGCAACATGAGAAGCATACTAATGCAAAGGAAATCCTGCTTCACTTGCAAGAGTTGTTTGGTGGATAAAGTAGGATCGCTAGATATGAGATATCCAAGTGGCTTTTCCATGCTAAAATGAAGAAAGGTGATGATGTTGGGGCACACGTGAATTCTATGATTCATTCCATTAAGGAACTTAAGAGTCTAGATTTCATGATGGGTGATCAACTTCAAACAGATTTGATCTTATAACCCGTTCAGATTCATTTGGGTAATCAATTGCAAAATTCCATATGAATAAAATTGAGTGTACTCTTACAGAATTATTAAACATGCTTATAATGGCCCAAAAGGCTATTCATGATGAAAAGAGGAAGGATGTAGCTTTGGTTGCCTCTTCTAGTAGGACTAAGAAGAGTAAGGGCAATAAAAGTAAGAAAGCTAATGGAAAAGTTCCTAAAGCTTCGGGAGGAGTAAGAAATAACAAAGGCAAAGAGAGAGTTAAGAACACAAACAAGGGAAAGTGTTTCTTTTGTGATGGAGAGGGACATTGGAAAAGAAATTATCCAAAGTTCCTTAAGTCCTCCAAGACTAAAGGAAAGGACAAAATTAGAGAAGGTGAGACTTTCTCTAATTTATTTATTTATAAATGTTCTAAAAGCTCATCTAAGGCATAGGTATTGGATACTGGTGCTAGTTCTCACATATGTTCTTCCTTTTAGGATCTAGCAAGTGAAAGATAGTTGCAGTCAAATGAGATGACTATAAAGCTTGGAGATGGAGCAAGTGTTGTCGTTAAAGCTATGGGAACCACCTCTATTGACTTAAATGATCATGTTTTGTTATTGAACAATTTTTTATATGTACTTAATGATTATAAGAACATAATCTCTATTTCTAGTTTGACTAGAAAAGGTTATAAATTTTTATTTAAAAGAGATGTATGTACTTTTTATTTTGATAATGAGATATTTGGCATGGGTTATGTATTACATGGTCTTTATTATGTTGATAATAAATCCAATAACAATCATTATCCAACTAATTTGAATTTTATAAATACAATGCTAATTGATAATGCCTCTAATCCAAGATATCTATGGCACTTATGATTAGGTCACATTGTGGATGATAGAATCACAAAGTTAGAAAGGATAGGAATCTTGAGCAATCTTGAATCTGCATCCAATCCAACTTGTGAGGCTTGTATCCATGGTAAGATGACCCAGTCATCATTTATTGGACAAATGGAAAGATTTAAAGAAATTTTAGAAATCATATATAGTGATGTATATAGGCCATTTAACCAAATGGCAAGAGGCGAGTTCTGCTACTTCATTACCTTTACAGATGATCTATCAAGGTTTGGACATTTATATTCGATGAAACATAAAAGTGAATCCTTTGAAAAGTTTAAGGAATTCAACGTCCAAGTAAAGAACCAAATGGGGAAAAGTATTAAAATCCTTTGATCGGATTAAGGAGATGAATACTTTAGTAACCAATTTATAGAGTTCTTTAAGGAATATGGAAATATATCACAACTAACTCCACCCAAAACACCTCAACTCAGTGGTGTGTTTGAAAGGAGGAATTGCACTCTATTATGGTTTGATTAATGATAAGCTATATAGATTTGCCTGTTTTCTTTTAGGGTTTTATATTGCAAACTGCCATTTACATATTAAACCGCATTCCATCTAAGTTTGTTGCTACCACACCATATGAGATATGGCATGGTAAGGCAAAAAATCGTAAACATATTAAGATTTAAGGATGCCTAGCTTGTATTAAAAGATTAAAAATAGAAAAATTAGATGCAAGGTTAATTCAATGATCCTAAAGACAGTTTAGGGTATTATTTCTATCTTCTTGTTAAACAAGTTATTATTGTAAGTAGAGATGCCATATTTCTTGTGAAAGAGTTTCCTCAAGAAGGTAGTAAAGGATGGAAGATAACATTAGAAGAGGAGTCTTCTAAAGAGGCCAATCAAGTTTATCAAATGGATATTGATCAATCCTAAGAGTCTAATCCCACTGAAAATATCATCATACTAACTCCTAGAAAGTCAGGTAGGGTATCTCATCCATCAGAGATATACAGTTTTTTGCATGGTATGCAAGAGTTGTATATGCATAAAGAGGAAAATTATTATGATGATCCTATAACATTTGAAGAGGTTTTATCAGATAAAGATTCCTTAAAATGGCTAGAAGCAATGAAATCCAAAATGGATTCCATGTATGCAAACCAAGTTTGGACACTTATTGATCCACCTGAAGGTATTGTACCTATAGGTTGTAAATGGATCTTTAAGAGAAAGATTAGTGTAGATGGAAAGGTTGATACCTATAAAGCAAGGCTTATAGTGAAAGGGTTTCACCAAGGGCAAGGGGTTGACTATAAGGAAACCTTCTTACGAGTAGCCATGCTTAAATCCATTCAGATACTTTTTGCCATTGTTGCACATTAAAATTATGAAATTTGGCAAATAGATGTCAAAACTACTTTTCTCAATGATGATGTTAAGGAAGAGATTTATATAAAAAAAACCTAAAGGTTATGAATCTAAGGAAGGTTCCAAAGTGTGCAAGCTTAATAGATCTATTTATGGTTTAAAGCAAGCTTTAAGGATTTAGAATCATCATTTTGATGAAGCCATATGATCATTTGGTTTTATCAAGAATGAAGATGAGCCTTGTATGTATAAGAAGGTTAGTGGGAGCTAACTCACTTTCCTAGCATTGTATGTGGATGATATGTTATCAATCAAGAATGATATTGGCATGCTTACAAATGTGAAACTATGGTTTTGTAAAACTTTCTCCATGAAAGACTTATGGGAGGCTACCTATATTCTTGGCATTTGAGTCTATAGAGATAGATTGAAAAGAATGATAAGTTTATCCTAAAGTCTTTACTTGGAAAAGGTGTTGAAGAGATTTAATATACTTGATTACAATAGAGGATTATTACCATTTATGTGTGGTGTTCATTTATCCAAGGGTATATCACTTAAGACAACTGAGGAAATGGAGCAAATGGCTAAAGTTCCTTATACTTCAGCTATACAAAGCTTAATGTATGCTATATTGTGTACAAGACCTGATATTACCTATGCTATTAGTATGACTAGTAGGTTTCAATCCAATCTAGGTTTGTAAAAATGGATAGCAGTTAAGTCAATCTTTAAGTACTTGAGAAGGATTAAATATTTGATGTTAACTTATGGAGAAGGTAATCTACAAATATATGGTTTCATAAATTTTGATTTTAAATCAGATATTAATGATAGAAAGTCTATCTTTAGGTTTGTTTTCATTTGTAATGGAGGTGCAGTGAGTTAGAAGAGTTCCAAGCAACGTGTCACTACTGATTCCACTATAGAAGCCGAGCATATAGTTGTATCATATGCCACTAAAGAAATAGTTTGGATTAAGAAGTTCATTTCTGAACTAGAAGTTGTTCCTTATATTGAGTCCCCAGTTCCTCTCTATTATGACAACAATGGAGCCATTGTTTTGGCAAAGAAACTGAGGTCTCACAAAAAATCCAAACATATAGAAAGGCATTTCCATATTAGTAAAGAACTTGTTAGAAAAAGAGACATTGTCATACAAAAGGTAGCTTCAGTAGATAATATAGCTTATCCACTGACAAAGGTGCTTACACAATTACAGCTAGACCATCATCTCGAAAAGATGGGTCTTCAATATTATTGTGAATGGTGTTAGTGCTAGTGGGAGATTGTTACCATAGATGTGTCCTAGTGCCATTCTAGTAATGTATAATGACATTATAAATTATCCCAAATAGCAATATAATTTTTATTTAAATAAAATGTTTGTTTATTTAAGTATTTACCCCTTAGCATTATGGTAAATAAATTTATTATCAAGAGTTGATAATATGAGTTACAAACTTATTTAGTACATATGCTATAAAATGTTCATACTCATATAATTAATATTTGGGTAATATTAATTAAACTATCACCTCTGTCTATTTTCTTTGATTAGTAAGTGATACTGATAGTAGGAGGTAGTGAATCTCATGCTACTTCATATGAGATATTAGAATAGGCATGTGGATACTCATATGATGGGTGGATCTAATAGTAACGCTAGATGTGTGATCGTATGGATATTTAATTACTGTCAACGATCATATTCTAGGTTATAATAGTGTATATAGTCCTTTGACCTGAGATGACACGGTCATCCACATTTAAGTGGTTAGAGTTTGTTACTGCTTACATACTTGTGTTATTCATACGTGGGTATATGGTATGTGGTGGCTCTAGTCAATTAAATGTAGGGATGAGTGTTCGACCAAGATGGGATTAATTACCTAGAGTGAACCAAGATAAGATCTTATATTATCTAAGTCTTTTCTTGATGAAAGAGTTCCTAGCCAAGACAAACATAATAGTCTGAAAGAGTTTCAGTGCTAGAAATAGTCTCTAGTATTTGTTGTGTTTTATCAAGAGATAGAACTTGAAATGAGGTAATATGATATAGCTATTAGAGTTTGACTTATCCTTGACCTTAGGCTATATTGGGATTTTTAATGAAGGAATTTTAGTGCACAGTAATTATGACTAAAGGGTTCGTGTGAATTAATGAATACATTCATATCTAATTAGGTAGTTGTGATATCAATGCTAGAGGTCACTCACAACTTATTAGAATTAAATGTGAATACTTGGGATTTTCACATTTAGACTTGAAAGGAGTTTCAAATAATATCAAGTGTTGATATTATCTTCTCATTGCCAATTAGACATGAACCTAGTAAGTCACACCTAAGAGGTTTTACCAAATCTCTATTTATTAATCTAATTGTTGATTAAAGTGTTTAATCAATTAATTAAGATTAATGAAATTGGATTTTTGCTTAAAGGAATGATTTTAGCATATAATAAAATCTAATTTCAATGAAAGGTTTTTTTATTAATTTATCCTTAATTAATATGAGATATTAAATTAATAATGGGTATATGTTATTCCTTATTTACTTGGATTAATGGCCCAACTGTGATGGACCTAGGCCAAAAGAGTTTTGGACTAAAGATTAAACCAAGTAATTGGCAAAGCCCATTTACCTTATTTAAGTCCACTTGTTTGATGGAATGCGTTTTGGGTTAAGAGTTGGCCTAATGGTTAAGCCCAACTCCATTAGGAGATATGTTTGATTTTATTAAATAAAAAATATATATAAAGATATTAATTGACATATGTAAGTCAATAGTGTTGTAGAGAATTTACAAGAGTTGTAATCTTTACATCCTTCATATTTGGACATTAGTGACTTATTTAGTTATCAATAAATCATGACAAGTTACATATGGGTGATGTCATTAATCTCTACTTCAATCTCTAACCAAGTATATATAAAAGCAAAAAGTAGATATTAATGGTAAGTTGGTAGAGAGAAAATGTGGAGAAACTTAAAAAAAGGAAAAGAAAAGAAAACATAATAAATACAAAAACCTGGAGTTCTTATAAGGATTAAGTAAATGTAAGCTTGAAAGGTCAATTGAGAGACGACTCTTGCTATTTATTGATCAAGACAAAAAGGATATTTGTAAAATCTTGGTGTTTCAAGCTAGAGGTCTCACTCTTGGGAGACTTTAAGTTGATTTAAGAGTTGAATCAAAGGAGGTCAAACCATTTTAGTAGAATATTTATGGTCTACTTCAAACTTGGGAGATTATAAGTTTTCTTGAAACTTAGAATTCTTAGATTTTTTTATTACTTGTATTTGTGTTGCCTTGAATGTTAGTTATGTGTTAAATGCAAATTGGATCTTATGGTTTGCAATTCTTTATGAGATCAAGGGTTATATTGTGCAAATTTTTGAATTTACTTTACTTAGTATTTGATGACTAAGTAGCATAATCAATTCATTTCAAAAAGTGGAAAGAATTGTGAAATAATTCAATTTCCTAGTCAAGAAGGTAAACAAATTCCTTTTTTAGCCTATAGTTTATATTGCTCTTTCCATTAATAATGTCCAATGCAATAACTTTAAAAACTATCTACATTTGCTTTGTTAGTTAAGTGGTTGTACATTGCATACTCAGAAGCCATATAACCACTATAAAAGTCAAAGTGAAAACAAATTAACACATACTGAACGCATAAATATAAATAATCCTAATAACACAAACGTGATGGCCAGCCTTTATTACTATGATGAAAGTACATGAAAGGAAAATAGAATGTCTAAATCAATAGATTGTCTAGTGAAAGGCTTGACCTGCTAACCAATAGATTAATGTAAACAATCATAATAATATAAATATTTGGAAAATAACTCTACTAACCAAAAAGAAAAAACAACAAAAATTTTCTGTTTTGAGGTTTATGAGAAGATGCTCTAAGCAAAATGCTAATGGCAATAATTTAAATATAAATACCAACAGGTCACACATTATGACTTTAGTTCTATCAATTGGAAACAAAGATATGACACAAAAAAGGCTTGAGTTGAGACAATGATGCAAAACTCATATTTAATTAGTTAAACTTAGATGAGAGTAAGATCACATTCTTACACAAGAACTTATATAATTCTAACAATTCAGGTTCTAGTGTCAATATTATCATCTTTAGTTAACTTGGCCAAGCCAAAATTTGAAATCTTGGCATTCAAATCATTGTCAAGTAGCATATTGCTTGCCTTAATATCCTTATACATAATTTTTATTATTGACTCTTCATGAACGTATGCCAAACCTCTAGCTACACTTAAATAAATTTTTTATCTGGTGGGACAGTCCAGTTTCAATATGCTTGGTGAATTCCTCCTTGCAAATAATAAAAACAAAACCAACCCATCAATCTTTTTTTATAATAAAAAGAATAGCTTTATTGCAAATCGAAAACTAACAAAAAAAAAAACTCACGATAAACAGTTATTTTCTATATACTCATATATTAGCAATAATTAGTTTCCTTCAACACAACATCCATATAGTTTTACTAGATTTTGATGTTATATTGAAAAAATCATGCCAATCTCATGAGAAAATTATGTGATGGATATCCATCAAAAAGTGGTGATGAAAATAAATTCCGTCACTAAAAATTTAGTGTCAATAAAAAGTGTTTTAGTCACAATTTTATTATTGATTAGTGATAGAAATTTATCACAATTTTGTGGTGAAAATGGCTTCTGCCACTAAACACTCACTGTCAATAAAAGGTATTTCTGTCATAATTTTGGCGATGGATTAGTGATAGAATTCTATCATAAAGTTGTGATGGATTAGTGATAGGAATCTATCACTAACCTATCACGAATTATTTCATCACTATTCCATCAAATTTAGTCCTAGATTTTTTTATAGATTTGTGATGGATAGCACCAATCTATCGCTAAGTCACTCATCATTATTACATCATTAATTTGTCACAACTTAGTGATGGATTGTTGGCAAAATGTCCATCACGAAGCTGTCATAATTTATTGATGATATGTCCATCTCTATTCAGTAACTATTTTTTTCTCCCATTATTATATTGTATATAATTTTTGTATAAATTAAATGTTATTTTTAATTAGAATATATTTGCTAAATTTTAATAAAATTATAGGGAAATTGAGATTTAATAATGAAAAATGTATTTCATTAGATAAAATAAATAGCATGCATAAAAAAGCATAAAAGTATCTAATAATAAACATCTGTGTTTTACACATCAAAAATTAAACAAGTCATCACTTAGCTTAAGGTGTAGAAGATCCTATTCCATGAAATTTTTAAGCAGATTAAATATGCTCTATAAAGCACCTCATCTACTCCTTCATCATATGTAGATACTCTCTTTGGGCATTTAACTGTCATGACCCGAACCCAAGGGCACATGACCGGCACTAGAGAATGGGAAGGCATAAGGCCCCCGAAACCCGTAGTAAGCCTTAAAGAAAAGATAAACAACACCTTACAATTTAAAACTTTATTTTAAAATAGAACACATTATCAAACTGATTTTTCTAAAATTTAAACATAATTGAATACATAAACGTGGTGCATATAAATAAAATACACAAATACACTCAAGTCATACAATTCATAGTACATTTACTACTGCAGCTTCCTAGAACACTACAACAGTACAGCTTACAATGACCTACATAAAATGGCTGGTGATGAAGAAATTCGGCGTGGAGGCAGTCTGAGGTCGAACTCCGAAGCTCTTGAAAAAAAAATTGAGGGGAATCAGACCTCATTGAGTAAGTCAATAAAAAGAGTTGTACGGTTCAAAAACCTTTTTGAAAACTATATATATTTATAGTGAAAATAATTTCTAATGTATAGGTACAGCTTTTGAAAAATCTCGATAGAACCCTAAACCCAAAATCCTAAACGGCCAATCGGGCCCACTTGTTCCGATCAGACTGCCGGTCCCCGAGAGCAAAGGCATCAACCGAGGTACCAAGTCGTTGTTGTTCACTTAATCCAAATATATGGTACTAGCGGTCCCCGAGAGCTAGGGTATCAACCGAGGCACCCATCCTAGTCCATTATTAACCTTACAATCACAGGCGGTCCCCGAGAGCATAGGCTTCCACCGAGGCACCAGTCCCAGTTTAACATTCACCCATCATAAATAATTTGGATCCACCTCTCAATCTCTACCATGTGCACACGGTCTTGGTGAGGCCCACCAGGTAGCCCGTTCTACTAAAATTTCTCAAAATCGATTCTTAAATAAATAAAATACATTTTAAATCTTAAATAACAGCATTAAATTAAATAAATCATATAATCAATATTAAAAATATGAGCACATGCATTCTTTAAGTAAACACATGCACAGATCGTTCTATTGACTTACAAGATGAATGTGAAGGCTGACGGCCACGCGTCTGCCTCGATCTCACGGCTTCTGCTTCGATATGCTATAGAAAAGAAATTAACATATCGATTTTTTTAAAAAAAACATGACTATGAAATAAAAATCGAAAATCAACAAAACAATGAATTTTCCAGGCTGACTCGAGGAAGACTAAACAAGACTCGATAGACAGGATAAAACCTAACTAACGGTAGAAATTATTACGAATATCATGTTTTACGAGAAAATCTACCTAAATTTCGACAGAGTCTCCTCTGTAAAACAGGCATCTCTCTACCAAAAATAGAGCCAAACCTGTATAGAAAACGTACTTCTAATAACCACGGACATACACACTCGAGTCAAGCTTCCAAAACTGCACTTAACCCTGACCGAGATCACAACTCAACAAAACATCACACAATTTAAATCATTTATTTCCTCCAGAAATACACATCACATATATGATTATCCAGTCAGAAAATCATCTCTCAAAATAGATTTAAAAGCAAAATTTCACAAACCAACATATATATATATATATATATATATATATATATATATAGGTGTATATATATATATATATATATATATATATATGTATAGAAACAACACTCACAATTAATATTGCTTAATAAAAATTACCTATTATTATTACATATGGAAAAATATATATCTATAAACCTCTTAAATGTTAATAAAGCTAATTAATATATATTTAATTATAATTAGCGTAGAATTACATATTTATCCCAAAAAAATACACATAATATTCCAAATAATACCTAATATATATTATTAAAATAAACTTTGAGAAATTAGTGTTAATTGGTCTAGATTAATAGATAATTTGTAAAACCCTTTTTAATTTCCTTGATTATTATTAAAACCAACTAAAATTTATTGTTTTAACTATATTTAACAAAATTACATTTCTACCCTTACAATATACAACTTATATAATACATCATTAATATATATAAAATAAATCCTTGAAAATTATACAAATATCAAAAAAAATCATTTTCTCTACATTAACAACTTAATATAATTAAAACATATAAATGACTTCTAATTTCTTCTAAAAATATAATTTAACCTAATAGTTCAATTTTTACATAAACTATAAAAATCCCTAAAAATTGTATAATATTCTAAAAAATTATTTTCTTTACTCTAAAATTAATATTAACTCATAATAACACCGAAAATACCAAATTATATTATTTTAATAATTAATTTACGAAAATTCCTAAAATAATAATAAAATATTCAAAAATTCACAACAATTAAAATAAATTCCAAAAATCATACAAAAATTCATAGAGGTAGATTGAGCTACTAGGAATCACATTTGTAAAGGAAGTTTGCATGAATCAAGCTAGATCGAGCTAAAAAAAAATTCAAAACCCTAGAGCTGAAAACTAACAATCGACCAAAACTCAACCAAATCAAGACCAAAGCTTAAACTAAGCTTGGAATGAGTCTCACCGGTGCAAGAAGAGGGGATTGACACCAGAATGGAGTGAAATGGTGGCCGGACGGAGCTTGGCCGATAAAAATGGCAACTCTCGGCTTCCTCTATATCCTGCGGTTTCGACGACTCTGCTGGCGACTGGAGGCGAGGGAGAAGGTGGCAGGTGGTGGTCGGAGATGGGGGAGGCGCAGTGACGGTGGCGGTCAGGGATGTCGTATGGTGAGAGGGATGAAAGGGAGGATGCTACGGGTTGTTGTGTTTTTTTTGTGTATATATATATATAATAATAATACTTAATATTAAACATTATATTATAATATCATATATAAATTCTCCACCACACATATATATACACATTATACATATGTATGTTTATACATATATTCACACACACAAGTGTACTACATACGTATATACATACCTATATAAAAAATAAAATAAAATAAAATAATTTTAATGTACACACATAAAATAATAGTTAAACCCTAATTAAATATGTGTATGTATATATAAATGTGTATATGCATGTACATAGTAACACATAAAATAACCATAAGGTTAATGTAGTTTAAAATAATAATAATAATAATAATAATAATAATAATAATAATAATAATAATAATAATAATAATAATAATAATAATAATAAACAATGAAAATTTAAACAATAAATAATACTCACATATAATTCTTTCACAAATTAACAACCCTAAAATAATATTAACATAAATATATCTCAATTAAATAGCAAAATAATTAACAGTTGTATAATATAATTCAAAAGTAATTATTAGTAACACAGTTTGGAAATTACTTTATTTAAATAAAATATAGAGTATTACAGTCTTCCCTCCTTATAAGAATTCATCCCCGAATTCAAAAAAAGAAGAAATTACAATGCTAATAGGGAAAGAGATACGGGAAAGAAACTCGCATCTCAGCTTCAGTTTCCCAAGTGCAATCCTCAGCAGAATGGTTACTCCATAGAACCTTCACCATCGCTATCTCCTTAGTCCGTAGCTATCGGATTTGGCGATCCACAATTGCCATTGGGTACTCCTCGTAAGTCAGATTGTCACTAAGCTCTACGGTCTGAGGTTGCAACACATGAGATGGATCAGGAATGTATTTCCTTACCATGGACACATGAAATACAGGATGGATTCTCGACAGTTCTGGTGGTAACACCAGCCTATATGCCACTTCACCCACTCTAGACCAAACCTCAAACGGTCCAATGTATCTAGGAGCTAGCTTACCCTTCTTGCCAAATCTCATAACTCCTTTCATTGGAGACACCTTCAGGAATACCATATCTCCAACCATGAAGGATACATCCTTCCTCTTAGGGTTAGCATAGCTCTTCTGTCTGCTGAAGGCTATTTTCAATCATTGCTGTATAATAGGGACTTTCTCTGAAGTGACCTGCACCAACTCTAGACTTGTTAACTGCCTTTCACCAATCTCCCAACACAATGGTGATGTACACTTCCTACCATATAGTGCCTCATACGGAGCCATCTTGATGCTAGCATGATAGCTATTATTGTAAGCAAACTCAATCAGTGGCAAGTGCGAATCCTACTGTCCTCCAAAGTCCATTACACACATCCTCAGCATATCTTCTAACGTCTGGATGGTCCTCTCTGACTGACCATCTGTCTAAGGATGAAAGGCCATAGTGAAATCCAATCTGGTACCCAAGGCCTTATGTAACTCTTGCTAAAAGACTGAGGTGAATGTGGCTCCTCTATTCGACACTATGCTCACTAGTACTCCATGTAGACAAACAATCCTATTAACATAAAGTCTCGCTAGTCTATCAATAGAGTACATCTTCTATATTGGCAGAAAGTGCGCTGACTTAGTTAACCTATCAACAATCACCCAAATGGTGTCATAACCTCCTATAGTCTGAGGTAGCCCAGACACAAAGTCCATAGCTATTATATCCCATTTCCATTCAGGAATTGGCATAGGCTGTAACAATCCTGAGGGTCTCTGATGTTCAAGCTTCACTTGTTAACAAGTCAGACATCTAGACACAAACTCTGCAATGTCCCTCTTCATTCCATTCCACCAATATGTATCTTTCAAGTCATGATACATCTTGGTAGAACCTGGATCAATACTATAAGCAGAAAAATATGCTTCTTCCATGATTTCCTTCCTCAAGTCATCAACATCTGGCACACAAATCCTAGTGCCTAACTGCAACACACCTTCCCTGTCAATCACAAAATCCCTTGATTGCCCTTGTTGCACTTCATATATAATCCTCTACAACTGTGGGTCTCTATTTTGAGCTACCTTAACCCGATCTAAGTATACTGATCGTACCCTGAATTGAGCTAAAAGGCACTTCCGGGTAACTTTCATCTGCAACCCTTGATCAATCAACCCATGCAACTCCCTGATAATGGGCCTTCTTTCTATGCTGATGTGGGCAAGACTGCCTGTTGACTTCCTACTCAAAGCATCAGCAACAACATTCGCCTTGCCTGGATGGTATAAAATGGAGCAATCATAATCTTTAAGAAGTTCCATCCATCTTCTCTGTCTCAGCTTCAAGTCCCTCTACTGGAAGATATATTTCAAGCTTTTATGATCAGTGTATATCTCACATGTCACCCCATACAAGTAATGGCTCCATATTTTCAAAGCAAACACAACAGCTGCCATCTCCAAGTCATGAGTAGGATAGTTTTGCTCGTGCTTCTTCAACTGCCTCGAAGCATAAGCAATTACTTGGACATTTTGCATCAACACACAACCCAATCCTACTCTGGAAGCATCACAATACACTGTATACCCTTCATTTCCAAAGGGTAAAGTTAAAATTGGAGCCAACGTCAACAAGTCCTTCAATAACTGGAAGTGCTCTTCGTATCTGTCTGACCACATAAACTTAGCACTCTTCTAGGTCAATCTTGTTAAAGGTGCGATAATTTTAGAGAAATCCTTCACAAATCTCCTGCAATAGCCGGCTAGACCCAGGAAACTTCATACTTCTCTAACTGTAGTTGGCCTCGGCCACTCTATAATAGCCTCTATCTTCTTAGGGTCCACCTGTATGCCATCTCTAGAAACCACGTGGCCTAAAAATGCCACTTGATCTAACCAGAACTCGCACTTCAAAAATTTGGCATACAACCTGTGCTCCCTTAAAGTCTGAAGTACCATTCTCAGATGCATAACATGCTCAGCTTCACTCTTGGAATAAACCAAGATATCATCAATGAAAACTATTACAAACTGGACTAAGTATGGCCTGAATACCCGATTCATCAAGTCCATAAAGGCTGCTAGAGCATTAGTCAACCCAAAGGACATTACTAAGAACTCAAAATGGCCATATCTCATCCGAAATGTTGTCTTGGGCTCATCACCTCTTCTTATCCTCAACTGGTGATACCCAGATCTCAAGTCTATCTTAAAGAAGCATGTAGCACCTTGAAGCTGATCAAACAGGTCATCAATCCTTGGAAGTGGATACTTGTTCTTGATGGTGACCTTATTCAACTGCCTATAATAGATACAAAGTTGAAGGCTACCATCTTTCTTCTTCACAAACAACACCGGAGCACCCCAAGGCGATGTACTGGGTCTGATGAAACCCTTATCAAGCTACTCCTGCAACTGCTCTTTCAGCTCCTGTAATTCAGTTGGTGCCATTCTGTAGGGTGGCATAGAAATAGGATCCGTACCAAGTATCACATCGATACAGAACTCTATCTCTCTGTCTGGTGGTAATCCTGGTAATTCTTCAGGAAAGACATCCATAAATTCACACACCACTGGCACCTGCTCAATTGCCACATTCTCTTTCTCAATATCTCTTACCACTGCCAAGTAACCCTGACAACCCCTTCTAAGCATCTTCCGGGCTGTGATGGCAGAAATGAGATTATAAGGCATGGAATTCTTTTCACCCTTGAAAAAAAATTCTTCTTCGTTTGGAATTCTGAACACCACTTCTTTCTCTCTATAATTCACTGAAGCATAATACCTCGACAACCAATCCATACCCAAAATGACGTCGAATTTCAGCATATTAACCAACACCAAGTCCGCCAATAATTCTCTACCATCAACTAACACCGGATACGAAGGAAAGAAAATATCTGTCTCCAACTCGTCATTAAAAGGAGTCGACACAGACAAGGGAACAGACAACTTGGAAGGCTACCACTCAATTCTCGAAGCGAACACAGGAGATATGAATGAATGCAAAGCACCGAGGTCAAACAATACTCTAGCATCACATGCATAGACTGAGATAATACCTGCCACCACTGCATACAAAGTCTGAGCATCCTGTGGTGTCAAAGTGAATACTCGAGCCTGGCCACGACCTGCCTGCTATGATGTCAAGGGCTGCACAAACTCGCGACCATTAGGCCTACCAATTGAACCTTGGCCCTACTGACCTATAAGTTATGGCGGTCTCTACTGTGGCTGTACTGGTGCTCTGTACTGCTTGGGCATTAGATAGTAGGGTTGAGCCACTGATGAAGACAAACCCTGAGCATACTGTGGCTGATATCCGGAGTGAGGACAAGCTCTGGCAAGATGACCAACCTGTCCATATCTGAAGCAAGCGCCCGACAATAAATGACACGGGCCTTGATGAAATCGTCCACAACTCGCACATGCACTGGCCCCAGACCCAGAACTACTCTATCCGGAGCTCTGCCCACTACTACTGCTGCTGACTCCAGTATTGAATCTATGACCCCTACCACTTCTCCTGTTCGTGGCATAACCATGGCGACCAACTCGGTGAGTCCTGGACCTCCTACCACCCTGCTGTGAACTACCCATAGCCTGCTAACTTGAACTACCAATGTGAAATGCTGGCTGCTGATATCTGAGAGCTGCACCATATCCATTGCCCACAACCATATAGGGATCTATCATGGTGCCCTAGCGGATATGTCGCATCTCAATCAAATGGGCCTCCTCAATCACACTCTCTAGGGTACGGTCCTCGGTACGCATACCAACAAAAGTAGGTCCCAATCCAGTAACATACAGCTCCACTGCTCTGTAAGGGTCCCTCCTGATATCCTCCACATGTCGGGACAACCTATTAAACTCCCTGGTATAGTCCTCCACTGACCTATCCCCTCTAGTGATGTGGAGTAACTGCCACCTGTAGGCATCTCTGGTGGCTGGAGGACAGAAAAATCTCAAGAAGCGGTCCTTAAACTTTGGGCAAGTCAACTCGTGCATAGATGGCTGGATCGACTGTATGAACCAGTCCTGAGCTGTCACTTGAACTGACAACTCCATAATCATTATCCTTTGATAATCTGTGTGTCCCATCCTGGTACGTGCCTCAATAGCATTAATGAAGTCTAAGGCATCACCCGTACCGTCAAAAGAAACTCTACCAATCCGAGAGTAAAGAAGTGCTGCCTCAGTATTTGTCATCCTCTGATTCCTTTGCTGCAGTATCTGTTGTACAAGGGGCATCGCCTGATTCAATGCTGCAAGACCCTGATTAATCCCTGCCAGTCCAACTGCAAAGGCTATGGGGTCTACGGCTGGGGCTTCAGGCTCGACTGGCTGCTGATCAGGAATCTCAGCTGCAGCTACCCTAGCTCAACCTTTACCTCTACCTCTGCCCCTATGACATGGAGCAGGAGGGGGAGCCTCATCGTGCACAGACTGCTCATTAAGTCTAAGAGTCGGATCGACATTGGGGTCGGTATGCACATGCCTCATTCTGAAAAAGATAAGGAAAATTGAATTTAAAACAGGTAAGAATATTTAACGCAATGCAGAATTAGAAACAAGAACATCTCAAAGATAATTATCAACCCTAAAGCTGCAGTAGTTACACAGAAAGACAGACATGGATAATTAATCGAACTTATGCTCTGATACCAACTTTGTCACCACCCGAACCCGAGGGCACGTAACCGGCACTAGGGAATGGGAAGGCATAAGGCCCCCGAAACCCGTAGTAAGCCTTAAAGAAAAGATAAACAACACCTTACAATTTAAAACTTTATTTTAAAATAGAACACATTATCAAACTTATTTTTCTAAAATTTAAACATAATTGAATACATAAACGTGGTGCATATAAATAAAATACACAAATACACTCAAATCATACAATTCATAGTACATTTACTACTGCAGCTTCCTAGAACACTATAACAATACAGCTTACAATGACCTACATAAAATGGCCGATGATGAAGAAATTCGGCGTGGAGGCAGTCTGAGGTCGAACTCCCAAGCTCCTGAAAAAAAAATTGAGGGGAATCAGACCTCACTGAGTAAGTCAATAAAAAGAGCTGTATGGTTCGAAAACCTTTTTAAAAACTATATATATTTATAGTGAAAATAATTTATAATGTATAGGTATAGCTTTTGAAAAATCTCGGTAAAACCCTAAACCCAAAATCCTAAATGGCCAATCGGGCCCACTTGTTCCAATCAGACTGTCGGTCCCCGAGAGCAAAGGCATCAATCAAGGCACCAAGTCGCAGTCGTTCACTTAATCCAAATATATGGAACTGGCGGTCCCCAAGAGCTAGGGCATCAACCGAAGCACCCATCCCAGTCCATTATTAACCTTACAATCACTGGCGGTCCCCGAGAGCATAGGCTTCCAACGAGGCACCCGTCCCAGTTTAACATTCACCCGTCATAAATAATTTGGATCCACCTCCCAATCTCTACCATGTGAACACAGTCCTGGTGAGGCCCACCAAGTAGCCCGTTCTACTAAAATTTCTCAAAATCGATTCTTAAATAAATAAAATGCATTTTAAATCTTAAATAACATCATTAAATTAAATAAATCATATAATCAACATTAAAAATATAACCGCATGCATTCTTTAAGTAAACACACGCACAGATCGTTCTATTGACTTACAAGATGAATGCGAAGGCTGACGACCACGTGTCTGCCTCGATCTCATGGCTTCTGCTCCGATATGCTCTAGAAAAGAAATTAACATATCGATTTTTAAAAAAAAAAACATGACTATGAAATAAAAATCAAAAATCAAAAAAACAATGAATTTTCCAAGATGACTCGAGGAAGACTAAACAAGACTCGATAGACAGGATAAAACCTAACTAACGGTAGAAATTATTATGAATATCACGTTTTACGAGAAAATCTACTGAAATTTTGGCAGAGTCTCCTCTGTAAAACGGGCATCTCTCTACCAAAAGTAGAGTCAAACCTGCATAGAAAATGCACTTCTAATAACCACAGACATACACACTCGAGTCGGGCTTCCAAAACTACACTTAACCCCGACCGAGATCACAACTCAACAAAACATCGCACAATTTAAATCATTTACTTCCTCTAGAAATACACATCACATATATGATTATCTAGTCAGAAAATCATCTCTTAAAATAGATTTAAAAGCAAAATTTCACAAACCAACATATATATATATATATATATATATATATATATATATATATATATATATATATATATATATATATAACAACACTCACAATTAATATTGCTTAATAAAAATTACCTATTATTATTACATATGGAAAAATATATATCTATAAACCTCTTAAATATTAATAAAGCTGCTTAATATATATTTAATTATAATTAGCGTAGAATTACATATTTATCCCAAAAAAAATACACATAATATTCCAAATAATACCTAATATATATTATTAAAATAAACTTTGAGAAATTAGTGTTAATTGGTCTAGATTAATAGATAATTTGTAAAACCCTTTTTAATTTCCTTGATTATTATTAAAACCAACTAAAATTTATTGTTTTAACTATATTTAACAAAATTGCGTTTCTACCCTTACAATATACAACTTATATAATACATCATTAATATATATAAAATAAATCCTTGAAAATTATACAAATATCAAAAAAAAATCATTTTCTCTACATTAACAACTTAATATAATTAAAACATATAAATGACTTCTAATTTCTTCTAAAAATATAATTTAACCTAATAGTTCAATTTTTACATAAACTATAAAAATTCCTAAAAATTGTATAATATTCTAAAAAATTATTTTCTTTACTCTAAAATTAATATTAACTCATAATAACACCAAAAATACCAAATTATATTATTTTAATAATTAATTTACGAAAATTCCTAAAATAATAATAAAATATTTAAAAATTCACAAATATTAAAATAAATTCCAAAAATCATACAAAAATTCATAGAGGTAGATTGAGCTACTAGGAATCACATTTGTAAAGGTTGTTTGCATGAATCAAGCTAGATCGAGCTAAAAAAAAAATCAAAACCCTAGAGCTCAAAACTAACAATCAACCAAAACTCAACCAAATCAAGACCAAAGCTTAAACTAAGCTTGGAATGAGTCTCACCAGTGAAAGAGGAGGGGATTGACATCGGAATGGCGTGAAATGGTGGCCGGACGGAGCTTGGCCGATAAAAATGGCAACTCTCGACTTCCTCTATATCCTACAGTTCCGGTGACTCTGCTGGCGATCGGAGGCGAGGGAGAAGGAGGAGAAGGTGGCAGGTGGTGGTCGGAGATGGGGGAGGCACAGTGACGGTGGCAGTCGGGGATGTCGCACGGTGAGAGGGATGAAGGGGAGGATGCTACGGGTTGTTGTGTTTTTTTTTGTATATATATATATATATATATATATATATATATATATATATATAATAATAATAATACTTAATATTAAACATTATATTATAATATCATATATAAATTCTCCACCACACATATATATACACATTATACATATGTATGCTTATACATATATTCACACACATAAGTGTACTACATACATATATACATACCTATACACAAAATAAAATAAAATTATTTTAATGTACACACATAAAATAATGGTTAAACCCTAATTATATATGTGTATGTATATATAAATATGTATATGCATGTACATAGTAACACATAAAATAACCATAAGGTTAATGTAGTTTAAAATAATAATAATAATAATAATAATAATAATAATAATAATAATAATAATAATAAACAATGAAAATTTAAACAATAAATAATACTCACATATAATTCTTTCACAAATTAATAACCCTAAAATAATATTAACATAAATATATCTCAATTAAATAGCAAAATAATTAACAGTTGTATAATATAATTCAAAAGTAATTATTAGTAACACAGTTTGGAAATTACTTTATTTAAATAAAATATAAGGTATTACATTAACTCAGTAATTGTTCTATCCATCTCTACTTACTTATCTGCAAGCTCTTTATGCACAATCTTTTTAACTCGAACTATTGATGTAACACCCATGATGGATATAATATCTCGCTACTTTAAAAGGAAGTAGGAGATTCCTATTAATAGTAACGATAATAATGCAATAGAAATTGTCTCACCACTTTTTTTTTTTCTAGCCTTTTTCGGAATTCTAGTGACAATATTGCCTTGGGAAATCAAATATTTCATTTAGAGATAAACCTTAAAGGTTGTTAGTTTAATTTTCTCAAAGATTATGGTAGCTCATATGAAACGCTTAAAGATTCACAACTCAAAATTACAATTCATATTTAATATTGTAGATAACTTTTATTTTCTATGAATAAACTTCCTTAATGTTTTCTTCATTTTGTGTTTACTATAACTTTTGGATGTCACTGAAATACATGGGTTTAGATAATTTATTATAATGAGAATTATTTAAATTATTATAGTTTATAAAGATAATCGCTCTTAAATATAAAAATAATAAGATTACCTTATAAACAACAAAACCACCCTCTACAACTTTCTTCACCGGATCACAGTTCTTAGTGGTAGCTTTTATCTAGCTTAGTGTGAATATTTCTATCTGTAGATCTAGAGCTTTAAACTCTTCCAAAATGCAGTTTTGCAAGTCAATAGACAACAAAATAATCTTATTGTCAAGAATTATTATTTTTAACAATAAACATCACTAGTTTTAAGAATTGTTATTCAATGAAAAGACCAACTAAAAGTAATGGGAGCTATAATAAAGAGGATAGATAGAGTTATAAGCTTCTATGGAGTACATAAACTCAAGTAGATATAGAAGAAATATCTAAAGATGCAACATTATTTATCGAGTTTGAAGGAGAATAACTAAACATCTTCCACTTACCTACACTTATGAATTAAAGTCCTGACTTATAAAATTAGCCATAATTGGAATTTATAAACTAAACTTAGATGAACTGAGATAAATAAATTCAATGTAAACAATAATAGAATATGTGATGCAATGTGATGATTTCTTTGAAGGTATAAATTTGAGTGTAAAGTTTCAATAAACTTTCTTTCCTCCAAGTCACTAACAAATAGTCTTAGTGGAATACTTAATACCATTATACACATACGCTTTGTCTCCTATGTAGCCTTTCCACCATATGATGCTAAGGATCAAAAGAACAATAAATATTATTGTTGGCATAGTAGCAGTTACTATAATGATTTTTTTTATTATCATCTAAAGGTGGTTTGAAGTCTATGAAAGAAAAAGCTTGTAGAAGGCGGGGTTTAGCGCACGTCCAAGATTTTAGCAACCTCGACACTGTTTAAGCTCAGGTCCTTAGAAAACACGCCAACCATTGTCACAAAGACATGGCGTAGAGATGAGGAGTTGCCACCTAGGGTAATAACTGGGACAAATTGAAAATGTGGTACTCGATTCCCTAAAAGAAAGCTAGCACCACAACTAGAAGATTCTGCATACGGAATACCAACTTCTTTTAGTCTCGTGTTCATTTAGAATAATTTTATAAATGATTATTTCATCCTCTAATTACATGCAATTTTATTTAAACCCTATTTGACATCCATCTAACCCTAGGTATCTAGTCAATAAAATTACACATAAAAAATACACTCAAGATCGTGTTGTCCCTAAGTCTAAACTATGTTAATTTTATTAAAAAGTTAGCTAGATTTACATTTTATTTACAAGTGAGAAATGGACTAAAGGTGGGCCTACATTTTTATTAATTAGTGAGCCTAGATTTATTTATTTTAGTCTGTCTAAGATATGGGCTTAAGTCTATTCAATTTTAAAGAAAAGTTAAATTAGTGGGCCTAAGTCTAATTAACCTAATGGACCTAAGTTGATTTTAATTATTTAAAACCCTAAATCATTTTTAAACCTATTTTTTAAGTGGGTTAGACCTAAGCGTGGGCTTGGGGCTCAAAAGGATAAAAACATAAAAAAACAAACCCAAAATAAATAAAACACAAAAAATGGATCAAACAAACATTATAGTGATTTTCTAGAAACCTTAAATTAATTACATGCAAACCCTAACTTAAGCTACTGCCACCATTAATTTTAATTAATTTTACCCAACTGAACCTAATTTCTAATTGATTTTAAATGCAGAAAATTAAATCTTTTACTATTCCCACTACTGGGGCTATTACAAACTATGTACAAAAATTAAAATTAAACAATTATATACCCATGAATTAAAATAACTACACAGAACACATAAAGGCAAAATGAAAATTAAAGCCCTAATATCTATTGAAAAATAATACAGATTATTCCATGGCATTCCATGGATCTTCTATTCATTTGAATACAAGCGGTATCCTCCTTAATCCACAATCGAACATCAAAACAAAAAAAACACAAAAAATTAGATTAGTGAAATTTAATACTCAAATCAATAACAAAAATAAAAAAAATCATTAAGGAAAAAAAAGAACAATGTGATGATGTTGTGCAAATGCCCTTTTTAGCCCCTCAGAACAAGATTTTCACCGTTGAAATTGAATTGTTGTTGATTCTGGACTGGGATTTGATTGTATTCAAAGAAAGACCCTAACAATATCCAAAATTAGGGTTTTGAAAGACACGCGAGGTGTTCTTCACGTCTTAATTTTTAAGGTTTCTGGGTTTTTTTCAATCTCTGTGTATGTGTGTTTCTCTCCGTCTCTCTGTGTAAAAAAGGGCCCTCCTTTCACACATGCAAACTCTTTGCTTTTAAAGCAAAGTTTGTGCGTACTGACTTCCTCCTTTTAAGGAACAGACTCATCTCCTCAAAATAGACTTATAAGGATTTGATTTTTGAAAGTTACGTGTTTCGAATGCGTCAAAATCTTTTCCAAATAAAAATAATAATAAAATTCAATTTTTAACCAATCAAAATACTGAAAAATACACGAAAAATGAAAAAATACACGAAAAATTAAAAAAACAAGACTTTTAACGCATCGGTATTGCACAATACCGATCGACCTTACACCAATGTCGATCCTAATTTTTTTTTACTTTTAATTGCCAACCTAAAAAATTGACTTCCTTATAATCAAATCCTAAAAAGCATTGCAATTTAGTCCCTAAAGTCCAAAAAAATCGACACCTAAGTTCAATTTTTGAATAAATTTCATCATAGGGGCTTATGTCGCAATTGTGTACAATTGCATCCCGAAATTGGGTGCTTACAAAGCCAATAAATGAATATTATGGAGATAAGTAGGACTGTCAAAATGGGTAATGACATGTGAACATGTTCGCCAAACATATAAAATTAGCGAATTAGGGTTGAGATTAAATGGGTTCGTGTCAGAAATGGGTCAACACATTTATGACATGGTTTAACTAGATCATGTAGTGGGTTGACATATGAATCCATTAACAACATGTTTAATTATAAGTGTCATGTTAGGTCGTGTCAACCCAATACGACATGACATGACCCTTTGAAATTTCATATAATTTTTTATAATTTTAAATAATAAATTAGTCATTTATTACAATTTTTGTAAAAATAATATTTTTGTAATTGTATTATGCAAATTAATAAATTATAGACATTATGTTTTATTTTTTTGTGAAAAATAGTATTTTTGTATATTATAAATGTTATATAGGTTTTAAGTAAATAGGTTACACATGTAGTGTTTTTATAAACCATTTAATTGTCATATCATGTTAGGTTAAAATTTTTGACATAATTAATAAATAGATCACATTCATATTGACCCTAATCATGTCACTAAAGTGAGTTAACCCGATACGAATACGATCCATCAACCCATTTTCACACCTCTAGAGATAAGTAGCAAATGCATTAGTTAGAGGCATATACTGAAATTTTATGACTATTAAAAGGCATGATCAAATTGTCACCATTAGTTGTGAGGTGAATAATTATCTTTCTAAAACCAACCTATCAGCATACCCAGTATGCCCCACTGAAATTAAATTTTTATAAGGTAGTTTTAAATTTCGTTGAAAATACTTGCCTAGATACTGATAATAAGGTTTAAAAGAAAAAATATATAGTGAGGTTCTGTCATGATTAAAATAATAAAATAAAATGACAGAAAGCAAATAGTTAGTGAGTTTCTTTTTCAATTCTTTAAGCACAACAAACAATGAGGATAAAAAAATTACTATAGGTATGGTATTTGTTCGAATAGAACCTTATTAGAATACATTATAAGTTACAAGGATCTGTAGTATATCCTAACACACAATGAGGATTTAAAAAATATCACAGGTATAATATCATATTTGCATGCTACTAATATGGGTTGTGGGTTAAAACCATACTGGTTTAATAAACTTCTGCTACATCTTCATATTTGATCAGGCTTAAGCTATTTAAGCACATGTATAAGGGAGAAAGAAATTTTAGATGCACTTACTTAGATCTTATGATATAGATGATATAAAACCCATAAATTCCTCTAATTAGAATGTATATTGTCCCTCTTCTAACCCAATAGAAATGAATCTTAAGTGTGTGGCTTGTTATAGCCACATCAAATGCCTTAATGATTGGCCTACCAATGCCACCCACCTCCTCTATAATGTTAAAATCCTTCAAAACCAACTTCCCTAGCATTTGTACAAATCGCAAATACAGGGATGCAACACTCATAGATTTTTCTTTTTAATCCCGAAAATCTAACTACCTGGATGTAAACACTAAATATATGCTTCCTAAGAATACTAAATGTATTGTCATTTTTTAAAATAATCTCTAAAAAGATCTACATTATAATTTCCATTTATAAGGCAAAGTCCATAGTAATTGAGAGAAAGAGGAGAAATGTGGGCTATTGTGTGCACTAAGAGCAGAGACATTGGATATAGCAGCAGTGTTGGTCTGAATATAAGTATCAACATCAATGCCATTGTCCATGAAGTTCCTAGTACTGCTGAATGCCCAATTCTGACTTGTGTAATACATAGAACCACCTTTTGCTTCCAAATCATTATCATATGTAATGTTATCACTGGCAATAGTTTCTTTACCTTCACAATTAATGTGCAAGGAGTAATATATAAAAAGAAATGACAATTCAAGATGAATGAAAGTACACACAATTTATGTCAAAAAATGAAATTTCAGTGATAATAATTTATATAAAACTTAAGGATAAAAATTATATGTTACTGATGTTTAGGCACCTATCCAATTGATAAGCTTGTTTCCCTTTCAAGAAAGAATCTATGTGCAAGTTAACTCCATGGATTTGTTCCAAATTAAAACTAAACCATAAAATTTTTCTTGGACTAATGTGTTCAATTTATTCCTCTCTCTAGTTATATTTACTTTTACAATAATAAATAGCTATGTCGACTGGATATGAATAGAGCATTCTTATGCTCATAAGCAGTAAGGAAGTAAAAAAAAGTTAAGAATTAGCAAGTCTAACTCATTATCATTCATTCCATAAGGCATAGAATTAAGGCATGTAAGTATCCTTTTGCAAAAGCTTTAATGACACTAATTCAAGATCTTTCTCCTCTTTAATTCTACTCTTAGACTGACTATTCCAAATCCCAGCAATAGGTTGCATTATGCATGTGTAATATATGGTATATTATGCTTGCACTTCTTACTCACGTTGTTTACTCAAACATGGAAAACTATGTATCAGCCATAAATGGGCTTTAATTCTATGACAAAAGAAGAAGTAATGCCAAGGTACTCTCAGTTGGCTTAAGATTGCATAAGACATCAAAATCAAGAATTTAAAGGGAAAAGGAAATGAAAATGAGCAGTAACAATATCCTTTTACATATAAGTAAAAATATTTAACTACAAGTATGAAAGATTCTCACAACTTATTTTCATATAAGGAGTAACTTTCTACTAAGTTTCTATAAAAGAAATGAAAATAGTTCAATATGTTGATAACAAAGAAGGGTCTTGATTTAAAAACAAAAACATTTTCATTAAACTCACACGCTCCTTCGAGGACATTCAATTTGACTTGAGCTGTCCTAAATGAAGTTGTTATCAGAAATATCCCTATAAATAAAACCTAGGAAAAGCATCAACTGTCATTAGTCTTGTAGCTATAGCAAAATTGTCACACACTTTTCTCAACACTATGAGCTTAATTTGAAATTGTCATAAAACATGGCTACATTTGATTCTCCAATGAGATTTGAACATTTTTACAGCGGTTGTACCATGAAAATTTTGGGCATAAGTGAAACTTCAATTTTAAAATTAAATGTCAAGGAAATAAACTTGCACAAGATTGTTCCATCCAACAACCCACTTTGGTATAGATCCTGTAAGCTTGTTTCCGGTCAGTACATAAGTAAATATCAATAAGAAAAGTTATGTTGACTTAATTGCATTCAAACAACACATTTATGGAATCCACTGCTAAGTTTCATGATGCATACACATATCAGAATGAAAATTTGTGAAAATTGTAATCACCCCTAAGATTTACTCTCATTCACTCGTTCATCCATGCATTTTCAAAAATCAACTAAAAGCCCCCTCATGTTTGATTTTATTAACTATCATTCATTTTCGCTAACTAAATACCTCCTCATATTTATAATAAAAATATCTAACCTGTGGAGGCATTTACTTAATAGAAGGGGTACTAGTTAATAAAATAAAAAATAAGGGAGTTATTAGTTGAATTTTGAAAATATAAGAATGGATTAGCAGGTTTGACCAAATTTTATGAGTGATTGTAATTATTCCTTTTTTATTTTTAAAATTTTGTGATGGAGGCTCATCCATCACTAATTTTACACATTAAATTTTTTTATTTTTTAAAATTTTATAACTTATGGCTTCCGTCACTAATTTAATGCGTACATTTTTTTTAGTTTTTTTAATTTTGTTATGTATGGAGCCAATCCGTCATTGATTCTAAACATTAATTTTTTATTTTTAAATTTTTTAACGGACAACCCATCCTTCACTAATTACTGATTGATGGATTTGTCTGTCAGTATATTGGTTGGATATTGAATTTTTTAAAATTTTTTAAATTTTGTAACAAATGTTCCATTCGTCACTAATTTCATTGTCACAAAATTTCACACATTAAACTTTTTTTATTTTTAAAAATTTTATGACGTATGGCCACTCCATCACTAAATAGTGACATATAGACTTGTCCATTACTAAATTTGTGACATATGATTCATTCATCATTAATTTTACATATTAAATTTTTTTACTTTTTAAAATTTTATGACTAATGACTTCCGTCACTAATATAACGCGTACATTTTTTTAGTTTTTTTAATTTTGTTATAGATGGAGCCAATCCATCACTGATTCTACACATTAATTTTTTATTTTTAAATTTTTTTACGGACAATCCATCCTTCACTAATTATTAATGGATGGATTTGTCTGTCACTGTATTAGTTGTATATTGAATTTTTTAAGATTTTTTAAATTTTATGACAAATGGTCCATTTGTCACTAATTTCATACATTAAACTTTTTTTATTTTTAAAAATTTTATCACGTATGGCCCCTCCATCACTAAATAGTGACATATATACTTGTCCATTACTAAATTTGTGACAAATGGTCCATCCATCACTAATTTTACACATTAAATTTTTCTTGTTTATTTCTAATGTTGCAATGAACAACTCATCCATCACTAATTTGTAGCAAATTTGCGATGGATTGATGACAGAAAGTATAAATATTTATAAAAAATTTATTTAAAATTTTTCAAATTATTACTGTATACGAAAATAATTATATTAATTATTTTTCTTTCATTTTCTCTTCCTATTTATTTCAAAATTTTTTCCTATCTATTTCAATTTTTTTCATCTCTTTTTACTCTATCATTTTTGCATTCCCTCCCCCCTCCCCTCTCTTTTTTCCCTCCATTTTTCTTCATTTTGCTTTCAATTTCCCTCTCCCCTTCCCCTTACAAATTTTTTATTCTTTTTCTTGTCAATTTTTTTTTAAATTTCTCTTTCACGTTTGTCTTCTCCTCTTCTTCACTTTTTCCATTCTCTTTTTTGTCACTATCCGAATCCGAGAGCATGTGACCGGCACTAAAAAATAGGTAGGCATAAGGCTTCTGAAACCCGCAATAAGCCTTAAAGAAAAGAAAAATAAAACCTTCCAATTTAAAACTTTATTTCATAACAGAACACATTATCAAACTGATTTTTCTAAAAATAAATATAATCGACTGCATAATAAAATATTCTCCATCGTCACATATCATAAATCAATATTAAATCATTATACATAAGCGTGATTCATTGAAATAAAATACATAAGTATACTTAAATCACAAAAATTCTTGGTATAGTTACTACTATAGTTTTCTAGAGTTACTACTATAGTACAGCTCATAGTGACCTACATAGTATAGCCGGTGATGAAGAAATCCGGCGTAGAGGCGGTCTGAGGTCGATCTCCCAAGCTTCTAAAAATAAATAAATAAATAAAATTGAGGGGAATCAGACCTCACTGAATAAGTTAATAAAAAGAGTTGTACGGTTTGAAAACCTTTTTGAAAACCATATAGTTATAGTGAAAATAATTTATAATGTATAGATATAGCTTTTGAAAAATCTTGGTAAAACCCTAAACCCAGGTTTCTAACTGGCCAACTGGGCTCACTTATTCCAACTAGACTGCCGGTCCTCGAGAGCAAAGGCATCAACCGAGACATCAAGCCGCAGTCATCCACTTAATCCAAATACATGGCACTGGCGGTCCCCGAGAGCTAAGGCATCAACTGAGACACCCATCTCAGTCCATTATTAACTTTCCAATCACTGGCGGTCCCCAAGAGCAAAGGCTTTCACCGAGGCACTCGTCCCAATTTACATCCACAAGTTATATATATATCGGATCCATCTCTCAATCTTTACCATGTGCACACGCTCCTGGTGAAACCCACTAGATAGCCCGTTCTACCAAAATTTCTTATAAACTGATTTTAAATAAATAAAATGCACTTAAACCTTAAATAGCAGCATTAAATTAAATATATCATATAATAAAAACATAAAAATATGAGTACATGCATCTTTAATTAAAACACACACATAGATCATTTCATCAACTTACAAGATGAACGAGAAAGCTGACGACCACGCGTCTACCTCGATCCAACAGCTTCCGCTCTGATATTCTCTAGAAAATAAATAACATACCTCTTTTAAAAACATGTCTATGGAATTGAAATAAAAAATCAACAGAAATAGTGAAATTCTAGACTGACTCAAGGAAGACGGGATAAGACTCTATAGACAGGAAAAAGCCTAATTAATGATAGAAATTTATTGAAGATAACACATTTTATGAGAAAATCTACCGAAATTTTGACAAAGTCTCCTCTATAAAACGGATATCTCTCTACCATAGGTAGAGCCATTCCTGCATGGAAAACGCACTTCTAAAAATTCGCATACAGTCTACACTCGGGTCGGCTCTCCAACACAGTATTAACCCGACCGAGTTCACAACTCAATTCTAATTAATAAATTCAGGAAAATTTTACTTTCATAAATAAACATTAAAATCATACTTAAATATAACATGGCCCTTAATTAAATTTAATTAGACATAAATATATAAAAACCCATAATTTCCAATAATGTACATTATTCTTTAAATATGCATATATATAATTCATAATTAATATAACTACCAACAAATATCTTAATTAAAACCATTATACCAAATATGCTAAATATAACCATATATACATTTTTTGTTACCAAAATAATATATTATACATATATATAATATTTGGAAACAATTTTCAAAATTAACATTACTTAATTAAAAATACCAATTAATTTATAAAAAATCCTCTAAACCTCTTAAATATTAATAAAACCAACTAAAATATATATTTAACTATAATTAGCATAAAATTACATATTTATCCATATAATATAAAATATGCATAATATACTATTATTACTCAAAAAATTCCCTAAAAATTTTACAAATGCCTAAAAATTATTTTCTCAACATATATATTATTAATATTAACTAAAACACATAATTAAACTAATATTCCAACAAAAATCCAACTCTAACCTAATTATTCAATTTTGACATAAACTATAAAAATTCCTAAAAATTATTTTCTTTACTCTAAAATTAATATTAACTCATAATAACACCAAAAATAACAAATTTATAATTTTAATAATTAATTTACGAAAATTCATAAAATAATAATAAAATATTCAAAAATTCACAAAAATTAAAATAAATTCCAAAAATCACACAAAAATTCATAGAGGTAGATTAAGCTTCCAGGAACAACTTTTGTAAAGGAAGTTTGCAAGATTCATCAAGATCAAGCTTAAAAAAAATTCAAAACCGTAAAGCTCCAAAAACAAAAATTCAACAAAACTTAAGAAAATGAAGTTTTAAGCTTAAACTAAATTTAGATTCATGCTCACCAGAGATAGGGGAGTCGATAGACACCGAAAGCTCGAGAAACGGTGGCCGAAAAAGTGAGGTTGACTGAAAATGGAGGTTTTCGGTTTTCTTTGATTTTGCAAGACACTGGTGCCGGAGAAGAGGGAGGAAGGGTGGCGAAAGGCAGCTGGAAGCTATAGTGGCTGCTGGACGCCGGAGAGGCACACCGACAAGCTCAAAATGAGATGTTGTGGGAGGTAGGAGACGATGAATAGTGTGTGCGTGAATGTGTTTTTATGTATATATTGTTGTGTTTGTTTGTTATGTAATATGTATATATTTTATGTTTATATTTGAGTATGTGCACATGAATGTGTGTTTATTTTGTATGCATGTGTGTGTGTGTGTGTGTGTGTACATATATATGTATATAATATTATATAATAAAGTATTAGGTCAACTTTATATAAAAATATCCACCACACAATTAATACATATATATATTCTCACATATAATAATAATACACATACACACACATGCAAATTACACAAACCCAAGTTAATATATATATAATACATAAAATAACAATCCAATTAATAAAATAATTTTATTAACAAAATAAATAGTGACATTTAATAAAACGATAATAGAAATAATAATGTTAAAATATCCATGCAAATTAAACAACCAAAAAAATAATATTTTTATGTAGAAAATTTAATTAAATATAAAATAATAGAAATAAATCACAAATAATGAAAATAAATTAATAAAATCTCTAAATTTATTAACACTGCATATCTCATTTTAAAATAAAATAATTTTAAAAAAATAGGGTCATAACATTTTTCCTCTTCATTTTTTCTTCCCACCACCACCTCATCACTAGCTAACCACCACCGGCCAACCATCACCAGCTACCACCATTGCTAGCCGCGACCACCTCCACCAGTCACCATCACTTGTAGATCCTATGCAAATCTAATAGATTTCCATGTTTTTTTTTCCATTTTCATTTTCTTACATTTTGTTTATTGTTTTAAATCTTCATGTTTTCCTTTTATGTTTTTATGTTTTTATTTTTCTTATCTCTTCAAATTTAATATTTTAAATTTTGTTAGTTGATTTAAATAGTTTAATTAGTTAGTTAGTAAATTTTAATTTGTGTTTTTTTCAATTTATTCAATATTTATTATGATTTATGATCTTGACATATGTTATGTCGCTTGAATGTTAGATGAATGTTTAGGAATAAATTTTCTTGATATATTTTTTTACTCATTATATTCTAAATAGCAACACATAATGTATATGGTTTAGATAATTAGTTAATTTTTGGTCAATTAATTAAGCTACACATAATGTATGTGGTTTAGATAATTAGTTAAATTGTGGTAAATTAATTATTTAGTTATTTTATTTGGTAAATTAATTTTCTTAGTAATTATAACTATAGTAAAGTACTTAATTATAAGGGAAATTAACCTAAAGTAAATTAAATTGATATGTATTAAGTAGTTATATGAGACTTAAAATATTTTAAAAAATTAATTGGTAATTTATGTTTGTTTTATTTATTTGCATTTAATTTGTAATATAAATATTATACTCTCAATAGTTAGGGTGCTAAATATTTTTAAGCATAAATAAATAACAAAGTACATGTTTGTATACTCTATTTAATAAAATTTTCGAAGTATTGAAGTGTATTTGCATGTGAAAGTATTGTGCTTACTGTTGGATATAAAAATGACATATTAAAAGGGTTTTATTTGTACCATTTTAATTCATTTTTCTAATTTGATTTTTTTTTTTTAAAAAAAACATCATAGATTTTTTCATGGATGTTCAAGAGATACTATTAGGCTCATATGATCAAAGTCTGTAGCCCAAGTCCTAAATGCGGCAGTTTTCTTTCAAGTTTTCAAAAGATGTCGAGCCTCTCTAACCTTGGCTTGGAACTCAAGTCCATAATGGAGGGCATCTTGCTAAAGGAATCCTTGGCCCTTTACCCTAACTCAACCATATAGTGACCCTAGAAACATCCACTAGGTTTGTACCCTATCTTGCAAATGTATGATGATTTGTGTCTATATGTTGTGTTTTGGTTTAAATTAAGTCCTTGGTGACATATATATCTTATAATTAGCTGACTGTAATCAAGTTAACCTTATTTAGACTTTATATACACATTTGAACCTGAAAAGTTTATGCGAACCAATTTAGTCTATCATGACACATTTATTACATACTATTTGTTTCTTATAATCCAAAACAGTTAACACCATTAAGATCATACGTCTCAAACATATGACTCTTATGGTTATGATAGGTTTACTAAATTATGAAAACCTTAAGGTCTGAATAGGTATGTCTTGTCTGAAAAGAGTAAGCTTGAGATATCTCAATAACTTAACCATAGTTGTGGGGATCTAATGTTCGTAAGGTTATTTTGATATCCCATATTTTCGTTGACTTGAATATAATTATTAAATAAATTTCAAGTGACTAAAAATAGCATCTTCAAGAAATCAACAATAACAAGCAATACTCTTTTCTGTATTGCATTATTTCATGTAAGATTCTGACTTGCAACTCTATACATTAATATTCAATGATTCACTTAGCATGTATGTATCTACATATACATATATTTATTAAGTCCATATATAGTGATGTTATATGTAGACTAGTGATCTAGCATTTAGATTTTAATAATGCAAGAGGCCTATTCAATTCTTGATACATCCTCTTGGAAATTCACTAGGGGCGATTGAAGCACATGTACAACAATATTGGCAACTAGTTGGCTTTTGGTCAAGCAGCTCTTAAGATTTTGCCAAACTAACTCTTAAATGCGATTAGCCTTTTCACTTTCTATACATAAACTTAAGGAATCAGTATATAGACTGTTTATTGACAGGCTATACATCTAGCTTTTGGTACTGCCAAAAGTGGCTTTCTTATAGCCCTGTATTTGGAGTTTATATTTGAAAATTTAGGATTAGAAAGAAATCCATGAACATTAGTTTGACCTTCGAGCGTGCCTATAACTTAAGATATTGTAGGCCAAAGTGTTAAGGATGCATTGGTGCAAAACAGTGCTACATTTAGCATCACCATTGCTTCCCCTAATGAATAAGATATGCCCAACTCTGTATCAACCAATTTTAGTAGACTGCTACTCTCTTGCAAAATATAAGCTTGAATGAACCCAATGATGTTATTTTATTATGCGTGCAATGTAATACTATATCAAAATTTTTTACAACTTAGAAATTAAATGAATCCTAACATAGAAAAAACCAGATAAAAGAATTATACTTCTTGGAATAAGTTGAAAGAATTATGAAATAATTCAATTTCCTAGTTAATAAGATAAAAAAATTCCTCCTTTAGCTTGTAGTTTGTGCTACTCTTTCCACTAATAATGTCTAATGCAATAACTTTAAAAGCTATATACATTTGCTTTATTGGTTAAGTGGTCATACATTGCATACTCAGGAGCCATATAACCACTACAAAAGTCAAAGTAAAAACAAATTGACACACACTGAACGCATAAATATAAATAATCCTAATAACATAAATATGTTGGCCAGCTTTTATTGTTATGATGAAAGTATATTAAAGGAAAATAAAATGTCTAAATCAATAGATTGTCTAGTGAAAGGCTTGACTTGCTAACCAATACATTAATGTAAACAATCCTAATAATATAAATGTTTGGAAAATGACTTTGCTAACCAAAAGGAAGAAACAACAAAAGTTTTTTTCTTTGAAGTTTACGTGAAGATACTCCAAGAAAAATGTTGGATAATAATAATTTAAATATAAATACCAACAGTTCACACATTATGACTTTAGCTCTATCAATTGGAAACAAATATATGACATAAAAAAGGCTTAAGTTGACTTGTGAAATACAAAGTTAAAGACAATGATGCAAAACTCATATTTAATTAGTTAAACTTAAAATGATAAGAATAAGATCACGTTCTTACACAAGAACTTATACAATTCTAACAATCCGGGTTATGATGTCGGTATTATTATCTTTGTTTAACTTGGTTAAGCCAAAATCTAAAATCTTGGCATTCAGATCATTGTCAAGTAGCATATTGCTTGCCCTGATATCCCTATACGTAATTTTTATTATTGACTCTTCATGAAGGTATGCCAAACCTCTAACTACACCTAAATAAATTTTCTGTCTGGTGGGCCAGTCCAGTTTCAACTTGCTTGGTGAATTCCTCCTTGCAAATAATGAAAATAAAACCCACCCATTAATCTTCTTTTTTGTAATAATAAGAATAGTTTTGTTCAAATTTAAGTGCTCAATTTTTATAGATGCAAATTCAAAACTAGCCAAAAAGAGCTCAGGATAAATAGTTATTTTCCATATACTCGTATATCAGCAATAATTAGTTTCCTTCGACACAACATCCATATAGTTTTACTAGATTTGGATGTTGCATTGCAAAATTCATGCCAATCTTATTCAAAAATTCATGGTTCCTCTACCTAGACTTTGAGGAGATCTGTTTAACTGTAATTACTATTTCATATAATAACATTACAAGAAAATAGCATAATAGTGATGAGAAATTTCATCATAATTTAGTTTTACTAATTATTTAGTGATGGTATTCTTGTCGTCACAATAGTAGCTATCACTGTATTTAATGACGGAGGAAGATTCCATTAGAAAATTATATGTTGAATATCCGTCATAAAGTGGTGAAAAAAATAGTTTCCGTCACTAAAAATTCAATGTCAATAAAAAGTGTTTCAGTCACAATTTTGTGACATAGTAGTGACAGAAATCAGTCACAATTTTGTGACGGATTAGTGACAGAAATCAATCACAATTTTGTGGCAGAAATGGCTTCTGCCTCTAAAAATTCATTATCGATAAAAGGTATTGTTGTCATAATTTTTGCGATGGATTAGTGATAAAATTCCATCATAAAGTTATGATGGATTAGTGATAGGAATCCATCACTAACTTGTCACAAATTATTTAATCACTATTTTATCAAATTTGGTCATACATTTTTTATAGAATCATGACAGATAGCACCAATCTATCATTAAGTTACTCATCATTATTTCATCATTAATCCATCTTAACTTAATGACGGATTGCTGACAAAACGTCCATCACAAAATCGTCATAATTTATTGATGATATGTCCATCTCTATTCAGTAACTATTTTTTTCTCCCGTTATTATATTTTATATAATTTTTATAAATTAAATGTTTTTTAATGAGAATATATTTGATACATTTTAACAAAATTAGAGGAAAATTGAAATTTTATAATGAAAAATGTATTTCATAAGATAAAAAATACAAGTAATACAAGTCAAACATATCTAATAATAAACATTTATGTTTTACACATTAAACATTAAACTAGTCATCACCTAGTTTAAGGTGCAGAAGATCCTAATCCATAAAATTATTGAGTAGATTAAATTTTTTCCATAAAGTGCCTCATCTACTCCTTCATCATATGTAGACACTCTCTTTGGACATTTAACTTAACAATTGTTCTATCCATCTCTGCTTGCTTATTTGTGAGCTCCTCGTGCATAATCTCTCTAAATCGAGCTATTGATACAACAGCTTATGATGGATTGAGGTCCTGCAATGGAAGTAGGAGTGTCACGACCCGAACCTCATGGGTACGTGACCGATATTAGAGAATGGAAAAAAGTATAAAACTTCCACTTTTGCATCATTTTGCATCATTGTTGAAACTAGACTTTCACTTTTGCATCATTTTGTAGTTTTACCATCTCAAGCTAATCATAATGTGGTTCCATTCACCAAATTGTGTCATCAAACACCTGCTTACAATGATTTAAGACTTTGTGAGTGTCTTTGTTATCCTTTGTTATGTTCCACTGCAAAATATAAATTAGCACCCTGTTCATCTAAATGTGTATTCCTTGATTACAGTAAACTTCATAAGGGTACTGTCTTGATTTTCTTACTAGAAAAATCATTGTTTTTGTTGTGAAAATAAAGATTGAATTACTTATTTTTTTATAGAACTAAACTTGAATTTAGTAGTATTTAACTAGAAGAAAAATATTTTATAGTAGAATGATTTTGAGAGAATTTAGAGAGAGTTTGGAGAGAATTTAGAGAACTATAATATTGAAAGAATTTGGAGAGTAATCTATCTTTTCTTCTTCTTCTTTTTCTTAACCTCCTTATTAATGAATTTCAATCCCTTTACATAGAGATTTTCTTTTCACTATTTGAGTACTATTCTCTCATAAGCAATATATTGTTCATTCATAAGCAATATATTGTTCATTCACATTCATAATACTCCCCCTTGAATAACAATATTTTGCAACTGCCTCGTTAAAACCTTGCTAAATAAAACCCAGTGGGAAAAACTTTAGCTTAAGGAAAAAGAGTACAGTGCATGATATTCTCCCCCTCAAGTTAATATGTATAATCTTCCTTCACATAGTATGCAGATGTTGCATTCCAATATCGTGAACGTGCTTTCTAAAGATTGTAGTTGGAAGTGCCTTTGTGAAAAGATCAGCTAAATTCTGGCTAGACTAAATATACTTGATATCTATATGATTGTCTTTTATTAGCTCTTGAGTGTATGAAAAGAATCTTGGAGGTATATGTTTGGTTCTATCACTTTTGATATATCCTTCTCTTAACTGTGCAATGCATGCTGCATTATCTTCATATAAAATTATTGGACTTTTGTTGACTGGAAAACCACAAGATTCTTCAATATGATGTGTCATTGATCTAAGCCACACACACTCTCTACTTGCTTCATGTAGTGCAATAATTTCAGAATGATTTGAGGAAGTAGTGACAAGCGTTTGTTTCTGGGAACGCTAAGAAATTGCAGTTCCATTATTTGTGAACACATAGCCTGTTTGAGATTTCGCTTTATGAGGATCAGATAAATGCCCTGCATCTGCATAACCAATCAATTCTTGTTTTGAATTGTTAGAATAAAATAAACCCAAATCAACATTTCCTCGTAGGTATCGAAGTATATGTTTGACCCTTTTCCAATGCCTTTTTGTTGGAGCTGAACTGAACCTCGCTAATAAATTAACTGCAAAAGAAATGTCAGGTCTAGTACAATTAGCAACATACATTAGAGCTCCAATGACACTGAGATATGGAAATTCAGGACCAAGAATTTCTTCATTTTCTTCACAGGGTCGAAATGGATCAGTTTCAATATTTAGTGATCTAACGACCATTGGAGTATTTAAAGGATTTGCTTTATCCATATTAAAGCGTTTCAAGATCTTTTCTGTGTAATTTGATTGATGCACAAATATCCCATTGTGCATTTGCTCAATTTGTAAACCAAGGCAATACTTGGTTTTTCCAAGATCTTTTATTTCAAATTCTTCCTTTAAGTATACTGTTGCTTCATGGATCTCATTTTCTGTTCCAATGATATTCAAATCATCAACATATACAGCTATAATCATAAATCTGGATATTTTTTTCTTAATAAAAATGCATGGGCAAATAATATTACTCACATATCCTTTATTAATCAAATAATCGCTTAAACGATTATACCACATGCGCCCAGACTGTTTTAACCCATATAAAGATCTCTGGAGCTTGATCGAGTACATTTCTTTGGGTTTTGTACTTAATGCTTCAGGCATTTTAAATCCTTCAGGGATTCTCATATAAATGTCACTATCAAGTGATCCATACAAATAAGCAGTCACAACATCCATAAGACGCATTTCTAATTTCTTAGAAACTACTAGGCTAATCAGATACCTGAACGTAATTGCATCCATAACAGGAGAATACGTTTCATCATAATCAATTCCTGGCCTTTGTGAAAAACCTTGAGCTACAAGTCTAGCTTTGTACCTTATTATTTCATTTTTCTTATTTCTCTTTCGTACAAAGACCCATTTGTATCCTACAGGTTTCATAGTTTTAGGCATAGGAATAATTGGCCCAAAAACATTTCGTTTGTTTAGTGAGTCCAATTCAGCCTGCATAGCATCTTTCCATTTTATCCAATCATGCCTATTTTGACTTTCCATGACTGATTTTGGTTCAGGATCATCTTTGTCATTTATGATTTCACATGCAACAGTATATGACAATGTTTCATGACTTTCTTTATTTTCTATTTCTTCAGGGATATTTTCCTAGCTATCAATATGATTATCTACTCCCTTTCTCTTTCGAGGATTTTTATCCTTAGAACCAATTGGTCTTCCATGCTTCTGGCGTGTTTTAGACTCATGAGTATCTTTATTCTCAGGTTTTATTTCTGGAATTTCAATACGAGCAGGAGCATTGGCTGCTGGTATATATGATTTAGTCACTCTTTTTGTATCAGTAAATGCATCTGGCAATTGATTTGTAATTGCTTGTAAGTGCACAATCTTTTGCACTTCTAATTCACATTTTTTTTGTGAGGATCCAGATGCAATAATGATGGTTGATTCCATGAAATATCCTTTTTCCCTTCTTTCTCCCCTTTTCCTAATGTTCGGAAAACAACCTCATTAAATTGGCAATCAGCAAAACGTGCTGTAAAAACATCACCAGTTAGAGGTTCAAGATATCTAATAATCGAGGGTGTTTCAAAGCCAATATAAATTCCCAATCTTCGTTGAGGACCCATTTTTGTGCGCTGAGGTGGCGCAATGGGTACATATACTGCACAACCAAAAATTTTGAGATGGGAAATATTTGGCTCTTGACCAAATGCCAATTGTAGTGGGGAGTATTTATGATATGCACTAGGTCTGATGCGAATTAATGAAGCAGCATGTAGGATTGCATGACCCCAAACTGAAATGGGAAGCTTTGTTCTTATTATTAATGGTCTAGTAATAAGCTGAAGTCGTTTAATCAATGATTGAGCTAAACCATTTTGAGTATGTACATGGGCAACAGGATGCTCAACAATGATCCCAGTAGACATACAATAATCATTGAATGCTTGAGATGTAAATTCACCAGCATTATCAAGTCTTACCCTCTTGATTGTATAATCAGGGAATTGTGCTCGTAATTTAATAATTTCAGCAAGCAACCTTGCAAATGCAACATTACGAGTTGACAATAGACAAACATGTGACCATCTACTAGATGCATCAATTAATACCATAAAATATCTGAATGGTCCACATGGTGGGTGAATTGGCCCACATATATCACCTTGAATTCTTTCAAGAAACATAGGTGATTCATTTTGAATTTTAGATGGTGAAGGTCTCAAGATTAATTTTCCGAGAGAACAAGCTGTACATGGCATTTCATTTGATTGAGGAATTCTTTGCCCCTTCAAGGGATGCCCATGTGAATTCTCAATTATCCTTCGCATCATTACTGATCCAGGATGACCTAATCTGTTATGCCATAAATTTATTATTGAAGGATCATAAGATTTTTCTTTTACTGCCATATTTGATTCAATTACATGTATATGCATGTAATGCAATCCAGTAGGGAGTTTTGGCAGTCTTTCCAATACTTGCATTTTTCCTGATTCATAGGAAACTATATTTAAATATTTGTTACCATTTATAGTAATAGATTGGGTATCACACCCATTTCGATATATGTCATCAAAACTCAATAAATTTCTTGTTGATTTTGGTGAAAACAAAGCTTCATCAATTATATACTTTGTTCCATTTGGTAACATAAATTTAGCTTTGCCAATTCCTTCAATCAGATCTACAGGACCTGATATTGTTTTTACAACTGCCTTTGTGGGCTTTATTTCAGAGAAATAATCTCTATTTTTCAAGATAGTATGTGTAGTACCACTATCTGGTATGCAGAGATCTCCAATACTGTCTTTATGTTGAGTACAATCCATATTAAACTTCAAAATAGATAAACACAAAATTAATCAATTAAGGTAAAAACATAAAATAATTGTAAAGTAGGACATTTTATTTAATTTAAAAATAACATACATAACAATAACATATTCTTCAGAATCAAATAAGTAATAACAATATACTTAAAATTAGAGATGTCTCAATTTCCATTGTCAGTAAAATCATCAGTAAAATCAGAAACATCTAGATAAGTTCTATCATTAACATGAGTATGATGCTCATTGAAGTTTATTTCCTTTTCTTTGCCTTTCAATGATGCCTTATAAAGTTGGCAAAGATGTGGTGGTATTCGACAAATTCGTGACCAGTGTCCTTTACTACCACATCTGAAACACACAGTTTCAGACTTATGTTGAGGCCTTTCTTGAACACCACTGATGACTGATTTTAACTTCTTTTGAGGTTGAGTCTGAGTTTGTTGTGGAGTATTACTATATTTATTTCCATGACCATGGCCAAAGAATTGACCTCTTCCACGTCCACGACCTCTACCTCTCCCACGTCCACGGCTATTGTAATTTTTATATCTGGAATAATTTGTAGCATTTGCTTCTGGAAATGCTATTGAGCCAGTGGGATAGGACTGATGATTTTTCATCAAGAGTTCATTATTTTTCTCAACTACCAGTAGGCATGAAATTAGTTCAGAATATTTTTTAAATCTCTGCATCCTGTATTGTTGTTGCAGTGTAACATTTGATGCATGAAATGTGGAGTAAGTTTCTCCAGCATATCCTCATCTGTGACTGTCTGTCCACAGAATTTTAATTATGATACTATTATGAACATTGCAGAATTATAGTCACTCACTTTTTTGAAATCTTGAAAGCGTAAAGCTCTCCATTCATCAGTGACTATTGGTAGTATTACATCTCTTTGATGATCATATCTGTCTTTTAGATCCTTCCAAAGAACACTTGGATCTTTGACAGTCAAATATTCACATTTTAATCCTTCATCAAGATGACGATCGAGAAAAATTATAGACTTGGCCTTATCTTGCAATGAGGTGTTATTATTTTCTTTTATGGTATCAATTAACCCCATTGATTGAAGATGTATTTCTACATCTAGAATTCAAGACATATAATTTTTTCCCGTGATGTCAAGAGCAACGAACTCAAGCTTTGCTAGATTTGTCATTATGATAACTAATAAAAAAAATATAACTCAATTAGAATTCATAAATTTGATGACTACTAAAAAAAATCAAACATGATCAGAATTTACTAATTAATTATATCATGAATGAATATTGCAAGAAATAATAGTGGTACAAAAAATGATACAATAATACTTAAAATTATATCAAATAGAAAATCATCTTCCATATTAATTATTCCTAAAACTATTATAATAGTCATGATCAAAACACAAATATAAATGTACCAAATCATGTTTACAATTTAGAGTAAAGAGAGAAAGAGAAAATGTATGAATTTGTGTGAATGAATAAAATTTATAGCTTATCTATTTATAATGAAAAATATAGTCGTTTATTACCGTTATATTACCGTTGGTAATAAAAATATAGCCGTTAGAATTTTTTTTTAATATAATATATTGAGAAATAAATTATATAAAGTAAAATCAATAAATAATGTTGATATGATTATTTATAGCAAGTGAGTTAACATAACGATATGTATAAATATGGGGCAAAACCGTCCATTAATATAAAATGGGGTATAGCCTTCCATTAACATAAATAATAAAAAAATAAATGTGCATAAATATAAATTGGTAGGGGGCATAGCCATCCATAAGGTTAGAACCATTTCTAGCAATATTTGCATCAATTGTGTAGTTAGTAAAACAAAATAAAAATAACAATTAATATAAAGTTAGATTGAAGAAATAAATATAAATATATAAATTAGTAGGAGGTATAACCATCCATGATAATATATAATCAACTAATATATTCATAAATATTAAATATTAAGAAATATGTACCTTATTGTTTTGATCGAGAGCTCCTCGTGCTGATAACGTGTTGTGAAAATAAAAATTGAATTACTTATTTTGTTATAGAACTAAACTTGAATTTAGTAGTATTTAACTAGAAGAAAAATATTTTATAGTAGAATGATTTTGAGAGAATTTAGAGAGAGTTTGGAGAGAATTTAGAGAACTATAATATTGAAAGAATTTGGAGAGTAATCTATCTTTTCTTCTTCTTCTTTTTTTTAACCTCCTCATTAATGAATTTCAATCCCTTTATATAGAGATTTTCTTTTCACTATTTAAGTATTATTCTCTCACAAGTAATATATTATTCATTCACAAATAATATATTGTTCATTCACATTCATAATAGTTTTAATATTATTTTTTTATGAATAAGTCTTTCCTTTTAAAAAGGGTGATGACAATGTTGCTCCTGGCAATCATATTGTTACCGCCCCTACACCACAAGCCATAATTTTCACACCTCCTTTTATTTGTCAAAATCCACCTCCCACATCAGTTCACAAAAGTCCAATTCTCACCCACCTAACAGTGCTACATCATCTCAAACTCCTTCTTCTGCCAACCCCTCCTTATCTACTACTCAACTAACCATTAATTCCTTATCCACCACATCAACCTCGATACAAATAACCTCTCCTACCCCTACCGAAAGTCTAGGCCTTCCACTTAATGTTGACTTATCTCACTCCCACCCGTAGCCTCAAAACCCAATGCCAACTCAAAACCTAACGCCAATTTCCATACCCCGCCAGCATCATATGATTACTCACTCTATAGTGGGTGATCTTAAACCCAAATCTTTCATCTCAAGTGCTACATTTTCTGCTGAACCTATATGTTACTCAACTGCCGCCAAATTGCCATAATAGAGAAAGGTGATGTCAGAAGAATATAATACACTCCTTGCTAATGACACATGGGAATGCGTTCCTCCATCTTCTAATCAGAATGTCTTGGGTTACAAATGGGTCTATCGGATCAAATGTAATGTTAATGGCATGGTTGATAGCTACAAAGCTAGACTAATGGCAAAAGTTACCATTAATACCTTGGAATGGACTTTACTCATACCTATAGTCCTATAATTCAACCACATACCATTTGACCTGTGCTCTCTCCAGCAATATCAAACGAATGGGGGACAGCTAGACGTATCCAATGCATTTCTTCATGGGAAACTTGAAGAAGATGCATACATGCATCAATCACAAGGTTTTGTTTGCTCTCACTTCCCTAGTTATGTTTGTAAACTCAAGCATTCTTTGTATGGTTTGTGTTAGGCACCAGTTCAATGGTAGAAGTTTCTTTCCCAAGCTCTTCAAAAACTTGGCTTTTATGCTTCGCAAACTGACACTTTTCTCTATTACTACAACTGTGGCTCCATTAAAGCATTTTGTCTCATTTATGTTGATAATTTAATTCTCATAAGCTCTTCTTCACTGCACAACCAGCAAGTTATTAATTCTCTTCGGTAATCGTTTGCCTTAAAAGATTTTGGTCTCTTGTATTCCTTTTGGGTATTGAGGCAACTTTCACATCAACCGGACTTCTTTTAACTCAGTCTAAATACATAAAAGATCTTCTGTCCAAGGCAAATATGGCTGAAGCTAAAGGTGTATCCACTCACTCTTGTCTTAACTCGAAGCTATCCATTAATCTTGGCACACCATTTAATGATCCCAGCCCATACCAAAGCATAATTGGAGGTTTACAATACTTATCTCTAACTAGGTCTGATATTTCATTCTTTGCAAATAAGTTTTCATAATTTATACATGCTCCAACCTCTTATCATTAGAGTGCAGTGAAGCGAATACTCCGATATCTTGCAAACAACGCTAAATCATGGCCTTCTTTTACATCGATCCTCTACTCATGCTATCAATGATTATAATGACACAGACTGGGCAGGTTCTATGGATGACCGTAAGTCCACAACTGGATACACCATTAACATTAGCAATAATCTTGTTTCTTGGAGCTCTAGAAAGCAGAGGTGTGTAGCCAGATCATCTACTGAGGATCAATATCAAGCCTTGGCTACTACTTTCCAAGAGATACACTGGTTGCAATCCCTACTCCAAGAACTTGGCTACAAGAATCTGCCCACTCCTACCCTATAGTACGACAACATCAGTGCCACTTACCTCATCACCATGCCCGTTCCAAACACCTCGAAATAGACTACCACTTTGTACATGATAAAGTCCTGAATAAACTGATGTTCGTCAAGAACATTGCTTCTCCAGACCAAATTGCCGATTGTTTAACCAAGCCACTCAGCAAGCACAGATTTCTTCAATTACGGGATAAGTTGAACATTGTTTCATCCCCTGTTCAACTTGCGGGAGGGTGATAAAGATAAAACTCATTCTTCTTATCTAGTCTTATCTAGTCTAAATAGTGTATCAGATGCTAGGTAGGATTTTGATGCAAGTGATCATAGGACATCCAGCGTCCCAATTTCTACCGTGCATCGTATTGGGATATTCGATATTAAGACTTTTAACAAAGATAGAAATGCTGGGAACCCTTTGGTGAGGAAGCTTGACCGTGTTGGCAAATTTGGGCAAGTGATGGTGAAAAGAAGGTGATTAAGAAGTAAGGCCTGTAAACATGATCATAGATTCCATAGTGATAAGAGTTCATAGGATCAAAGCACCGAAACCTTGGAGTACAGAGTGAAGCTGAGCTAGAAACGGTGTCCATTTTTTTATTTTTTATTTTTTTGGCTTTGGTGTGCATGTGAATGTTTTAAAAAATGAATAAAAATAAGTGAATTGTTGGCAATTTTATGGAAATGGTGGAAGAGGAGGAGGTGTCAAAGTTGTAGAGATATGTTGAGATGAGAGAAATGGCACCAAAAAAAAAAAGATGCACCTTGAAAATTTTCTATTAAGGTTAACTTCAAAGAATTTGGCAAATATTGAATAGGTTAAGGCTTATAATTTTTTTAAAAATATATTAATAAGTTAAGAGTTTATTTTTTTAATTTAAAAAATTTAAGAATTTATTTTTAAATTATATGCTTATAAAATATTTTAGATAATACTTTTACAAATTTTATCTAAATTATTTAGAATATAAATATTTATAAAATTTTAGGGTACAAATATTGTTTAATTAAAGGTTAAAATAACACCCACAACATAGTATAAATAAAATTTTATTTTAAAATTTATGAGATGTAAATAATTTATGAGATGTAACTGGCACTAGCATCATCTTCTCTTATAGGCAATTAAACTTTACGGGATTTACAAAATTTGTATGTTAAAAAAAATAAAATAAAGTACTGCATTTTAACAATGTTTAGCCACATAATTAAGGCATGTCGTGGATCAAGGTAAGAAGAATAAGACGGATGGTAGCGAGGAAAGGTGGGCTCATGTCAAAATCAGAAGTAGACAATTCAAGGCGAAATTTCTTATGTGACAAAAGTCATATATTAGGTTGGAGGGACTGGAAATTTCTTAAAACAATATTTTCCACATCTAATGTTCAAACCGGCCACTATTCTGACCCCTTGTGGAAATTGATAAATTCATTAGAAATTAAGATATGATAATACTAGAAAGTGGAATTAAAATAACTTCTTTGGAATTAAACCTCACTCTTTCATATATTAACAAGTGTCCAATATATATCATCACACTATAGAATGATGGCAAAATTTATAAAACTCTTATATTTAATTTAAAATTTTATACCTAAAAATGTATATTAAATATTTGCATCCAAATTTAAGGTAATTTTGAAGTTAAAATCACATTCTTCTTTATCTAAAATATAATTTATATATATATATATATATATTCCTAAGTCTTTTTTTCTTTTACGAATGAGGATCAATCATTAACATTGTTCTTTCATTGAAATGTGTGCAGGGTAAGTGATAGGGAGTAGGCATGCTCTTGGAATTTTTATCTTTTGTTGCTGCATGTTGATTACTTGTTTTGATCTTTAAGGGTTTTGTTAATCACGATTAGTAGCAGGCTTAAAGAAAATGTCCGCTAAAATTGATTGTAAACTACACTTATAAGGTGTGTTACTTTCAGCTTTTTAGATTACTTATTTTACTTAATTACATCGTTAGTTTAAGTTCAAGTTCAGTTAATAAAATCAGCCAAACAATTCAAACTTTAGCTCTTCTTGTTCTTTTCACAGTAAAATCAAAAGAAAAGGACAAGAGTCGGCTTAAGATGTGTTAGATGTGCAAGATAAAGATCTACAAGGAAACAAGAACTGGTCCATTTCCTAAATATTCCTCAATTTTATACAATTTAAAAGGAAATTTGTAGGAAAATAATTTAGTAATCTCTTTTTTTCAAAGGTATTATAAGATGTAAAATTTGAATTCTACCGTTATTAATTTTCATTAGATATAAAAAAAAAAATTGTTGCTATTCTATAGTACATTAATTAATATATTTTTTTTTTATCAAGTTTGACTCTTATCAGAAGTTTAATTATTTTCACTTAATTTAAAAGAAGTCGATTGATATTTATATTTGTAGCCTCTCAATTTATTATTATAAATAATAGAAATTAAAAGTTGAAATTTTGTGAAATTAAAAAAAAAGAAGCTAAGATTAATGAATTAATTTTTTTTGTATTAAAGAAGTTAATTAGAGATACACTGCATATCTGAATACAATATGCTCATGAAATCAAGGATGAATGTTGAAAGAATTACAGCCAATTTGCATTGAAGATACATGCTTAGTGAGCCAATTAGCTGCTCTGTTCACAGACCTGGAAGCATACTGAAAACAAATATGGTAAAGGAACTAAATTTTGATCGAGTAGAAAAAATAAGATTAAAATAAAATTACATTAAAATAAAATAAGACTGATTAGAAAAGATACTAAATTAAAATAAAATTAAGTACAAAAAAGTTGGTAAATGATCAACTTTTGTCATTTTCTTAATTTCTTCTTTTTATATGATTCTTTGACAAACTACTCGTTATTTAGATAACTATTTCAAGATCCATCAAATTATACTATTTCCATAACCCACTTCATAATTATTCAAATACATGTATTTGAATAATTAAAAGGTTATTTGAAGCACACGAGTCCTAGCCCAAATTACAAAGGTGAGAAATCTATAATTAAAAGATTATGGATTCAATTTCTGAAGTCTTTTGGTCTATGATATACTATTGAAAATGATATTTTTTACACTATATATATATATATATATATATATAATTAATAATAATATTTATAATATATATAATGTATTTCGGTTTTAATTGATATGTAAACAAAAAAAATACATGTATTGAATACTTATTTTATTTTTGTAAGATTACATTTATTGAAAAAAGTATTCTCTCTCTCATCCGCACATTTACATATATAATAATATAACATAATACACACTATGCTACTCTCATATATTTTATTCATCGGCTATTCTATTCTCATGAAATCAATAAAATGTCTTTCCATTTCAGTTTCGAGCAATTTAAGTTTCAGTGGGACTTGGTGAAAATTTGGCGGATTCTAAGGGCCAATAAGGTTGGCCATAGGGCATAAAACAGTGTCTATATTTGGATTGCAAAACGTCACAATGGAGAGTCTTTCTTTTATTGAATGGACTGTTGCTCTCTGCTTGATGCTTCTATAAATACCATTGCTCATAATCTGTAAAAGAAGGTTTGACATAAAGATCGTAATGCAACTCATATTATTATTATTAGCACTTCTAAACTTGTAATTTGTTGGACTAAAAAATAAACAAGCATGCATTCCATCATTAAATTTAGCTCCTCTAGGTGTATTATACTTAATGACCATATTTAACTCATACATTAAAAATTTTACATATAATTAATAAGTGGGAGATTATAACACATCAACTAAATAATTTATACTTGATCAATAGGATACGTGTCTCTTTGTAATAAATTAGGTTATAATACACCCGGTGTAAATAAAAAATTTTCTAAATAAATATGTGATATAAGTATATGTGTTGCAAATCTTGCATGGGAAAAAATAGAACTTTTTCAAATGTTAATGTCTCGTAAAAAAACGCACTTTAATATCTTAAAAAGAACCATGTTTGTGAGTCCTCTACTATTTTTAATCCAAAATATTAATGCATTGAATTTATGAATTCTTCTTGTTTAAATGCACATTAACTTATTTTTTTCTGATGTGAAATCTCATCTTGCAATAAAACAATACAAAGTAAACAAAGAAAATACCTCCATTATGTCCCCAATGTTGACAGTAAAAGCATTTGGAAGTGGTTTAATTGGAACCCATCGGCCATCTTTTCGGATTTGTAGTCCTTCTGTTTCATTGAGATGAAATAAAATTGTTAAAGCATCTGCATCCGAGTGAGGTGTGAATCCAAGGGCCTTTTCTGGTTCAGGGTATGGAGGATAGTAATTTATTCTCTTTGCTTCAAATTTATGTTACAAGGAAGCGGAAACAGAGAAAAGTGAAAATGGATACGACAAAACCTTATTTATTAAAATATAAAAAATAGAAATATATAAATATTAAAAGTATATAAGTATATAAATAAATATTAAAAATATAAGAATATATCTATCAAATAATAGTATAATTATAGAAATTATTTTTTTTAGTTAAGAAAAATATAATTTGTTTTTAATCTGTCCCCTTCATTATTTTCCTAAATAAGAAATAATAAAATATATATATTTTTCAAATTGAAAAGGCATTTTCAAGTAATAAACGTGTTTTTTAATTTTTTTCAATTTACAGAAACGGTTCTAAAATGTTTTCGAGGAATTTTCTGAAGCTTCCAATACGGAAATGTTTTCAAAATGTAGAATCACCTATTCATAGCATTTTAGCTTGAAATCCATCATTGAACATCTCTTTCATCCCTTTTCGTTTCATTGCTGTAAATTTCTAGAGTCTCTATAAAAAAAAAAAAAAAAAAAAAATCAACTTGTATAATAGATGTATTAAATAGAAGAAAAAATGACTTCCGTTTAGAGTATAAACTATTTTATAATAAAAATATAAAAATCATTTTTTAGACTTGTATAGATGTATTAAATAGGAAATATATAAAAGTTTTATAAAAATATGTCAAATAGTTTATTCACTATAAATGTCACCTTAACCCCTCACCTAGAAAAGGATTTCGGATTTTCTATTTTTATTACAATTGTTTTATATTCAGTTACAAACTCTCTCTCTCTATATATATATATACATATATATATATTTTTTTTTCTCTTAAAAATTTTGAAATTAATGCAATTGGTTTTAGTTTTTATTTTTAAAATTTTAAGTCTTAAATTTTACATTTAAAAATTTTATAAATTTAAATAAAATTATATTTATTATTAAATCTAAATCAAAACAATAAATTATTTAATAATTATAAGGTTATATATAAAAGTCTAATAAAACTACAAGTTGCATATGAACTAAAATTAATAATACAGTTTTTCAATGAAAAATTTTATATAATTTCATACTATTTGTAGTTTATAATACAGAAACGAAACGCAAAAATGTCTATACATAGAACTTTCTGTGCATCATAGCTAGAAATCCATCATTGAACATCTCTTTCATTTCCTCAACATCAATCTTCAATGCTTTTGCAATGTTGCCCTAAAAGTTCTAAAACTACCCTTTTCGTTTCACTGCTGTAAATTTCTAGAGTCTCTCTGTAAAAAAAAAAAAAATATATATATATATATATCAACTTGTATAATAGATGTATTAAATAGAAAAAAATAACTCCCGTTTAGACTAGAAACTATTTTATAATAAAAATATATAAAAATCTGTAATAATCTAAATATTTTTAAATTATTATTATTATTATTATATATATATATATATATATTGAGATTTGTAGCGTTATTAATTATTTTTTAATCTTGTGTTATTATTATGTTGAATTGTTATATCTAATTATCAAATTTAAGATTTATTTCGGGTCACTTGTATGTACTATATTATATTTATGTGAAGTTTTAGAACTTTAACTTAAATGCATATTTATAACATATAGTGTTATGTGAATTTATCTAAAGTTATGTGTGTGTTATGTATATATATGTATGGGTTAGTTGACTAATTATTAAGTGTGTGGTTGAGTATTAGACAAAAAGCTTGTATTAAAGTCAAAAAAATTCATACCACATTCTTCTTTTCCCATTTTTTCATCCTGCTTCCCTCCCTGTGCTTCTCCTTCTGCTTGGTTTAGACCCGCCATCACCGCCATCACCTCACACCATCTTCACCATCTCCTGCTTGCTCTCTTCCTTATTGTCTCTGCACTAAAGCCTCTCGATCCAGTCTCCTTCTCCTTCTTCACACGAGGACAACAGTAGCCTTTCAGCCCTACTTTGCGATGCCCAACTCCTCCGCTACCTGCAGCCACCAGAGACAACAGCAGTTCCAGCTCAGGTGACAGCAACTCCTTCGGCAACCCCTTCCCCTATCCTTGAATCTTAGCTTTGGTAGGATATAGGTTAGTGGTTAGTTAGTTTTTGGGTTGGTTCTTAGTTGATTTAGATTGTTTATTAGTTGATTTTTGTTAGTTATTGAGTGATTTATATGATTTGAGTTAGTTTGTGTTGGTAATTTAAGTTAGTAATTTTAGTGTTAATAATAGTTTTTAGTAAATTTATATAATTTTTGAGAAATTGTTATTATTATGTAAATATTGGAATTTTGGGTTAATTGTGTAATTTTGTTGAAAATATAGTTAAATATTATGTTTTAAATGATTTTGGAATTTTATAGGGTATTACAGTAATATTTATAAATTATTTACTATTTTTAATTAATCATTACTAATTTTCAAAATTTATATTCAAATAATATATTATTTACTATTTTGATGATTAAATGGATTTTAAATTACTTTTATTTTATAATTTGCTATTTGAATAATTAAATGTGAATTTGACTATTTTATGTTGAATAATTGAAAAAAATTGGATTTTTATATATTTATATAAATTATATTGTGATTTATTATTGTATTTATAGATTTTTAGTGATTTTAAAATATTATTATTTAATATTTATTTTTTTTTATCTCAAATTGTGAACTTCGGTTAGGAATTGTGTAGTTCGGGGTCCCAAGCTAAGGTGTTGAGCTATTGTAAAGTTTAGAAGTGTGTTTGCTTACAGGATTGACTCTACTTTTGTAGAGGAATATCCGTTTTACAGAGGAAACTCTATCGGATTTTTGGTACATTTCTCATAAAACGTGACATCGGGTCAATCCTAAGTTTTGAATTTTGAGTCGTGTCTTCCTTAGAAATTCTAGAAGGTAGGATTTCTACTTTCTGATAGTTGTTTTATTTTCTGTCGTTTAGCTATCCATCCGGTTGTATCTACCTATCGCGTTTACCGGTCGAGGTCGGACACGACATAGCAGAGGAGTGCATCCATCTTATAAGTTAATATTCGATTTGCATGTTGGGTTTTTAAATTAAATACATAAAGTTATGATGAATTTAAATTTTATGAAAATTCAAGTTGGTATTCTTTATATGATATTGCATGGTTTAATTTTATAGTTGTTTTATTTTATTTTTATTTTTATTTATTGTAATTTTTTCTTGTTTTATTTATTTTCATTTATTTTAAATAAACTACAGTAGAACAAGTTATCTTATGGGTTTCATCAAAACCGTGTGTGCACTGATAAAATATTTGGTTGAATTGATTATATTACTAGGGTTGAAGGTCTGATGATGTTTTGCTCTCGAACACCGCCAGTAATATGATATTTGGTTATATTGATTAAATATTGGGGCCGAAGGTCTGGTAATGTTTTGCTTTCTGACACCACCAGTAAAGTTGGATTTATATTTATCAAATCACTGGGGTCAATGGTCTGGTGATGCTTTACTCTCGAACACCGCCAGTGATATTGGATTAAGTGATGTGACTGCAACTGTGCATTCTGGTAATATTTTGCTCTCAGGATCCAACAGTCTTGGATATAAGTAAACCGATTAGCTGTTAGAATTGAGGATTATGGTTCTACCTAGTTTTTATAATATAATATTTTGAAAGCATTTAAAAATTTATTCCTCCTTTTGGAAAATGGATTTCTTATATATATATATATTAAAGGATTTGAGTAAAAATTATAAATATATTATATTTTCATAAAAACCTATTTTAAAGGAGATTTTCAAACTACATTCATTTCTTTTGTTAGCTTACTCAGTGAGGTTTGATTTCCCTCAATTTATTTTTTTTTTAGGAGTTTGGAAGTCTTCAGTTAGGTCTACTTCCCTACGTCGAGTATTTTCCTCACCAGCTATTTTATGTAGGTCTATATAGTTGTGTTTGTATTAGTATCCATATACTGTAGTAGAGAAATTGTATCACTGCATACTTTAATTTGGATATTATATATTTAAGATTTATGTATTGAGATATTATTTTGTATAATTGATTATTACTATGTTATGCATGATGATGGTATGGTTTGTTTTAATTGAAAAAAATTAGTTTGATAATGTGCATCATGATTCAATTATTTTATTGTAAGGTTTTAAATTGAAATGTTCCGCGTTTTTCTTTTAAGGCTTACTAAAAGTTTCGGTAGCTTTAAGTTTTTCCATTTTCCAGTGCCGGTCACATGCCCCTGAATTCAGGTCATGACAAAATCATTTTTTAGACTTATATCAATGCATTATGTAGGAAATATATAAAAAATTTATAAAAACATGTCAAATAGTTTATTCACTATAAATGTCGCCTTAACCCCTCACCTAGAAAAGGATTTCGGATTTTCTATTTTTATTATAATCGTTTTATATTCGATTACAAACTAATATATATATGGGACAAATTTTTTGGACAAAAAATTATATGTATTTTTTTTATATACAAACAAAAATAGTTGTAGTTCATTTTCTTAAAAATTTTGAAACTAATGCAATATTTTGTTTTAGTTTTTATTTTCAAAATTTTAAATCTTAAATTTTACATTTAAAAATTGGATAAATTTAAATAAAATTATATTTATTATTAAATCTAAATAAAAAAATAAATTATTTAATAATTATAAGGTTATATATAAAAGTCTAATAAAACTACAAGTTACATATGAACTAAAATTAATAATACAGTTTTTTAATGAAAATTTTTGTATAATTTTATACCATTTGTAATACATGTAAAAGTAATTAGAAAGACTAAAACTTATAAAGAAGTAAGAAATCTTTATAACTTGATAAAAATTGGCTTATTTTATAATATTTTTATTTATATGTTTTACATATAAGCGATTTAATTATTTTTGAAAACATTAATCAATTAGAAAAAAAAATATTTATAGATAGTTCATAAATTTTTTTTTGTTGAAATAATTTTTCAAATTGCAACTAGTATAAATTTTTAATTTAAAATCCTGATTTATTTCAATACAAATATATTTATTATGCATTTATAAATTTATTTTGATTATATTATAAATAAAATAATATTACTTTTCCAAATACAATAATTCTTCTTTTTTTTTTTTCATTAAAGGGAAAGGCTAATGCCAGAATTACATAACACAAGGTCTTGGAGTTGAAACACCTATACTATTCTAGTATAAGATATCCATGATACCCCTAAGAGGTAAATCCAACTGAGTAAACCCAATGGGGTAGGTGAGAGCATGGGTAGCCAGGAAATCCGCACTACGATTACCTTCACACAGAATATGCGTAATTCGGACATGCCATTACTTGTCAACAAGCCTTCTAATCTCCTGAAAATGAGATAAGTACTGAATTGGGATTCTGTTACCACCATGCAGCATGTTAACTGCACTCTTATTATCATATTCCAAATGAACATATCTGAACCCCACCCAAGCAATGCGAATATCGTAAATCATTCCCCAACATTCAGATGCTAGAACACTGCAAGTACTGAGGTTGGCAACAAATCCAACTACCCAATCGCCCAATTCATTCCTAATTAGGCCACCTGCACTAGCCAAGTTAGTACTTTGTCTCAAGCAGCCATATGTGTTAATCTTCAACCAATGAGAGTCTTGAGGATGCCAAGCTACTTCTTTGATTAACCTACTAATTGCCAAGCTCACAGAAATTCGCTTTTTAGCCACAACAAAAGTTAGGACCTTAGAGAAAACTGACAATAGCAGGTCCCATGGAGTTCTATAGTCTTCCTCAAAAAGACTTTTATTTCTTTTACCCCCAAAAAAACCAGCAGGAAGTACCATAAACCATTCCCTAATCCAAATCAGAGCTGATATTCATACCATTTTGCAGATTATCCAAAATCCCATCCTCACAGCCAATATTGTAAAAGGGAATAAGAGATGAGGCCGGAACTAACCTGATCCAAAGATGCTCAGACACTTTACAATCTCTAATAACATGGAGGATATCTTCATCTTTCTCTCCACAAATATCACATTTTGGATCATTAGTCATATAACGGTGAACCCTCTCCATGTTAGTAAACAATTTCCCATGGACACAAAGCCACAAGAACATCAAAATTTACTGCGGACCATGCCAATTCCATAACACTTTCCATTTAGAATTGCTCTGAGAAAGTGAACTAGTAGTGATATCTTTATAGGCAGAATTCACTGAGAAAATTAAGCTAGAAGAATGGGTCCAATATAACACATCTTCACCATCTCTTGACATTAGAGGTTTAATGGCTGCAATAGACATAAGCACCGAAGGCAGTAGTACCCACTAAAATTTAGACCAATCCCAGTTGCCATTGACGTCAATGAATTAACTCACCATCCAATTCAGAGTCTTTGGAGGAACCTCAACTACAACAAGGTCTTTAAGCATATTAGTGATATGCACTAGGTCAATCATGTATGACTATGTTTTGACTTTATCATTTTATTTAATAAAAAGCTATTTTTTATTATCATTTTGTGTTATAAAAAATTACTTGAATAGTCAATTCTTACTAAGGTCATCAAGTATATGACTTGATAGTAAAACCCTTAGATTAAATAAATATGAGTTCTATTCAAATTATCCCTAGACATAATAATATGTTATAGCTAGTATGATGTTGATTGATGATTATGTTTTACTAATCATGAATATGAGATTTTAAGTCAACTCATAGGTACTTATTTGGGAAATAATGTACTGGATTGACCCATTATGAGAATACTACATAGATAATTGTCATAAGTAATTCTCATCATAATAATATTGATTTAGTCATTTAACCTTGAAATTATCGTGGATTTCTACATAACTATTATATATTTTGACACAATCTAACATTGTCTTTAACATGATGATTAAATAGATTGTTATTGGATATGAAATGAGTTATGTGAGGAATGTGAGTGATTGAGAAGGAAGTTGTCCCTCATTTAATCTGAGCAAGATATCTATGGGCCCCTTGATAAGATAGACTGAGGAAAATGTATGGTCATGCTAAAGTGAATTGATAAAGAGTTATCATTCTCAGTCTACTTAAAGTCAAGAAATAATATGATTGAATTGTATAAGAATGACAGAAACTATGCCTTATTTTCAATCAAGATATCATATGACAAAGGGATTACAATATTTATTATAAATTAGGTTATGTCGAATTATTAACTTCACATGACTTAGGTAGTTATAATGTCTTGCTAGAGGCCACTTATGACTTATAGGCCTAAATAGAAATTTAAGGCCCACTGTCAATGTCATGTGAACTTACAAGGTCACACACTTAGAACAGGCCTAAAAACGGATATGGGTTTGAGAAGCTCAAATATGGGGTTACAATATGGGTTTGAGAAGCTCTGTGGAAATAATTAAATAGTTTATTTATTTAAGGTAAAGGTTATCTTAAATAAATAGAATATTATTTATGATTTAATTTTAAATAAAATCAGAATAATAATAATTGAGAAATTACCAAAAAGCTATTTTGGTAAGTAAAACCCTAATTAGAGGTTTATAAATATGTTATATTCTCTAGGGTTTCACTAACTCAATTATTAGCCACTAAAATTTATTTTTCTCCTTTTAGAAAAGCTCAAACACATAGTGTTTTTGTTCTTGATTTGTGAGAAATCAAGAGAAGTGCTAGAACACAAAGTTTTCATTTTAATCAAGTGTTGTTCGTGTGGATGCTTGTGGAGGACAGATTCATTTGGAGACATCTTGATCCGAACTACCAAAATCAAAAGCTCGAGGTAAGGTGTCACCGAAGTGAACCTCCTCTCTGCTTTCTAAAAATCTTGCTTCTTCTGTGTTTGTGGTAAGATTTGAAAACCCTAGTTTTAAATCAATTAATCAAATTACTTGGATCCGGGTTAGGGTTTGTGGTTAAAAGTTTTAATTTTCGCTACGTTTTTTAATCATGAAACCCAACAAAGCATTCTCCTCAGGTTGGCCCAAATGTCTAACCAAAACTTAACATGTCATCCATCACCAAAACTCTAACTCGCACTATCCCAAACCAGTTACCATGTTTTATGGATCCCCTTCCAAATCACCAAACAGTTTATGGTTGTCTGCTTATAACCATTATGGATTGACAAGTACTTAGCTCTCATGATAGCCACCCAAAAATCATTAGAGTCAGATAACAATCCCAAGCTAATTTCATAAAAAATGCTAAGTTTTGCAATTTAGCAGTATAAACATCCAACCCACCGCAATCCTTGGATTAACAAACATTTTTCCATCTAACCAATCTTGTTCTCTGATGATTATTAACATTGCCCCATATGAAATTATGATTAATCCTATCAATATGATTGCACATCTTACTTGGCAAGAGGTGGGTCTTCATAATATATGAGGGAGTGGAGGAAATAACAAATTTTGCAAGTGTTATTCTTCCTACCAATGAGAGCTTAGAAGACTCCCAACCGCCAAGTCTCTTGTACATTTTATCTAGCACCATTTAATAAGTAACATTTAGCCTTCTACCATGAATAATGGGAGTGCTTATATAGGTTCCCATGTCATTAGTAATCATAAACCCTAAGACTCCTGTAATTTCATCCTGGATAGCATGAGATGTATTTTTAGAGAAATATAACACCAATTTCTCTTTACTGACCAAATGTCTCGATGAGCTGCAGAAATTTTTGAGGACTCGGTTAATGCATTGGGTGTTTCTTTTTGTTATAGAGGTAAAAAACATCAAATCATCTGCAAAGAACAAATGGCTAATCAAGGTGCCTCTGTGACTAATTTTAAAATACTACCAATTGCCACTTTGAACTTCATAATCAATAGCTTATGCCATATGCTCTACATAGAACAAAGATATAGGGGGACATTGGATCCCCTTGTCTTATGCCTCTGGAAGGATAAGACACCCTAAATTGCTACTATCACGATCCAAACCCGGGAGTCATGACCGATATTAGAGAATAAGAATTCGTGAGAATCCAGACCCTTAACAAGCCTTTAAATAAAAATTTAATAAAATATAACCATAAATATACTCAAAATTAAAACTTTTAATAATGAAGAAGAATCTCTTATAAATAATATCTTAATAAAAATATTTTACAATATTCAAAATACATAACCACCATTAATAGCAATCATAGAATACAACAAGTATGTAATACTATTGCAGCATCTAGCAATACAAGAAAAGGATAATGTAAAGTTTATATAGATCAGCTGGAGAGGAAAGGGTCCGGCGAAGGAAACTACTATGGGAGGTCTGACAAGAAGTATCCTGAAAAATAATTGAGGGGGGTCAAACCTCACTGAGTGAATCATTATCATTATATATATACATACAACATAATGACACATATGTTCAAGCATCAGTATAATATATATATATATATATATATATATATATATATATATATATATATATATATATATATATATATATATATATATATATATATATATATATATATATATATATATTTGTAGATGTATTTCATACAGATGTTTGAAATCACATTTCACAACAACAATAAATGTAAAAGATTTAGGTAGAGGATCGGAGTAGAATCCTAAAATATTCTACAACCTTGATCACTGAACCTCACTAGCCAACAAACTCATTTAATTCTTAAAAAATATTTCTCTTCTCAATTTTTGACAGTAGACTGGCCTCGAGACACTAAGTCAACTAAGCTCCCGAGACTCACTGCCGGCATTATTGGCCCCTAGACACTAAGTTAACCGAGTTTCTGCATTCACACCTCTCTCTCACCACAAATTTCGATAATTAATTTAATCATATCTCATATCAATAAAATTTCATAGCCTAATATCTAGCATACTACTGCACAATAGCCCTAGTGTAACCCACTTGGTGGCACATTCTATAACTATCCTCCAAAATAATATTTCATAAATAAAATAATAAAATCATATATTAACTATGAACAACATCTAGTTTTACACAAACAATTTTTCACTTTTATATATATGCAAACATAGCATAATAAACTTCATATTTATTAAAAATTGTGGATGCCAATAATTTTTCTACATGCAATGCATATATAGAATAATAACTCACAGGTGGAGTGTGCTCCTCTAAAATGACTCGATTGGTCCGATCCTGTAGGTCTCGACCTCGATGTAGCTATAGAAAAATAATAATAAAATAATGAGGATAAAATCTTAATCTTATATATTCTAGATTTCTATAGAAAACTCGATCTAAGACACGACTCTAATAAAAGATTAAAAACCAAATACATACCCGATGTCATATTTTACAAGAAATCTACTGAAAATTCGGTAAAGTCTCCTTTGTAAAACGGACATCTCTCTACTAAAAGTAGAGTCAAACTTGCATGAAAATACACTTCAAATATACTCAAGCTCAACATCTCGGATTGGGCCCTCAAACAACAATTCACACCCAACCAAGAACCAACATCACAATACACAATAAAATAATATAATTTCTCAAATCACCAAAATACATCATAAAAATATTAAAGAAATTCATTTTCCAAATAAATAATAAAATTTTAGTTCTTAAATAATATTTTGCTAATAAAATCCATTAATAGCATAAAATTCCTATTTTACAATTAAATTAGCATAAATTGTAAATAATTATTAAAATCACTTATTATTATCATAAAAATAATAAAATGGTCATTTAGGCTCAAAAATAATAATTAAATTTATTTTTCATATATTACTCAAAATAACTACTAAATAATTAAAAATTGGCAAATAATTATAAAAAATATTTTTACACTTTTATTAATAAAAAATAGTCTAAAATAGCATAAGTAACAACAATTTCAATTAAAATCAAATAATTCACCATTTTCTAATATTTTTCCAAAAATACGTAATTATACATAATCTTTAAAAATTCATAATTAAAATTCTATACATAATTTTACAAAACTTCCTTAACAAAGTTTACTCTAAGTAATTAATAGAATTTATTAAAAATATAAAATTTTTCAGGCTGGAACAGTTATATGAACAGTAACACGAACCTGAAAAATTCAAAAAAATCACAAAAATAATTAAAATCACCATTAGCTAGATCTCAACCTCGATTACATATAATCTCAAAGAAACAATATCTAATTAAATCAAATTCAATCCCAATTTCACAAAATTCTCAAAATTAACCTAAATACAAATTCACAAATTTGGAGGCATTACTGGAGTTACTCGGACAAATTGATTGAGGAGAAATGAACCCCGGAGGATGAGCTTCTAATCAAGACTGGTGGCACTTCTAGGGGTGGCCGGAAACATTGTTGGCAAGTCCAAGAGCAAACCGGCAACTTTGCTAAACCGGGAAAGAAAGAAGAAAAAGAGGGAGGGGAGTGGGTGGCATCACTGGGGAGAGGAAGAGTAGCTGATGGTGGTGGCGGCATTGTCTGGTGGAGGTGGCGGCAAGCTGGTGGTGGATGGTGGTGGTGGCACTGTTGTTGGGTGTAGGAGAGAAGAGGAAAGAAAGAAGGAAAGGAAAAAAAGGAAAGAAAAGAAAGGAAAGAAAAAAGAAAAAAATCATTTTATGTATTTTTTATATATATAAAATAATAATCTTTCAAATTTAAAAATAATATCTAATATTTTTAAAATCTAAATCTCCCCCAATATATATATATATATACTTAATAATTAATCAATAATTTAAATAAAATTATACATATAATAAAAATCTCATAAATAATTAAATGATAATTACTATTAAATAATCTCACACTTAAATTAATAATTAATAAAAATTCAGATTATAACAGAAGACACTTGCATTAAGGCAGTAGTTATGCACTTCATTACCAAATTAACAAAGAAATGAGGAAACCCGTTGTCAATTAGAGTATCAAGGATGAATTGCCAAGCCAGCATGTCATAGGCTTTAGCTAAGTCTATTTTTACCGCCATATGACCAATTTTGCCCTTCTTCTGCCCTATGGAATGAATCACCTCTTGAGCAATTATCACGTTGTCAGGGATGTGTTTGCCCTTTACAAAGCTAGACTGCTAGGATTCACTAGCTTGTGCACAAGAGGCTTAAGGTGATTAGCAATGACTTTAGTGATTAGCTTGTACGTGACATTACACAACCTTATAGGTCTAAAATGGCTCCAAGTCTCCGGATTGCCATTTTCCGGAATCAAGATAGTGTTAGTTTGATTAATATTATCTTCCATAGCGCCACCTTCAAAATAAGGAATAACCGACCAATGCCAGTGTTTTTGTGGAATACCTTATGTTTTAATTAAATAAAATAATTTTTTTAAATTACAGTGTTAATAAATAATTTTTAATTATACGATGCAATTGTTAATTATTTTACTATCTAGTGGAGATATATATATATTATATATATATATATATATATATATATATATATATATATATATATATATATATATATATTTATTTATTTATTTATTTATGTTAATATTATTTTAGGGTTATTAATATATGTGAGTATTATTTATTTATTGTCTAGAATTTCATTGTCTATTACTATCATTACTATTTTTAAACTATATTAAATTTTTATGGTTATTTATGTGTTACTATATATATATATATATATATATATATATATATATATATATATATATTCATACTTATATGTATATTTAGGGGTTAAATATTATTTTAGATGTGTGTGTATTAAAATAACTTGTGTATGTAGTATATGTATACATACCAATAATTGCCTATACACATATATGTATAATTATATAAACTAATAGTTAATAATATATATATATATATATATAAGTTGACCCAAAACTGAAAACAAAGGAAACAAAAGAAAAAAAAAAAAGAGAGAGCAACAGAAGCTTCCCGACCTCAGTCCCCTCCCTGTCTTCCTCCCTCACTCACCATCCTCACCGAGCTCTCTGCTGCTACTGCTCTTCATCTTCTTCTTTTTCTTCTTCTTCTTCTCTTCTCGCCTGGCAGCCAACTCTCCTTCCTCCCGCGACAATTGCTCTTCCAGCTCCGCGCAGTTCTAGTCCCCCCACTTCCGGTGCTGCCTTCCTGCTGCGACTTGCTGCCTCCTTAGCCTTCATTCTCCGGTGACAGCGAACTCCCTCCTTTCCCCTCTATTTTCGCAGCAGCTTGGTGGTGAGTAGTACTCACCCGATTCCTCCTTTCCTTCTTCGATCTTGAGCATTTTGGTAGATTCTCTAGTTAATTGATGTTGTTAGTGTATAATGAGGTTGATTTTGTTCTTTTTGAAATTTTGGGGAATTATTTGATTTTTTTTTCAGAATTTTATTTGATTTTTTTTTTGTCATTTTATTTATTTGATTTTATTCTATTTTTAGGTGTAATTAGTGATTAGAGTAATTATAGTTAATTGTTCTTGGTATATTACTTTTATTTAAGGTTTTAGAATTTTGGTATTAATTAGAGGTTTATAATAAATTTTAGGTATTTACGGAGTATTTATGTTAATTTCGAAAATTATTGTGAAAAATTATGAAATTTTAATAATTGAAGTTATTAGTGAATGTTATTAATTTTAGAACTCAAATTATAATTTTTGTGATTTTTATACTATTTTTATAAATATTTTTGAGTTTATGCCAAATGTGATTTTTAGGTTAAATTATATTTTTAGAAGAAATTATTGGTTGATTTTATGTTTTAATTATATTAGGAAGATTAATTTTGAGAAAATAATTTTAGGGTCCATTACATAATTTTAAGGAATTTTTTAGTACTAATAATACATTATGTAATTTATGTATTTAGGGGTAAAAATGTAATTTTACACTAATTATAGTTAAATATATATTTTAGTTAATTTTATTCATATTGAAGAGGTTTAGAGAATTTTTATAAATTAATTGGTATTTTTTACTTAAGTAGTGTTAGTTTTAAATATTAATTCCAAATTTTAATATATATATATATATATATATATATATATATATATATATATATATATATATAATACATTATAATGGTTTTAATGTAGGCTTTAATTATACTTTGATGATTGAAATACAAATTTAGTTGTTTAATTTTGAATAATTGAGATTTTATATTTTTAGTATATGTGTATGTGAAATATATATTTTTAGAAATAAGTGTTATCAATTTTTGATATTTTGTTGAGTTGTGATCTCGGTCGGGGCTAAATGTAGTTTTGGGAGCCCGACTCGAGTGTGGATGTTTGTGGATATTAGAAGTGCATTTTTATGCAAGTCTGGCTCTACCTTTGGTAGAGAGATGTCCGTTTTACAGAGAAAACTCTGTCGAAATTTCAGTAGATGTTCTCGTAAAACGTGATATTCGTTAAAATTTCTACCGTTAGTTAGGTTATCCTGTCTGTCAAGTATCTTCTCTCTAAATCCTACCCTGTTGGAATTTCATTGTCTTGTTGATTGTTGATCTCGATTCCATAGTCATGTTTTAAAAGTCGATTTGTTATTTTTTTCTTCTTTTAGAGCATATCGGAGTAGAAGCTGTGAGACCGAGGCAGACGCGTGGTCGTCAGCCTTCGCATTCATCTTGTAAGTCAATAGAACGATCTGTGCGTGTGTTTATTTAAAGAATGCATGCGTTCGTATTTTTATTATATTGATTATATGATTTATTTAATTTAATGCTATTATTTAAGATTTAAAACGCATTTTATTTATTTAAAAGTCGATTTTTGAGAAATTTTGGTAGAACGGGCTACCTGGTGGGCTTCACCAGGACTATGTGCACATGGTAGAGATTGAGAGATGATCCGAAATATATATGATTGGTGAATGTTAAACTGGGACAGGTGCCTCGGTGGAAGACTTTGCTCTCGGGGACCACCAGTGATTGTAAGGTTAATAATGGACTGGGATGGGTGCCTCGATCGATGCCTTTGCTCTCGGGGACTGCTAGTGCCATATATTTGGATTAAGTGGATGACTACGACTTGGTGCCTCGGTTAATGCCTTTGCTCTCGGGGACCGGTAGTCTAATTGGAATAAGTGGGCCTAGTTGGCCATGTAGATTTTTAGGTTTAGGGTTCTACCGAGATTTTTCAAAAGCTATACTTATACACTATAAATTATTTTCACTATAAATATATAGTTTTTATAAGATTTTCAAATCGTACAGCTCTTTTTATTGACTTACTCAGTGAGGTCTGATTCCCCTCAATTTATTTTTTTCAGGAGCTTGGGAGTTCGACCTCAGACTACCTCCACGCCGGATTTCTTCTTCACCGGCTATTTTTTGTAGGTCATTGTAAGCTATACTGTTGTATTATTCTAGGACGTTGCAGTAGTATATGTACTAAGAGTTGTATGTTTTAAGTATATTTGTGTAATTTATTTGTATAAACCACGCTTATGTATAAAAATTTAAATTTGATTTATAATATGAGACGTTGAAGCACATTTTAATTAAGCATTTGAATTTGTGTATCTTGAGAAAAATCAGTTTGATAATATGTTCCGTTATAAATGAAAGTATAAAAATGGAAGATTTTATTTTTCTTTTCTTTCAAGCTTATTACAGGTTTCGAGGGCCTTATGCCTACCCATTCCCTAGTACCGGTCACGTGCCCTCGGGTTTGGGTCATGACAAAGTTGGTATCAGAGTATAAGTTCGATTAATTATCCATGTTTGCCTTTCTATGTAACTACTGCAGCTTTAGGGTTGATAATTATCCTTGAGATGTTCTTCTTTCTAATTCCGCGTTGCGTTAAATATTCTTACCTCGTTTTGAATTCAATTTTCCTTGTCTTCTTTTCAGAATGAGGCGTGTGCGTACCGACCCCAGTGTCGATCCGACCCTTAGACTTGATGAGCCGTCTGTGCACGATGAGGCTCCCCCTTCCTGCTCCACGTCGTAGGGGTAGAGGTAGAGGTAGAGGTCGAGCTAGGGTAGCTGCAGCTGAGATTCCTGATCAGCAACCAGTTGAGCCTGAAGCCCCAGCTGTTGACCCCACAGCCTTTACAACTGGACTGGCAGGGATTAATCAGGGTCTAGCAGCATTGAATCAGGCGATGCCCCTTGTATAGCAAATGCTTCAGCAGAGGAATCAGGGGATGTCAGAAACTGAAGCAACTCTTCTTTACTCTCGGATCGGTAGAGTTTCTTTCGACGGTACAGGTGATGCCTTAAACTTCATTAATGAGATTGAGGAGCATACCAGGACGGGACACACAGATTATCAGAGGATTATGATTGTGGAGTTGTTGGTTTAGGCGGCCGCTCAGGACTGGTTTATGCAGTCGATTCAGCCATTGATGCACGAGCTGACTTGGCCAGAGTTTAAGGATCGCTTCTTGAGATTTTTCTGTCCTCCAGCCACCAGAGATGCCTACAGGTGGCAGTTACTCCACATCACTAGAGGCGATAGGTCAGTGGAGGACTATACCAGAGAGTTTAATAGGCTGTCCCGACATGTAAAGGATATCAGAAAGGACCCTTATAGAGCAGTGGAGCTGTATGTTACTGGATTGGGACCCCGCTTTTATTGGTATACATACCGAGGACCACACCCTAGAGAGTGTGATTAAGGAGGCCCGCTTGATTAAGAGACGACATATCCGCTAGGGCACCATGATAGATCCTTATATGGTCCGGGGCAATGGATATGGTGTAGCTCCCAGGTACCAGCAGTTAGCATTTCACATCGGTAGTTCGAGTCAACAGGCTGGGGGTAGTTCGCAGTAGGGTGGTAGGAGGTCCAGGACTCACCGAGTTGGCCGACATGGGTATGCCTCGAATAGAAGGAGTGGTAGGCACAGATTCGGTACTGGAGTTAGTAGCAGTAGTAGTGGGCAGAGTTCCAGGCAGAGTAGTTCTGGGTTTGGAGTCAGTGCTTATGCGAGTTGTGGACGATTTCATCAGGGCCTGTGTCATATATTGTCGGGTGCTTGCTTCAGGTATGGGTAGATTGGTCATCTTGCCAGAGCTTGTCCTCACTCCGGATACTAGCCACAGTACGTTCAGGGCTCATCTTCATTAGTGGCTCAGCCCTACTATCAGGTGCCTCAGCAGTATCGAGCACCCATACAGCCACAGCAGAGATCGCCTCAGCCTATGAGTCAGCAGGGTCGAGGTTCAGTTGGTAGACCTAGCGGTCGTGGATTTGCGTAGCCTTCGACTTCTCAGCAGGCAGGATGTGGTTAGGCTTGAGTGTTCACTTTGACACCACAGGATGCTCAGACTTCAAATGCAGTGGTAGCAGGTATTCTCTCAGTCTGTGCATGCGATGCTAGAGTGTTGTTTGACCCCGGTGCTTCACATTCCTTCATTTCTCCTATGTTCGCTTTAAGAATCAAGTGGCAGCCTTCTAGGTTGTCCTTTCCTCTATCTGTGTCGACTCCTCTTAGTGACGAGTTGGAGACAGATGTCTTCTTTCCTTCGTGTCCGGTGATAGTTTATGGTAAAGAATTATTGGCGGACTTAGTATTGCTTGATGTGCTGGAATTCGACGTCATTTTGGGCATGGATTGGTTATCGAGGTATTATGCTTCGGTGAATTGTAGAGAGAAAGAAGTGGTGTTCAGAATTCCAGATGAAAAAGAATTCTGTTTCAAGGGTGAAAAGAGCTCCATGCCTCATAATCTTATTTCTGCCATTACAGCCCGGAAGATGCTTAGAAGGGGTTGTCAGGGTTACTTGACAGTGGTAAGAGATGTTGAGAAGGAGAACGTGGCAATTGAGCAGGTGCCAGTGGTGTGTGAATTTTTGGATGTCTTTCCTGAAGAATTAATAGGATTACCACCAGACAGAGAGATAGAGTTCTGTATCGATGTCATACCTGATACGGATCCTATTTCTATGCCACCCTATAGAATGTCACCAGCTGAACTACAGGAGCTGAAAGAGCAGTTTCAGGAGTTGCTTGATAAGGGTTTTATCAGATCCAGTACATCGCCTTGGGGTGCTCCGGTGTTATTTGTGAAGAAGAAAGATTGTAGCCTTTGACTCTGTATCGATTACAGGCAGTTAAATAAGGTCACCATCAAGAACAAGTACCCACTTCTGAGGATCGATGACTTGTTTGATCAGCTTCAAGGTGCTACGTGCTTCTCTAAATAGATTTGAGATCTGGGTATCACCAGTTGAGGATCAGAAGAGGTGATGAGCCCAAGACAACCTTTCGAACAAGATATGGCCATTATGAGTTTTTAGTAATGTCCTTTGGGTTGACTAATGCTCCAGCAGCCTTTATGGACTTGATGAATCGGGTGTTTAGGCCATACTTGGACCGGTTTGTGTTAGTTTTCATTGATGATATCTTGGTTTATTCCAAGAGCGAGGCTGAGCATGTTATACATCTGAGAAGGGTGCTTTAGACTTTAAGGGAGCACATATTGTATGCCAAATTTTTGAAGTGTGAGTTCTAGTTGCATCAAGTGGCATTTCTAAGCCACGTGGTTTCTCGAGATGGCATACAGGTGGACCCTAAGAAGATAGAGGCTATTACAGAGTGGCCGAGGCTGACTACAATTAGAGAAGTATGGAGTTTCCTGGGTCTAGCAGGCTATTACAGAAGATTTGTGAAAGACTTCTTTAAAATTGTTGCACCTTTGACAAGGTTGACCCAGAAGAGTGCTAAGTTTGTATGGACAAACAAATGTGAATAGTACTTTCAGTTATTGAAGGACTTGTTGATGTCGACGCCAATTCTAACCTTGCCCTCTAGAAATGAAGGTTATTCAATGTATTGTGATGCTTCCAGAGTAGGATTGGGCTATGTGTTAATGCAAAATGGCCAAGTGATTGCTTATGCTTCGAGGCAGTTGAAGAAGCACGAGCAAAACTATCCTACTTACGACTTAGAGATGGCAACCGTTGTGTTTGCTTTAAAAATATGGAGGCATTACTTGTATGGGGTAACATACGAGATATATACTGATCACAAGAGCTTAAAATATATTTTCCAGCAGAGGGACTTGAATCTGAGGCAGAGAAGATGGATGGAACTCCTTAAGGATTATGATTGTTCCATTTTATACCATCCAAGCAAGGCGAATGTTGTCGCGGATGCCTTGAGTAGAAAATCAGCAAGCAGTCTTGCCCATATTAGCACAGAGAGAAGGCCCATTATCAAGGAGTTGCATGGGTTAATTGATTAAGGGTTGCAGATGAAAATTACCCGAAAGTGCCTTTTAGCTTAATTAAGTGTACGATCAATATACTTGGATCGGGTTAAGGCAGCTCAGAGTAGGGACCCCCAGTTATAGAGGATTATGTATGAAGTGCAACAAGGACAGTCACAGGACTTTGTGATTGACAGAGAAGGTGTACTGCGATTGGGCACTAGGATTTGTGTGCCAGATGTTGATGACTTGAGGAAGGAGATTATGGAAGAAACACATTTTTCTGTATATAGTGTTCATCTAGGTTCTACCAAGATGTATCACAACTTGAAGGATACATATTGGTGGAATGGAATGAAGAGGGATATTGCAGAGTTTGTATCCAGGTGCTTGACTTGCCAGCAAGTAAAGCTTGAACATCAGAGACCCTCGAGACTGTTGCAACCTATGCCAATTCCTGAATGGAAATAGGATATGATAGCCATGGATTTCGTGACTGGGCTACCTCAGACTACTGGAGGTTATGACGCTATTTGGGTGATTGTTGACAGGTTAACTAAGTCAGCACACTTTCTGCCTATAAAGAAGACGTATTCTATTGATAGACTGGCGAGACTTTATGTCAATAGGATTGTTTGTCTACATGGAGTACTTGTGAGCATAGTGTCGGATAGAGGAGCCACCTTTACCTCAGTCTTTTGGCAAGAGTTACACAAGGCCTTGGGTACCAGATTGGATTTCAGTACGGCCTTCCACCCTCAGACATATGGTCAGTCAGAGAGGACCATCCAAACGTTAGAAGATATGCTGAGGATGTGTGTAATGGATTTTAGAGGACAGTGGGATTCACACTTGCCATTGATTGAGTTTGCTTATAATAACAGCTATCATGCTAGCATCGAGATAGCTCCGTATGAGGGACTATATGGTAAGAAGTGTAGATCACCTTTATGTTGGGAGATTGGTGAAAGACAGTTAACGAGACCAGAGTTGGTGTAGATCACTTCAAAGAAAGTCCCCATTATACAGCAACAATTGAAGACAGCCTTCAGCAGATAGAAGAGCTACGTTGACCCTAGGAGGAAGGATGTATCCTTCATGGTTGGAGACATGGTGTTCCTGAAGGTGTCTCCAATGAAAGGAGTCATGAGATTTGGCAAGAAGGGTAAGCTAGCTCCTAGATACATTAAATCGTTTGAAATTCAATCTAGAGTGGGTGAAGTGGCGTATAGACTGGTGTTACCACCAGAACTGTAAAGAATCCATCATGTATTTCATGTATCCATGCTGAGAAAATACATCCCTGATCCGTCTCATGTGTTGCAACCTCAAGTCGTTGAGCTTAGTGACGATCTGACTTATGAGGAATATCCAGTGGCGATTGTAGATCTCCAAATCCGACAGCTGCGGACTAAGGAGATACCGATGGTGAAGGTGCTATGGAGTAACCATTCCGCTGAGGATTGCACTTGGGAAACTGAAGCTAAGATGCGAGTTTCTTTCCTGTATCTCTTCCCTTCTTAGATTTTTAATTCTTCTTTTCTTTCTTTTCTTGAATTTAGGGACGAATTCATATAAGGAGGGGAGACTGTAATACCCTATGTTTTAATTAAATAAAGTAATTTTTTTAAATTGTAGTGTTAATCAATAATTTTTAATTATATGATGCAATTGTTAATTATTTTGCTATCTAGTGAATATATATATATATATATATAATATTAGGGTTATTAATATATGTGAGTATTATTTATTTATTGTCTAGAATTTTATTGTCTATTATTATCATTACTATTTTAAACTATATTAAATTTTTTTTAGTTATTTATGTGTTACTACGTACATGCATATATATATATATATATATATTCATACTTATATGTATATTTAGGGTTAAATATTATTTTAGATGTGTGTGTATTAAAATAACTTGTGTATATATATATGTGTACGTAGTATATGTATACATACCAATAATTGCCTATACACATATATGTATAATTATATACACTAATAGTTAATAATATATATATATATATATATATAAGTTGACCCAAAACCGAAAATAAAGGAAACAAAAGAAAAAAAAAAACAGAGAGAGAGCAACAGAAGCTTCCCTCCCTCAGTCCCCTCCCTATCTTCCTCCCTCACTCACCATCCTCACCGAGCTCTCTGTTGCTGCTGCTCTTCTTCTTCTTCTTCTTCTTCTTCTTCTTCTTCTTCTCTTCTCGCCTGGCAGCTAACTCTCCTTCCTCCCGCGACAGTTGCTCTTCCAGCTCCGCCCAATTCTAGTCCCCCACTTCCGGTGCTACGACTTGCTGCCTCCTCAGCCTTCATCTTCGTTGACAGCGAGCTCCCTCCTTTCCCCTCTGTTTTCGCAGCAGCTTGGTGGTGAGTAGTACTCACCCGATTCCTCCTTTCCTTCTTTGATCTTGAGCATTTTGGTAGATTGTTTAGTTAATTGATGTTGTTAGTGTATAATGAGGTTGATTTTGTTCTTTTTGAAATTTTGGGGAATTATTTGATTTTTTTTTTCAGAATTTTATTTGATTTTTTTTTGTCATTTTATTTATTTGATTTTATTCTATTTTTAGGTGTAATTAGTGATTAGAGTAATTATAGTTAATTATTCTTGGTATATTAATTTTATTTAAGGTTTTAGAATTTTGGTATTAATTAGAGGTTTATATAAATTTTAGGTATTTAAGGAGTATTTATGTTAATTTCGAAAATTATTGTGAAAAATTATGAAATTTTAATAATTGAAGTTATTAGTGAATGTTATTAATTTTAGAACTCAAATTATAATTTTTGTGATTTTTATACTATTTTTATAAATATTTTTGAGTTTATGCCAAATGTGATTTTTAGGTTAAATTATATTTTTAGAAGAAATTATTGGTTGATTTTATGTTTTAATTATATTAGGAAGATTAATTTTGAGAAAATAAGTTTAGGGATGATTAAATAATTTTAAGGAATTTTTTAGTACTAATAATACATTATGTAATTTATGTATTTAGGGGTAAAAATGTAATTTTACACTAATTATCGTTAAATATATATTTTAGTTAATTTTATTAATATTGAAGAGGTTTAGAGAATATTTATAAATTAATTGGTATTTTTACTTAAGTAGTGTTAGTTTTAAATATTAATTCCAGATATTATATATATATATATATATATATATATATATATATATATATATATATATATATATATATATATATATATATATATATATATATATATATATATATATATATATATACATTATAATGGTTTTAATTTAGGCTTTAATTATACTTTGATGATGAAATACAAATTTAGTTGTTTAATTTTGAATAATTGAGATTTTATATTTTTAGTATATGTGTATGTGAAATATATATTTTTAGAAATAAGTGTTATCAATTCTTGATATTTTGTTGAGTTGTGATCTCGGTCGGGGCTAAATGTAGTTTTGGGAGCCCGACTCGAGTGTGGATGTTTGTGGATATTAGAAGTGCATTTTTATGTAGGTCTGGCTCTACCTTTGGTAGAGAGATGTCCGTTTTACAGAGGAAACTCTGCCGAAATTTCGGTAGATTTGCTCGTAAAATATGATATTTGTAAAATTTCTACCATTAGTTAGGTTATCCTGTCTGTCGAGTCTTGTCTAGTTTTCCTTGAGTCAGTCTGAAATTTCATTGTCTTGTTGATTGTTGATCTTGATTCCATAATCATGTTTTAAAAGTCGATTTGTTATTTTTTTCTTCTTTTAGAGCATATCAGAGCAGAAGCTATGAGACTGAGGCAGACGCGTGGTCGTCAGCCTTCACATTCATCTTGTAAGTCAATAGAACGATCTGTGCGTGTGTTTATTTAAAGAATGCATGCGTTCGTATTTTTATTATATTGATTATATGATTTATTTAATTTAATGCTATTATTTAAGATTTAAAACACATTTTATTTATTTAAAAGTCGATTTTTGAGAAATTTTGGTAGAACGGGCTACCTGGTGGGCTTCACCAGGACTATGTGCACATGGTAGAGATTGAGAGATGGATCCGAAATATATATGATTGGTGAATGTTAAACTGGGACGGGTGCCTCGGTGGAAGCCTTTGCTCTCGGGGACCGCCAGTGATTGTAAGGTTAATAATGGACTGGGATGGGTGCTTCGGTCGATGCCTTTGCTCTCGAGGACCGCCAGTGCCATATATTGGATTAAGTGGATGACTACGACTTGGTGCCTCGGTTAATGCCTTTGCTCTCGAGGACCGGTAGTCTAATTGGAATAAGTGGGCCCAGTTGGCCATGTAGATTTTTGGGTTTAGGATTCTACCGAGATTTTTCAAAAGCTATACTTATACACTATAAATTATTTTCACTATAAATATATAGTTTTTATAAGGTTTTCAAACCGTACAGCTCTTTTTATTGACTTACTCAGTGAGGTCTGATTCTCCTCAATTTATTTTTTTTCAGGAGTTTAGGAGTTCGACCTCAGACTAACTTCACGCCGGATTTCTTCTTCACCGACTATTTTTTGTAGGTCATTGTAAGTTGTACTGTTGTATTATTCTAGGACGCTGCAGTAATAAATATACTAAGAGTTGTATGTTTTAAGTATATTTGTGTAATTTATTTGTATAAACCACGCTTATGTATAAAGATTTAAATTTGATTTATAATATGAGACGTTGAAGCACATTTTAATTAAGCATTTGAATTTGTGTATTTTGAGAAAAATCATTTTGATAATATGTTCCGTTATAAATGAAAGTATAAAAATGAAAGATTTTATTTTTCTTTTCTTTCAGACTTACTACGGGTTTCGGGGGCCTTATACCTACTTATTCCCTAGTGTCGATCACGTGCCTCGGGTTTGGATCGTGACATTTTGAAAGAAGAAAGCATGATAACCGTCAACTCCAGGAGCTTTCAAGGGATTCATATCAAACAAGGCCACTATCACCTCTTCCTTCGAGACCGCTGCTAATAAAGAAAGATAATCTGCTTCATCTAGTCTGGGAAATTTTGCTCTTATGGGATAGATGGCACGTTGGTGATTCTCCTCTGTATAGAGGCGACTAAAGAACCCCATGGCGTCCAGCCTCTTCTTTTACAGTATATAATTATATAATTTTTTATTTTTGCATATATAATGCTTAACTCTATTACTAATATAAATGTGTGAACACCTTTATAAACTATTTTTATACCAATTTTAATTTTTACAGTAATTCTTAGAAGGTAATTCATGTTTTGCATAAATTATTATAAAAATACATATTATTTATTATTAAAAGTTCATTATACTAATATTGATTATAATAATTTATGCCTTTTATAATATATATATATAGGAATAATCTTTTTGTAAGGCTAACTAACAAAAAGTGGGAAAATGCATATTTTCCACATAGAATTGGTCTAACATGTGCTCAGGATAACATGTAAAAGGAAAAAAACAATTTGGTTTCCATCTCCTGACTAATCTGTCATATTATATAATAGGGCCTAGAAAGGCACACAAAAATCAGTCAAAAGAAAAGAAAGGCAAAATGCATATTTTCATACCCAAAGTTACGTTTTGCTTTGGAAATATCTGAAAATAATCTTCTCCCCATCTAATGTTCTAATCTTTTCCTCATCTTGTGGAAATTGATAAATTTAAAAAGAAATTAATTAAGATATAATAATACTTGAAAATTATTTAAATTTTTTAAAAGATGAAATGAAATTTTTCTTAATTCATCTTAAATCTAATTTAATTGAATTTTTTTTAAAAATCTTTTTCATAGAGTTGTAAACTGCGGGATTTAGCGTGCGTCCAAAATTTTAGCAACCACAATACTGTTTAGGTTAGAACCTTAGGGAATACACTACTATGTCACAAAGTTATAGTGTAAAGAAGAGGAGTCACCATTCAGGATAATAATTAAGACAATTTGATTGGTGGTACTCGATTCTCTAAAAGAAAGTTAGTACCACAACCAGGAGATTCTGGGAATGGAATACTAACTTCTCGTAGTCTCGTGTTCATTTAGAATAATTTTATAAATGATTATTTCATCCTCTAATTACATGCAATTTTATTTAAACCCTATTTGACATCCATTTAACCATAGACATCTAGTCAATAAAATTACATATAAAAAATGCACTCAAGATCGCATTGTCCCTAAGTCTAAACTATGTTAATTTTATTAAAAAATTAGTTAAATTTACATTTTTATTTACAAGTGAGAAAGGGACTAAAGATGGGTCTACATTTTTTATTAATTAGTGAGCTTAGATCTATTTATTTTACTTTGTCTTAAAAATGGACTTAAGTCTATTCAATTTTAAAGGAAAATTAAATTAATAAATCTAAGTCTAACTTGGTTTTATTTTAAATGAAAAGTAGACTTAAGTCTAATTATTTTAAAAGAAATGAAATTAAGTGGGTTGTACTAAATCTAAATAAACTTTAATTAACTAAGTGAGTCTAAAATCTAATTATCCTAATGGGTATGAGTTGTTTTTAATTATTTAAAGTCCTAAACCATTTTTTATGCCTATTTAAAGTGAGTTATACCTAAGCATGAGCTTGAGGCCTAAAATAATATAAAAATCCAAAAAAAACACAACCCAAAACAAATAAAACATAAAAAAAAAAAAAATCAAACATACATTTTAGTGACTTTCTAGAAACCATAAATCAATTATATGCAAATCCTAAATTAAGCTACTGTCACCATTGATTTTAATTGATTTTTACCTAATTGAACCTAATTACTAATTGATTTTAAACGCATAAAATTAAATCTTTCACTGTTCCCACTACTGGGGCTATTACAAACTACCTACAAAATTTAAAATTAATCAATTATACAGCCATAAATTAAAATAACTACAAAGGACACCAAAATGCAGAATAAAAATTAAAATCCTAAGAACTATTGAAAACAGTATAGGTTCATCCATGACATTCCATAGATCTTCTATTCAATTCTTCAACATTAGACTATTTCCTCCTCAATCCCCACTCAGACATCAAAACAAAAAAACACAAAAAATCATATTAGTGAAATTTAAAACTCAAATCAATAACAAAAATAAAATAAAAATCATTAAGGAAGAAAATAATAAAAAAGAACACTGTGATGATCTTAGATGCTAAGCAAATGCCTTTTTTAGCCCCTTAGACTAGAATTTTCACCGTTGAAATTGAAGTATTGTTGATTCTGGACTGAAACTAAAAACAACGTTGGATCGTTCTCGTTGAAAGAACCATATTAAAAAAAAACTAAGGTTTTGACAGAACAAAAGAAATAAAAGTTTGTGATGTGCAGGGTGTTCTCAGTAGCGTTTGGATTTTAAGGTTTTTTTTTTTTGCGCACGGCTTCGTCTTCTTTTTTCCACAGTGTCTCTGTTTTTTTTCTTTCATCTTTTTTTTTTTCAGTCTATGTGTGTGACTCTCCAGCCAAGCCCCCGCACGTATGCAGACTCTTTGCTTTTTAAAGCAGAGTCTACGCATACTGACTTCCTTATTTGTAGAAACAGAATACATCTAATAGTGTTTGTTTTTTATTTCAAAATCTTACCTGTTTTGAACGCGTAAAAAAACTTATCAGATAATAATAATGACAAAATTGAATTTTCAACTAATCAAAATACTAAAAAAATGAAAAAATAAAAAAAATAGGCAAAAATCGAAACAAATGGACTTTTTACGCGTCGGCATTATGCAATGCCGATTCTAATAATTAATTTTTTTTTTAACTTTTAATTACCAAAATACCTCTGAAAAATTGACTTTCTTGTAATCAAATCCTAAAAAATGTTGCAATTTAGTCCCTAAAGTTCAAAAAATCAACAACCAAGTTCAATTTTTGAATAAATTTCATCATAAGAGCTTACGTCGCAATTGCGCATAATTGCATCCCGAAATTGGGTGCTTACAAGAGTCATAAGATTTTTGTTTTTCTAAAATATTAAATTCATTATTTCTTCAATATTTTTTATAAATTATCATTTGAAAAATCATAGTTTTTAATATTTTAAGAAAAATATTATCGTCCGCTATTTGTAGTTTAGCTGTTCAAGTGATATACATTATAAAGTAAGATCAGAGGTTCAATCTTTTACTCCTCTTGACTTCCCAATTGTTAAATATATATATATATATATATATATATGTGATTTATCCTATTGAAAGTTGAAAGTTATAATAATAGAGCCTAATCTGTGACTAATCTGTGTCATTATATATGGGAAAAAAAAACAATTTTGTTTCTATCTCGTGACTAATCTGTGTCATTATAGAGCCTAGAAAGGCACACAAAAATCAGTCAAAAGAAAAGAAAGGTAAAATGCAAATAATAATACTTGAAATATCTGAAAAGAATCTTTTCCTCATCCAATGTTCTAACCCATTGTTTTAATCCCTTCGTGGAAATTGATAAATTTAAAAAGAAATTAATTAAGATATAATAATACTTGAAAATTTTTAAAATTTTTTAAAAGATGAACTGAACTTTTTCTTATCTTAAATCTAATTTAATTGGATTTTTTAAGAATTTTTTCATATATCCATAAGATTTTTATTATTCTAAAAAATCAAATTCATTATTTCTTCAACATTTTTTTTATAAATTATCATTTAAAAATTATAATTTTTTAATATTATCTTCCTCTATTTATAACCCAGTTGATCAGATAATAAATATTATAAAGTAATTCAACCCCACTCTCAATTATCTCTCAGCTGTTTAAAAAAGAAATGATTTATTCTTTTGAAAGTTGAAAAGTTATGATTTATACTTCGCCCTACAGGACAAAATATTTCTAACCCTCCATTCTAACATACAACTTATAGTCAATTATTGATCTCTCTTATCTATATATAAAGAACTCAGTTCAGAAAAAACAAAGAAAAAAATAAATAAAGGAATTATAATAGCAGCTACTTCAAATTCATACACAGCAAAGTAAGTTCACATACTGCTGTACGGCAGATGGAGTTACCAGAACAACCACCACTTGACTTGGGAAGATCAATGAAAGTACCAAGTGTCCAAGAACTCGCAAAAGAGTCTCCAGTCAAGATCCCTCCTCGCTATGTAAGAGTAATGGATGAGGGTCCACCTACAGATGTTTCCGGTGATGGGTCGTTTCCTCTGTCAGTTCCCGTTATCGATCTTGGGAGATTGGTGGCCAGAGATTCCATGGAATCTGAGTTGGAGAAGTTGCACTCTGCCTGCAAGGAGTGGGGATTCTTCCAGGTACATGCACATGCATTTACTTCTTTCGAAAATATTGTGTTAATGTTAGTTTTGTAGAAAGTTCTTAAGTCGGCTCCATTAATAATTTGATATGAATTGAAACATTAATAGTTAATTAATTAAAATGGAGAGGCCATCCTCATGGCTCGGATTATTAATTTATAATATTCTCTATTAATGTCTACTTTTCTATGAGAGACTGGACTTCTTAATTGGCCAATCATTAATTTAAAGGTAACAAGATATCTCTGCTTCCGCTCAAGTGCTAATTTGCTCTTTAAATTTGGATGTGTTGGCCAATCATCCTATAAATTAATTTTTTAATCAATTACTCCAACTTCGAAAATCTGATCAGTTAGTTCAGATTATCTTTATAGCAAATTTCAATTCAGTTCAATTTTTTTTTTTTTAACTAATTCACCTTGAAATTTTATATATTAATTAAGTAGGTCTAATTTATCAAATTTTGCAATACATAAAATAAAAATTAATAAAAATGAAATTTAAAATTTTCATTTTTTAGGAATAAATATTTATTTTAAATTATAAACTATAAAATTAAAAAATTAAATGTAGAAAAATATAATTAATTTGTATATTATTTTACAAAAATTAAATCAAAATGATCAATTATTTGTTATACTTCAAAACTAAAGAATTAAGTTGCATCTATTCAACTTTTCTATAATAACCAAATAGCACTCATGTATATAATTAAATAATTATGATTGCAATTTTAGAAAAATTAATAAATTTAATTTTTTAAAAATTTTCATCAATAGATGTTAATAGCCATAAAAGGTATGTGAGTAAAAGAAAGATATTGAAAATATAAGAATTATATATATATAGAGAGATTAAAAAAAAGTTCTTATTTAAAAAATTTCCCAAAAATTTTATTGTTAAAATTTTGTATCTTATATATTTTTAAATGTGAGGTAAATTTAATCTAATTACTAATTTATAAATTGGTTTGGGTGAATTAAATACAAAATAAAGATGTGAGCTATCCACATGAAAAAGTGGAATATTTCTGTATAAAGTAATAAAATCAAATTTACTCACATTTTTTTATACCTCAAATATATATCTATGTAAATTTAAAATTTAAAAGTCATGAATCCAAATGTACATAACCGACACCGATACTATAAAGTACTCGAAACTCATGGTAAACTTTAAAAATTTTTCACGAAATAAAAACAATATAATAAATAATAAACTAATAATAAATGCACAATATCAAATACTTATAATAATATTTTTCAAATATTATAACATCTCAAGTCATAATACAAATAACATCAGTTTCATAGATAACTACTGCGGTGTCTAAAATTTAATTATACAATACTATATCAATCCAACATATATAGCGCAACCCGTGAAGAATGAACCCGGTGCAGATAGGGAACACTAGAAAGTTGACTATAAGGTCCTAAAAAAATAAATTGAGAGAAATCAAATCTCACTGAGTAAATTAATTCTGTAAAATACATGCCAAGTTATAAAACATTTGTTAAAGCCTTTTTTTAAATAAATGTAAATAAAGTAACCATAATCATTAAAATCATTTACTTTTCAGAATAATATTTAAATAAAATCTATTTATAATTCTTAAATCAATTTAATATAACATCCATGTAAAAAAATATATGAAATAATTATTTTTATGGAAAACCTAGTAGAACACCTAGACCAATATTCTTATAGCCTTTCAGTTCTCTTTAATCCAAGTAATTGCTGTCCCAGGAGCAAACTCAACCGAGTTACTGCCGTAGTCATTTCTCTTATTCCATATTGATGTTTCGAGAGTAAGCTCAAATGAGTTACATCCATTTTTCCGGCCCGAGAGCACTAGCTCCACTGACCTTTAACCATTTACTCTTGCCTGAGAGCACATGCTCCATCAGACATATTTCACAATTTAAACATATACTGAGATCTTACCCATGCACATATGGTCTTAATGACACCCATTAGATAACACATTATACCATTATCTCCAAATCAATTTAAATTATAAATAATTAAATAAATAAAATAAAACAATTAAATAATAATTAAATAAAACATAATGAAATTAATTTTTCTATAAGCATGCTTTCAATTATTACTCACAAATATAGAAGAAATGATCATTCATATAGAAATATAAATATATTCATAAATCAATCACATAATAATTTCTTTACTATATTTAATTATTTGAAAATATAATAAAGTACGTGCAACACACATTTCATAAAATTAACTAACAGGTTGAGCGTGTCGGGCGACGCGTGCTTTGCTGCCCTGGTGCTTCAGCTCGAATCCTGAAGTTCCTTAAAATAAATAATATTTATTTAAAATATGCTTGTAACATAAAATAATTAAATTCATAAAAATACTCGGAAATTATGAAAACTATAGAATTGATGAAATTGACTCGACCAAAGATAAAAAGTCAACTAAAATTAGAAGTTCGAAACAAACTGATGTCACATTTTACGAAAAATCTATCGAAAATTCGGTAGAATCTCCTCTGTAAAACGAACATCTCTCTATTTAAAGTAGAGTCATTCCTATATGAAAACACACTTTGAATATTCACACAATCACCCAGTCTCATATTGGGCTCCTGAAATGCACTAAATGTCCAAAAGAATCATAATTCACATAAATAATAAAATAATATAATTTTCTTTAAAATCTCCAAAAATCATAAAATCTCATTTAAATACCACAAATTCATTTATTTTCATAATGAAAACATAAAACATATTAATTTTCCAATAACTAGTAAAATTCTAGTTTATATTTAAATTTTCTTCAATAAAAATACTTAATTCAAATTCTACAATTAAATTTACATTAATTGCAAATAACTATTTAAATTACTTAAATATCTCACAAAATCAACAAATAACTTATTTAAGTTTAAAAATAATAAATAAGTTTATTATTCTATTATTTTTGAAAATTAATATAAATTAGCAAATAGGAAATAAATTATAAAAATTATTTTAATACTATTTATTACTCCAAATCTACCTAAAATATCATAAATACCAATAATTTACTTAAAATAATAAAAATCACTAATTTATAATTATTTTTTCAAAAATTTAATTTTGATATAAACATTCAAAAATGCATAATTAAAATTCGGTGTATAATTTCAACAAACTTCCTTCATGAAACTTACTTAAAATAATTAGTAAGATTTATTAAAAATATAAAATATTTTCCAGTCGTAGAACTGTATCATAACAATAACTCCGAGCCCTGGAATACTACTATTTCAAAAATCATCTCCAAAATTAAAGCTAATTACATATAAACTTATAACCCCAATTTCAACAATCCTAAGTCAATTTAACATAAACTAACCAAATTTAAATTCAATTAACCAAAAATAAAAACTAAAACCTAGAATAATTTCCTTAAAATTGATGTGGAAACCCGTGATAATTGGATGAATTACCTTGGGAGAATTGTAGCCCAAGATGAGAGGAAGAGACCGAGCTATCAAGCTCGTCCTTAGACAACTGAAATCTTCGCCAGCATGCTCCCAAGCAATTCGGCGAAGAGAAGAAACCGAGAAAGAGAAGAGAAAAGGTGGCAACCGGCGATGGCGAGCTGCTGGCGACGTCAGGTGTGGCGAGATGGTGGCTTCAGCGGCAACACCGATGGTGGTGGTGGTGGTCAGCGTGGGTTGCATGGATGGCTATGACGGAAGAAAGGAAGAGAAAAAGAATAGAGAAGAAGAAGAAATGTCCCAAAAAAAATGACCTGTCCCTTTTTTTTTTATAAAAGGACAAAATATAATAATTTAAAATTAAAATATTTACTCACAGTTATTTTGACCGACAATATATATATATATATACTCAACAATTAATTTAAATTTAATAAAGTTACATAAATAGTAATGTTCAAATATTAATTGTCACTAATTAATTTCAAAATAATAGTAATAATATTAAAATAATATTCGGCGTAAAATTTTTAAATTTAAATTTTATAAATAATCAAATATCATAAATTAATAAAATAATTATTAACACTATATATATTAGAAATTTAATTTAATAATTTATAAAAAATTTTGGATTATAACGTTAAATTATTAATTTTTTAAAACTATATTTGTAATTATTCATGTTATTTAATCATATGATTACCAGGCACAATAAATTCAATTCCTTCCATAATATCACTCCAAGTCAAAATAAATAGCAATCTAATTTATGATTGCCATGCGCAATATTATCATAATAATAGTAAAATTTAAATTCAATTATGCATATTCATCTCTTTCCCTTGGAAAACGTTTAGAACCATAAGTGTGGTGAGTTGTATGTGTTGATGAAGTAAATATTTTTATTATATATATTAGGAAGTAAATATTTGTATACAATTAGGAATAAAGTTCTATTCTATTTAGTAAGATATTCCTAATTAGGTTGTGGTTAGAATTCCTATGTGTATATATAAGAGGCGTAACCCTTCTTTTAATATTATGAAAAAATATTTCCCTTAAATTTTCTCTCTTTTTCTCTAAATTTTATTTTTCATGGTATCAGAGTATACCCATTAAAATCAAATTTTTTATTGAATTTTTCCAAATCGTATTTTTCTCTTGAATCCTTTGAATCTTCAAAATCATGACCACCGAAAACATATCCATTGTATCCCATGGAACATCCAGTTTTATTCAAACCCTTCAAGATAATTCTCTCTTTCCGACAAGAATTATTCTTGATGATACGAACTATACTCTATGGTCATAGATCATGGAGATGCAAATTGGAGCCAGAAATAAATCTGGCTTTTTTAATGGCACTACACCAAAGCCACCAGCAGGAGATAAAGCGTTGGAAACTTGGCTCTTTGATAATAATCAAGTAAAAAGTTGGCTGATTGACTCCATGAGTCCGACATTGATGCAGAGATTCATTCGTCTTCCAACAGCAAAGGAGATATGGGATGCTGTCTCAAAAACCTTCTATGATGGATCGGACTAAACTCAGTTATTTGAATTGAACCAAAAATCATTCACTACACGTTAGAATGGTAAGCCATTACCTGTATACTATAATGAACTGATTGGAATATTTCAGGAAATTGATACCCGGACATGTGCACAAAGGGAGGATGTTAATAGAGTAGTATCACTCCATAAACATATTACCAGGCTTCGAACACATATTTTCCTAGCCGGGCTTGATTCTGAATTTAATAATGCTCGGAGTGAAATACTCCGGAAGGATCCACCTCTTGATTTTGAGTCTAGTTATGCATATGTTCAACAAGATCACAACCAACGACATATAATGGAAGAGCCAAAGATACTGCTAGACCATTCTGTACTTGTAGCAGCTCAGACTCTTCCCCTAGTTCAAAGGAAAAATACCGAGTAAGCCCATCACATACGCATGTATTCATTGTGGCAAAGTTGAACACTCCAAGGAATGGTGCTATGAAATTGTGGGATATCTGGAATGGTGGGATTTCAATAAAAAGCCTCGTAAGAAGCTCGGCAAGGCTGCAATTGCTACTTCTATTAAACCAAGTGGTGATATTGATACCACTTCAGGTATGACAAATCTTACTCGAAATAATATATGGATTATTGATACAGGTGCTACTGATCATATGACAAACTCCACCCACCATCTTACATATATCCGTCCATCAACCCAATAAAATATTCTAACTGCTAATGGAGGAATAGCACCAGTCACTCATGAGGGATCAGTATCTAACTCCGACTCTCTTAATTTAGATACTGTTCTTGTTATTCCATCTCTTTCTTGCAATATACTATATGTTGGCCAAATTACTGAAACCTTGAATTGCACTGTCAAATTTTGGCCTAATTATTGTGTATTTCAGGACATTGCAATGCACTGGATTCTTGGTTCTAGTGTTAAACGTGAAAATTTATACTATCTTGAGTTGCATGATGATTCAAAACAGAAGTCAAGTCAAGTTAATATGGTTGGTAGAAGTTGCTCGAGTAAAAACCAAGTGATATTGTGGCATTGTCGTCTTGGGCATCTCTCTTTTCATTATCTTAGATAAATAGAACTGAATTTATTTTTACATACTACAGACTCAGAATTTTAGTGTGATGTTTGTGAATTGGCAAAAGGCCACCGAATTTCTTATGTACCGAGTTATAATAAAAATTCAATTCCATTTATGACCATTCATTCTAATGTATGGGGACCTGCTCAGATTCCTACTCTATCTAATGCTCGATATTTTGTAACATTTATTTATGAATGTACTTGGATGACCTGGGTATCATTACTTTCCAATAAAGGAGATATGTGCTCCAAGTTTCAGGACCAATACAATATGGTGGCTATACAATACCAGAGTAAAATCTGAGTCTTACAGTCTGATGATGGTGGGGAGTATGTTAACTCAATTCTCAATGATTTCTGCCACAATAAGGGCATTCGCCACCAAACATCTTATGTCGGCACTCCTCAACAGAATGGTATAGTCGAACGGAAGAACCAGTAATTATTGAAAGTTGTCTGAGCATCACTGTTTGACATGAATGTTCCTCGAGAATACTAGGGAGAAGTTGTTCGATCCGCTGCGTACCTCATAAACCAGACACCATCATGAGTACTCGATTTTAAAACTCCTCTTTAGAAACTTCAGGAACTTGTCATATCTCCACCTTTCAATAATCTCGAACCTTGAGTTTTTGGATGCTCGGCATATGTTCATCAGACACTCGAAAAATTAGACCCTCGAGCTATCCGGTGTATCTTTGTTGGCTATGCGGATTTACAAAAAGGATATCGGTGTTATGATCCGAATACAAAAAAGATGTATATCACTTGGGATGTCCGGTTTCATGAAAATTGCCCATTCTTCTCACACTCTGAGTGCTCTTTTTAGGGGGAGAAAAATCTGAACTTTTTTTAGCTTGAAGATAGCATTCTGAGTGTTCTGAATTTGAGTCTCCCGAGTCTCTTAAATATTCTGAGTGTTCCGAGCATCTTACCCAGACAGAAATTTGGTGTTTTGAGTACAAGCATCTCACCCGGACAAACATCTGATGTTCTGAGTACAAGCATCTCACCCGGACAGATCATCAAAGAAAATTCAAGTAATCAAGAGAGTACATCTTCCCAACCTATACCAGAAGCTGAAGAAACTCAGGATGCAGTGCATAATAAGGTAAATTTATCTCCTTTAATTTCAAATACTGAGCCTTGTTATCCTTTTAGGATCAATAGAGGGGTTCCGAAAAAATAATATGATCCGAACCTTCATACCAAAGCTAAATACCCTATCAACAACTTCATATCAACCAACCATTTGTTTAACTCACATGCAATTACTGTAAATCAATTATCTATTATATCTATTCTGAGTAATGTGTAGGAAGCCTTAGATGATCCAGATTGGAAGAAAGCTATGAATGATGAAATGGAGGCATTGCAGAAGAACCGGACATGGGATCTTGTTCCTCTTCCAGAAGGAAAGAAAATGATGGGGTGTAGGTGGATATTCACCATCAAACTCAATCCTGATGGAAGCATAAATCGATATAAAGCTCGGTTGGTAGCAAAGGGGTATACTCAGAAGTATGGAATTGACTATGAAGATACATTTTCCCCAATAGCAAAAATAAACACCATCCGAGTCCTTATTTCTTTAGTTGCTAATCTGGACTGGCCGCTGCGATAATTTGATGTAAAGAATGCATTCTTGAATGAAACCATAGATGAAGAAGTATATATGGATCCACCACCCGGAACTAAATGTACTAACCGAGTATGCAAACTAAAGAGAGCATTGTATGGACTCAAGCAATCACCTCGTGCATGGTTTTGACAACTCTCAACCTTTATGAGGAAGCTTGGATATAAGCAAAGTGATGCTGATCAAATACTATTCATCAAACAGAAGTTAGGTAAAGTCACCGCATTGATTGTATATGTTGATGATATGGTGGTCAATGGAAATGATCCGAGTGAGACAACAATCTTGCAAAGACAGTTAGCATCCGAGTTTGAAATTAAGGATTGGGTAACTTGAAGTATTTTTTAGGAATTGAAGTTGCAAGATTGGCTTAAGGAATTTCTCTTTGCCAATGAAAGTACGTAATGGACCTACTAACAGAGATGAGGATGCTTGATTGTAAGCCAGCCGAGGCTCCCATTAAAGTCAACCATGGACTTTCAGTCCTTAAAGATCAAGTTCCAATTGATAGAGATCAATATCAAAGGTTGGTGGGAAGGTTGATTTACCTATCTCATACTCGGCCAGACATTACTTATGCAGTAAGTGTTATGAGTCAGTTCATGCATTCTCCGAGTAAAGAACATATGAATGCAGTATACCAAATATTAAGATATCTAAAGTCTTCTCTAGGTAAAGGGTTATTCTTTGGGAGGAATAAAGATTATGGAATTACTGGCTATACTGATGCTGATTGGGCTGGAGATCGAACTAATCGAAAATCAACATCCGGGTACTTTACATTTGTTGGAAATAATTTAGTCACTTGGAGAAGTAAGAAGCAGAAAGTTGTAGCAAGGTCAAGCGCTGAAGCTGAGTTTAGAGGAATGACTTATGCAGTATGTGAGTTGCTCTGGGTAAGGCGAGTTGTTCAAGATCTGGGATTAAAACATCTGAAGCCTATGTTGTTATATTGTGATAACAATATAACAATAGCAATTGCAAACAATTCGGTTCAACATGATCGAACTAAGCATGTAGAAGTTGACAGACATTTCATAAAAGATCATCTGAACCAAGGGAAAATTGATCTTCCATATGTTTCATCTCAGACTCAACTAGCTGACATCCTCACAAAGGCTGTATCCAAAAAAAATTCTACAACACACTTGACAAGTTGGGAATGATTGACATACATTCACCAACTTGAGGGGGAGTGTTGAGGAAGTAAATATTTTTATTGTATATATTAGAAAGTAAATATTTGTATACAATTAGGAATAAAGTTCTATTCTATTTAGCATGTTATTCTATTCCTAATTAGGTTGTTGTTAGGATTCCTATGTGTATATATAAGGGGTGTAACCTTTTTTGAATATTATGAAAAAATATTTCCGTTGAATTTTCTCTCTTTTTCTCTGATTTTATTCTTCAGTATGATATACCCTTGTTGCTTTCCCGTTTGCTGACAATTTCTGAAAAAAAAAAAAATCTTTAAGCCCAACCATATAAGATGCATAAATTAATAGTATTTTGATATTTTCATTGTTAAAAATATTACCTGTGATTTTTAAAAATATCAATATTGTACAAATTTCTTCCGTTGATGACATTTAAGGAAATAGATTTTTCACATTTAGTTCAAACTTATGATCTTCTACTTTTTTAAAATTGATTGCAATACCTAACTTTTAATATCAATATTATTTGGAAGGTTAAAGTATTTCTACAACAAACCATTAATTAAATAAAGTTAAATCATAGAAAAAATTAATACGTATGGAAGATATTATGTATTTGGAGAAAACAAAATGTAAAGATTGTCACTCTTATGCTACTGCAGTTTATTTGTATAGTACATTGAAATAATTAAAAAATATATATATAAGAAAAATTATCATAGTTAATTCTCATAGTATGTCTTTTTTTTTTCTTCCTTAAACATTTCCTTCCAGCTTGAGTATTTAATGGAACAAATTTTTTTTTTTCTTGTAATTATGCCAAACCATCTCTTTTGATTGGTTGCCCCATAATATTACATCGGACAATAATTTTTTTTATCCTATTGGCAATGTCTTAACATCTTTTGCACATGTGACTCCTCGCTTTTTATGCACGTAACCTTGTAAATCTATTTTTTAAGATTAAGAACTAAATTTTACCCAAATATAAATAATATTTTTCAACTAAAAAAACATTTAAAATTATCTTTTATTTGAATGTCGTCATAAACTTCATCCTCTATCTCATCTTCTTGTGTTTAAGTACCATCCAATAAACTATTCGGAGGTTGAGTATCTTTATCAGAGTTAGGCTGGTTAACTTCAATATGTTCCCAACATTAGTTTCTTAACTAATCTAAACGTCTTTTAAACGTTTGCTTCTTGTCATTTACAGCAGTCCTGCAACAAGAAAAAATTATCATATTTTTCCAAATAAAATATCATATTTTTCGCATATGAGAATAATTGTATTTATAGTAACCATGTTAAGATCATAGTTGCGTTTTTCTTTATTAAATTGGTGAAGTGCATTAAAAAGAAAAAGGTTAGCTCCACTTTACATCAATTTACATTACATTTATTTGATATAAATATGCATGAGCAAATAAAAAAGAGGGTTAGACAGAGCTTCAATAATGGAGACCAAAAAATGGCACAACAATTAATATTAATATTAATATTAATATATATATACACAGACATGTGCATGTAGTTAAATGATTAACAAGTATGTCAAATTTATTTATCTAAATAACAATCTACAAGAGTGTAAGAAATCAATACATGTATAGACTACATAAAACTGAAAGAAAACTTGGATTGATGCTTGCTTGAACTGATTTTATAATATTGCTAAATTGATTTTTGAATAGGTATGCAGTCAGTGTAACTATAATCATCTTCATGTTGTGATCCCAATCCCATATAAGAGTCTCTCAGTTTTATACATATTATTTGACAGCAGCCATTGCATTTTGGATCTTCCACATAAAAAAATCATGTTTTGATTGAGATGAGAATGCAAATGGATCGTCTTCTAAACATTTAGATCTTGAAAAAAATCATCAATTTACACCCATTTAAATCTTGTTTTCATTCCACTTGTTGTTCTTACATCAACCTAGTCACACTTAGACATCACAATTTTTTTAAATTTCCTATAACAATCCGACACAACTGGCTGAGCATCATGCACTACTGCTGGATTGAATTTGGTAATTGTGGGCCTGCCTCTTCTTCATGAGTCATGTTACCATCTTCTAGACTAAGCACATGTCTAACTCCAAATGTATCTTGCATTAGTTCACTCATTTGATATTCTCCATTATGGCATGTTTGCATATTTAGAGGTGTTTGTTTGGTTAAAAATGAGGTGGAAATCAGAATTAAAATAATTAATTCTAAAATGAGAATGTAATTTCTCTATCAGTGGAAATTATTATTTTTCTTTTGTTCTTAGAGAATAATTTTTTATTCTCTTATGAAACAAGTCAAATTAATTATAAGTTGGTCACATATTTAAATATTAATATTTATTTTTAAAATATATCAGTGAAATATACAAATTAATAAAAATATGTATTAAATGTTTGAATAAAAAAATATTTATCAAAAGTAAATAATTTTTATGCTTTTTTTTAAAAAAAAATATAATAATATTTTTATAAATAAATATTTTATAGTACATAATTATAATATTAATTTTTAATATATAAAGCAATTATAATGTTAATTTTTATATTAAAAAATAATTACAGAAATATTTTTTATAAAAAAAATTTTAATTTTAATTCTCATTCCCTGCAATCAAATATCTTTTTTAAATTTTTATTTTCTTTTTTATTTTTTTTATTCCCATTTCCATTTACATTTTCATTCCGATTTTGATTTCGAAATATAAACCAAATATTTCCTTAGAAAAATATCATTTGGATTATTATTTCATTTTGTTTGATGATATAAAATTATTTTCATCTTAAAATAACAATCTATAATAGTTGTATTGAAAGTCATCCGACACCAAATGAGCCTTGAACAGTTTCAACATCAAAGGAGAATCTATTGTAACATTCTTGCAGGGACAATAAATGACCTCATTTACAGCTATTTCTCAACAACAAATTTTATGGAATCTACCAATCCATTAATAAATTCCGTGTTAGATCTAGACTTCTATATATATATATATATACACACACACACGTTTCTGACACATGCACTATAATTAATCCTTCCATAATTGATTAAAAAACATGGTTTGTAAATCGGTGTTCTATTATCAGAAAATCAATGTCACATCAGCCCAATATTGATGAAATATATATTTGACAAAACTATTACAATTTGTAAAAAAGAGAAAACTTGAAAAGCAATTCCACTACACTTTGTATAATATAAAACTCAGACAGATTATGCTTACTTGTACTTAGAGAACCACAATTGCAGAAATTAGAAGTTTCAAGATGTAATTTGTTGGTTAATTTGCTGGGCAAATTATATGGTAACTAGACTTTGTATTTAATTACAATTTAGTTACAAAATTTTAATTTGTATTTTTTAGTTATCAAAAATTTATTTAGATTTCATATGTAGTTCATATAAAATTGTTCGCTACATAATCGATCCAATATTACAATTTTAGTCTAAAATTTAAAAATAGTATATAAATAATTCCATATATCATTCTTAAATTGTAGTAATGATTTATTTAAATATATCAATATTATACAAATATTTTATTATTAATGTATAGTTTTTTATATGTCAAATTCTATATGTAAAAAATTAAAATAATATTTCAATCTTTACATATAATAGTATTATACACATATTTTATTAATTTGTAGTTTATTATACAAAAAATAAAAATGAAGATAAATATGGATATTTGCTTAGTTCTCTAATCAAGTAATATTTTTACATTATTTTAGGAAAAAAGTATTTGTCCCTCAAAATAATTTTTAATTTTTAATTTTTCCATTAAATTCTATATGAATATAAAAGACATGGACTTATTTGCATGCTATTTTCAAATTTTGAATTATAATGGTAATGCAAAATTGTTTATGAAGCAAAAAATATTATAAAAATTACTCGTGAAACATAAATAGAAATTTAATATCTAAAAAGATAGAAAGTAAAGTTTTGCAACCAAATTTTAATCAAATACAAAAGTTTAGTGATTGCTTACATCTCTGCACACACAATTGCTATCTTCACGGATGTTGCATTAGATATTTACTTTTAAATGCTAACTTGGCATTTTAAATGCTGATTAATTGTTTGAAATAAAATAAATACACCCATCAATTAAATCTTTTTATAGTTAATTTTTAATATATGTTTAATCATAAAATAAAATTTAAATTTACAAATTTTTATAGTAAAATTTACAATTATCTTACCTTATATTTTCAAATTATAAAATTATTAAAATATAAAGATTAAAATAAAACTTAAAATAAAAAATATTAAAAACAGTACTATTATTAAAATATATTTAATATAGTATAAAATATGTATATCTCTTTACTATTAGTTTGTTAAATATTAATTTTAAATTAATATAGAAACAAAAAATTAATATAAATCTCCAAAATTTGTTTTTGCTCCGACCCATATTGTAAGTTTCATTTGTTTCAAATCTCCACTCCAAAACGCGGCTCCAAATCTCCAAAATGTTCTAAAAGTATTGCCCAATAGCTAGTTATATTGGAAACTACAATTTAATTTCACGTTTTCAAAATAGATTGTAATTTTTTATTTTTATTGTTTACGAAACTATAAAATATTTTTACACTATATTAGTTATGAAAATGATTTTTGTTCATGCTTCATCAGTGATACTGATTATGACTCAAGAAAAATTGACTTAATAATGAGAATTCGAATAAGAAACTACTGTAAATGTCATTACATAGAAATTCCACGGAAACTTATACTATTAAACCACCTTTTGTATTCTATAATAATTGACGAATTTGTTGGAGATCTGAGTGAATGGCACGTCTGAGGCCTTGAAAGAAGCCAATTGCATTTATATTGGATAGTTATAACCCTATTTATATGTTCTTCTGTGCGATATGGTATTAGAATCAGGTGATTGAGATTTCTAGTGACATATAAACCAATTAATTTTATATTTGTAAAAACTTACACTCATTATGTTCTCAAGGTCCATGTAGAAAATTACTCGCAAGAACCATGTAAAAATTATAGAATTATTTTCGTAGCTAATTAGATTTCAGTTGAAAAGCAGATTGTCAACCACAGAATCAGCACTAGTTTGCTGGAGGGATTGAAGTTGGAAACAGAGAAATTGTTCCAACTTTCTTATGAGCAGAAGAAGAAATTATGGCAGCAACCAAACAGTCAAGAAGGTTTTGGTCAATCCTTTGTATTGTCAGAGGAACAGAAACTTGATTGGTCGGACATGTTCAGCATCATCACTCTTCCACACTATGTTAGAAATAATGCCCTCTTTGACAAACTCCCTCCAAGTCTCAGGTTCATCCCTATCTCTTTCTAAGGAATAAAAACTGCTTGCAATGCAAAAAACAATATCTTACAAATACTTTTTTACAATATTATAAATTTATTACTTCTAAATAATTTTATTGATAATTCAATAAATGACTATAAAATCATAACTAAAAAAATTAAATAGCGAGTAGAAAATTTTTAAAGCAACCTAATTTTTAAATAATAAGGTAACAAATGAGTCAAACAACAATAATAGCTTTACATTTTATTTTATACACCATAAGATGTCAATTTTCATCTGTAATGTGATAAAAAAAAATACACATTTCATATTTTAAAGATAAAACTTTTCAAATATTATAAGATTAATCTTAATTGTGAGTGTAATACTAAAAATAGAGGCCAAATTTAAACTAATCCATGTAATTGAGTTCTGTTAGAAGAAAAAAAAAGATAGCAAAACATTTAATAATTTTTTATTGAAAATTTAAAAATTGAATTGTAGTGAGCTTAAAAAAATGATATTTATATTAAAAATTTTAATTGAAATAAAACTAAAAATTTTAATATTATCATTAAGATTATTGATATATATCATAAAAGATATTATATAAGGGGTTGTTAGTTTTTGAATTATATCATAAATGAAGAAATACAAATATAGAGGTAGAAAAACAAAGAAGATGAGAAAGACATGACTAAATTAAAATCAAAGAAAAATAATTCAAAAATTAAAAAAAAAATTCCTTCACATATAAAGCTATTATAAATAGACTTTGATGAGTTGTTACAATATAATAATAAATTAAAATAATCGCTAATAAAATTTAATAGAAGTTAATAACTGTTACAATATAACAATAAAACTTGGGAGAAAATGTATAAATGTAATACAATATTTATTAATTTTGATAACTTTTAATGAGTTAAATCAATTAATAAAACTGTTACAAATGCTTTAATAAATCATTATAAAATCATAGGGGAATGATTATAAATTAATAATGTTACGAACTAAACCCAAATGATACGTGGCCAACACTAGAGAATAAGATAGCTTGAAACTTCTGAAACCTATAATAAGTCTTAAAAAATTTTCACAATAAAATTCTCACTTTAAAAAAAATTTAACGAAAATCCGGTAGAGTTTTCTTTGTACCGGAAACAAACCAAACATGTAAAATAAGGAAATACACTCCCAAATAAATTTTCCAACTATCACCACACTACAATATTCCATTAGTCCATCACAAATATCACTCTCCAACACAAAATGTATGCTTAGCACATATATCAACTTAATAATACATAAACTCAATTTTAACTAATCAAATACAAATACATGTATCAAATGTTCAACTACTACTGCAGTGGTTATAGTATGAATATAAGACAATAAACATTAGCATGACATATATAAAGTAGTCAGAGAAAAACAAGTCTAGCGCAGACAAGTAGAACTAACTGTAAACTCCCGAGATCCTGGGAAAAATAATTAAGAGGAGTCAGATCTCACTGAGTGAATTAAAGTTATAAAATACATATTGGTTCTAAAACTCTTATTTAAAACCAATAAATTTAGAAAATAAATAAATATTTAAAAATCATTTATTTTATTAAAATTAGTTTTATAAAAATATCTTTCCAACATTCATAAATCTATTTATGCAAAACTCCTTATTTGAAATTCATTCAAAATGAAATATTTCATGGAAACCATGGTAGAACCCTAAACCTTAAAATTTATTAGCCTTTCGACTCTTTTAAGTCTAAATAATTGCTGGTCTTAGAGGGCAAGCTCAACCAAGATCCAGCCACAATTGGTCTCTTACACTAATTATTTATTGGTGCCCAAAGAGCAAGTTCGACCATGATCCAACCAGCAAACATATACATGCCTAAAGAGCAACACTCAATTAGGGCTCCTAATCAATAATCCTGCCCATAGAGTAAAACTCGACCAGGGCTCACAATTCACTAATCCCGCCCAGAGAGCAATGCTCGACCAAGGCGCACAATTAATCCATCAATCAATGGCCAAATTATAATCAATACCGGTACACATACAGTCCTAGTGATAGCCACCAGGTAGTATGTCCTACCAATTTCTCCCAAAACATACTTACCATAAATAGTTAAAATGAAATGAAATGAAATAAACTAAAACAACATTTCAAAATCCTTGGCAACAGTATAATAACGTATTGTGCTTAATGTAATATTAATATTCTCAAAATCAACTAAACCAACTAATGCATCTTTCTAAGAATTATTCTCAAAAATAAAATAAAATAAAATGCAACCAATATAAGTGCATAATCTCCAAAATGCTTAACAATATTAAAATAAAAAAGTAAATTATGAATGCGATAAAATCCATAATCGTAAATAAATTAATGTAATCAACTTTAATATTATATTTATTGTATAAAAATCTTCATTTATAAATAATTTCAACAGACATCTTATAAAATTAATTTATGGATGGAGTGTGTCGGTCGACGTGTCCTCGATTATCCAAATGCTACGGCTCCCACTCCATAGTTCTCTAGAATAAATAATATTTCTTAGATTGAGCTAAAAGATATTTCTTAGTTGCTTTCCTTTACAATCCCTGATCTATCAGTTCATGTAACTCTTTAGTGATTGGCCTCCTTTTCAAGCTAATGTGAGCAAGGCTTCATTCTGACTTTCTACTTAAAGCGTTAACTACCACATTAGTTTTACCTGGATAGTATAGAATAAAACAATCATAATCTTTCAAAAGTTCCATCCATCTTCTTTGTCTCAAGTTCAAATCTCTTAGTTAAAAAATATACTTTAAGCTCTTATAGTCAGTGTATATTTCACAAATTACATTATACAAGAAATGCCTCCAAATCTTCAATGCAAATACCATTGCTGCCATTTCCAAATCATGAAATGGGTAATTTTGCTCATATTTCTTTAACTAATGGCATAAACAATTACTCTCCCATTTTGCATTAATACATACCTTAATCCTACTCGAGAAGCATCATAATATAAAGTATACCTTTCACCTCTTGAAGGTAAAGTCAATACTGGAGTTAAAGTCAACCTATCCTTAAGCATCTAAAAGTGCTCCTCGCACTTGTCTGTCCATACAAACTTAGCATTCTTCTGAGTTAATATTGTTAAAGGTGTAGCTACTTTGGAGAAATCTTTAAAAAATCTCCTATAGGAGCCATCTAAACTTATAAAACTCCTCACTTCAATAACCGTTATAGGTCTTGGACATTCTGTAATGGCTTCAATCTTTTTAGGATCCACTTGTATACTATCTTTGGATACACATGGCTTAAGAATGCCACTTGATCCAACTAAAATTCATATTTTGAGAACTTGGTATACAATTCAAAGTCTGAAGCACCATCTTTAAATGCATAGCATGCTCCTATTCACTTTTAGAATACACCAATATATCATCAATAAACACTATTATAAAAGCAGTCTAAGAATGGCCTAAATACTTAATTCATCAAGTCCATAAAAGCTACTAGAGCATTAGTCAATCCAAAGGACATCATTAAAAATTCATAATGGCCATATCTTGTTCGAAATGTAGTAATATGTATATCTCCATTTTAATTCTCAATTGATGATACCCTGACCTTAGGTTAATCTTGGAAAAACATTGAGCTCTTTGGAGTTTATCAAACAAGTCATCAATTGTTGGAAGAGGATACTTGTTCTTAATGGTGACTTTGTTTAATTGTGTATAGTCAATACAAAGTTAGAAACTACCATTTTTCTTTTTCACAAACAATACTGGTGCACTTTAAAGAGACGTGATGGGTCTAATAAAACTCTTATCAAGCAACTCTTGCAATTGCTTTTTAAGCTTCTTCAACTTTGTAGGTGTCATCTTATAACGTGGTATAGAGATAGGATTTGTACCAAGTTCAACATTAATATATAATTCTATCTCTTTTTTCGGTGGCAAGCTTGGTAATTCTTCAGGAAAAATATCAGGAAACTCACATACCACTGGCACATTCTTAACTACCCCATATCTGCCTTTGTATCTTGAAACATAACTAGACAGCCTTGACACCCTCTTTTAAGAATCTTCCTAGCTGTGATTGCAGAAATGAGATTCTGAGGCATTGACTCATATCACCTCTAAATTGAAATTCCACATCATTTAGAATTCTAAAAACCATTACCTTCACTCGACAATCCATTGTGGCATAATGCTAAGCCAACCAATCCATTCCTAAAATTGCATCAAAATCAATCATATCAAATAACTCCAATTCTGCCAATAACTCTCTATCTTCCACCAATATCGGACAAGTTAAAAAGACTACATCTGTCTCCTACTCATCATTGAGGGGGGTTATTATAAATAATGTAACTAACAATTTAGATGGTTGCCATCCCATTCTTGAAGTAAAGATTGGATATACAAGGGATGCAATGCACTAGGATCATGCTAAGCCCTAATATCAAAATGACATATTGAAGAGTGCTTACAACCATTGTCATCCATAATTATCCCTTATTGAAGGTGGGCAAAATTATCTCAAGGATTACTTTTTAAAATCTAAATATGTTTTAGTAATCATATAGCTAGATTCACTGCATGAACCAATCTTGTACTGTAATCTAAACTGACAACTTCTTAATCATTATCCTCAAATAGTATGTGTATCATATCCCTATTCATAACTCAATTGTGTTGAAAAAATCTAAAGCATCTCTTGTTTAATCAAAATGAACTCTACCTATCATAGAGTATAAAAATATTGCATCAACATTAGACATCTCCCAATTTTTCCATTAAAGCATCTACTAAAAAATTGTCATATATATTTGGTTAAGTGCTACCAAGGCCTTTTAATCCTGGCTACGCCAACAACAAATGCTACTAGTTATTGTTTAAAAGCTGCATGCACCACTTGCGGTAACTACTCTGGCCTTTGAGTTGCAACTGCCTTTAGCCTTCCTTTATGCTAAATAGGTGGAGTAGAGGCTAGAACTAGAATTGAAACTTCACCTTAAAAGAACTACTTATCATATACACTATCTTTATAGTAGGAGCAGTTCACATATGCCTTATTTGAAAAAAGACGTAAAGATCAACAAGGTTCAAGACATAACAAGGAGACTGACATACATACAGAATTCTAGAAGCTATGATGGCAACAAATGACATTTATCATCCTAATCATTGCAGTAGTTTCAAGAAAGGATAGCCAACAATGACCAAAAGAGCAGGAATTCAACCATTGCTCTGATACCAACTTTATCACGACCCGAACCCAAAAGGCACATAACTGGCACTAGGGAATAGGATAGTTTGAAACTTCTGAAACCCATAGTAAGTCTTAATAAAAATTTCACAGTAAAATTCTCAATTTAAAAAAATTTTAATAAAAATCTAGTAGAGTTTCCTATGTACGGGGAACAAACCAAACCTATAAAACAAGGAAATATACTCCTAAATAAATTTTCCAAGTATCACCACACTACAATACTCCAATAGTTCGTCACAAATATCACTCTCCAACACAAAATGTATGCTAAGCACATATGTCAACATAATAATACATAAACCCAATTTTAAATAATCAAATACAAATACATTTATCAAATGTTTAACTACTACTACAGTGTCTATAGTATGAATATAAGACAAGACAATAAACATTATCATGACATACATAAAGTAGCCGAGGAAGAACAAGTCTGGCATAGACAAGTAGAACTACCTGTAGACTCACAAGATCTTGGAAAAAATCATTGAGGTAACTTAGATTTCATTTAGTGAATTAATGTTATAAAATGCATGTTGCTTTTAAAACTCTTATTTAAAACCAATAAATTCAGGAAATAAATAAATATTTAAAAATATTTTATTTTATTAAAATTAGTTTTATAAAAATATCTTTCTAACATTCATAAATCTATTTATGCAAAACTCCTTATTTGAAATTCATATAAAATAAATGTTTCGCAGAAATTATGGTAGAACCCTAAACCTCAAAATCTATTAGTCTTTCGGCTCTCTTAAGTGCAAATAACTGCTAGTCCCAAAGAGTAAGCTCAACCAAGGTTTAACCATAGTCGATCTTTTACACCAATTATTTAGTGGTACCCAAAGAGCAAGCTCGACCAGGGTCCAACTAGCAAACTTATACATGCCCAGAGAGCAACGCTCAACTAGGGCTTATAATAAATAATCCTACGCATAGAGTAAAGCTCGACTAGGGCTCACAATTCACTAATCCTATCTAGAAAGCAACGTTCGACCAGGGCTCACAATCATTGGCCAAATTATAATCAATTGGTATGCACACAGTCTTAGTGACACCCACCAGGTAGCATGTTATACCAATTTCTCCCAAAACATACTATCATAAATAATTAAAATGAAATGAAATAAACTAAAATAGCCTTTCAAAATCCTTGGCAACAGTATAATCACGTATTATGCTTATTATAATATTCATATTCTCAAAATCAACTAAACCAACTAATACATCTTTTCCAAGAATTATTCTCTAAAATAAAATAAAATAAAATAAAATAAAATGCAACCAATATAAATCCATAATCTCTAAATGCTTAAGAATATTAAAATAAATATATAAATCACATATGCGATAAAATCCATAATAAAAAATAAATTCATGCAATCAACTTTAATATTATAATTATCGCATAAAAATCTTCATTTATAAATAATTTCAATAGACATCTTATAAAATTAACTCACGGGTAGAGCGTGCCGGTCGATGTGTTATCGGCTGCCCAAATGCTACGACTCCCACTTTAGAGTTCTTTAGAATAAATAATATTTATTTAAAATATGTTTATGTATACAAATAAAATTCATAAACATTCTCCAAAATTCTGGAAAATTATAAAAATTAAGGAATTAATAAAATGTACTTGGAAATATCATAAATATGACATTTAAGGCTAAATGAATTTACTTCTAACAATTTAACCAATTTAAATGAAAATTAAGAAATTTCCACCGAAATGCTTCTGGAATTTATTTTTCAAAATTCGTAAAAAATTTCACTAAACTCTATTTACAAAAATTGTTCATCACAATTTATACTATTTATCAAAAATAGTTTCATATATTTATCTCGGGGTCGACATTGTTCATCCATCGGAGTTCGGGTGGGACCCACCGAACCCTCACTAGAAACACAACACCCGGATAAACAAATTATACCAAAATGTTCCTAATAATTATTAGAGCACAAAATAGCCTCAAATACACCAAAAAACAACACAAAATTTCAAAAATTGAAAAGTAAAGAAAATTAACAAAAAAATTCACCAAATATTCTACTGACATAGATTGGATGCGAGGTAAGTACCTATAGACTAATATGAGAGGAACGTAACGGAGGGAACTCTATCGTCTGAAACCCACTGAAATAGTGCCAAAACATCAAAGAAAGGCTGACTGTTCAATCAATTTCTAGCCAATTTCTTGGTACTTTCTTGCAAAATAAAATTTATGACAAGGTAAAAGAGGTTGAGAGAAATTTATCACTCAAATTTGACGTCAATCGGAGTTAATTTGGATATTAAACGAAAAAAGAAAAGAAAAAAAAAATTTAGTATGAAAAGAAAATTTTCCACTGAAAGCACTTTTCCTCTCGTGAATTGTGCAATTAACTTTTAATTTTTTTTGAGTGATCCTACTATATAACAAATTTTATTATCTGACTGAAAATAATACTTAATAAAATAAGTAACATTGTGTGTTATCAATTTTTTTTAATAAGTCATAAATATGGATTTAAAGAATAATAATAATAATAATAATAATAATAATTTTTACTGTTTTACATTGTGAAATGATCATATGATATTTTGAACTATACAATGTGGAATGTTTATATTTCTCATATACTTTTTTGTGTAATGTTGTTACAGAATTTTTTTTTAAGAAGAAAATAAATATATGCAAATTTTATCAATAAAAAGAAATAATGAAAAGAAAAAGTAAATAATACTAATAATACTTTAAAATTTTTTCTGATCTCTAATAAATATATATTTTATGAAATTATAATAATTTATATGTATTTTTAAGACACGAGCATGTGTCTTAACCACCAATAATATATATATATATATATATATATATATATATATATATATATTCCATAATGAGTTGGCGAATCAAATGAGCCAAATAGATTATTAATATGGTTAAACTTTTAAATATTATATATGATAAATTAGTCCATTCTTCATGTTTTGCATGAATTAAATAATAAAATATTCAAAAGTAAATAAAATATAATACAAAACTTTATATAATCCAAATTAAAATTATATGAAATTTAATTAATTTTATAAAAACTAAAAAATTTGAAAGCTTTTAATGTGCAATTAAATTTGAGGTACTAACTCATAAATTTTTTACAACAAAAAAAGAAAGAAAAAGTTATGCAGAAAAATTAACAAATTTTTTAAAGAATAAATGCCAAATTGACTATGTACTAGGCAAAAAAGTCAGTTTTTGCATTAAAATATTAGAGAAATAGAGAAACGAAAATGTCTATTAAAGCAAAAGAACTATGTGCTAAAGTGAACCTATTGACACATATCCAATTTAGAAAGTAAAGAACATAATCAAATTTCTTTTTAGCCCATAATTAATTAACATAACATTAATGATTTTCTTGAATACAATTTATCATAAAAATAAAATAAACATAAAGAAAATCAAAAGAAAAAATAATAGGGGTGTACGATGTTGTTGGGGCCTAGCTTGTGAATAGTTTTATGTAATGAAAATTATTATATTTTCTATTTAAATTGATGTGGAATTGTATTTTATTATGACTATACATTTAACTGATTAATTTTGGGCATGGTTGTTTACTTCTTAAGAGATATTATAAGAAGTTCCGGGTTAGAAAAGTATTCTGATAAATTATGGAAATTATTTATGCAAATATTGTTGATAATTTTTTATGAATCTTTTTGGTTTTGGACGTAATATATCATGATTTTTTTTAAATTTTTAAAGAGGAAATAATTTCTGAAAATAATATACTAGCTAGATTACTATGGTAAGATCACCTCTATAATAATAAATATATTAAAATTTTAAAAATAAAATAAAATACCTAATTTTAATTGAATTATTGAATAATTAATAATATTTTAAAATATTTTTTATGAATTTTTTAAAGGAATTATAGTGATATTTTTTAAAAATAATTGTTTATTTATGGTATTTTCCTAATAAAATATAAATAAGCATAAGATTTGACAAATATATACAAGATTTTACAAAATAAAAATATACTACCAAAATCATATCCAAGATTTTAGAATATGAAAATCATTTTTGAAACCAATATATTAAAGGATACAGTTGTCATTATACTTAGCATTAATTAATTTGTGATGGCACAATTTGTGCCAAATATATTTTCTCTTTATTTTCATATGTAATTGTTATAATAGAATTTAATGAGCTATTATAATATAATAATGAAAGTAAAGTAACTACTAACAAAATTTAATAGAATTCAATAAATCGTTAGTTCGTTACAATCTATAGCGTATGTGAAAATTAAGATTTCTCTCGGACATGGTTGTCTATTTTGTTTCAGATATTTCTTTCAGTTGTGGTATATTTAGCATATAATACCAATTTTTCATAAAATTTTTTCCTTTTTATTAAATTATTTATTCTTCAGCTTTACCATTAATTGAACATTAAATTATGTAACTTACATAATATAATTGAATAATAAGTTACAAAGTTTTTATTTGTTGCATTATCTTTTTTATCTTTATCATTAACTGTATAGTGAATTCCACAAGTTGTATAACATAATTAATAAAAAGTAACAAAAAAAATTGTTAGTTGTTTTTTTTATTAAATAGTAGATTATATAATTATATAATTAAATAATTAATCAAATTTTAAGTCCTAAGCCATGAAAACAAAATTATAATATAATGTTTCTCATTCCCATTTCACACTCTAATTTTTTTAATGTAGTTTTGTTTTATTATGGTTGTTTTGCTAGATTTATACTCCATATCAATGTGCTTTACTATTTTCTTAGGTTGATAATGTATAATTTTTTTAATAGGTTATAAATGTATTCTAATTTGATAGATTATTAATATTCAATAATGATTTTCATGCAATATAAATGTAATCATTCTATTTTTGTTTTTTTTTTCAAGTCATTTTTGGATCTCTCTCTATCCTTTTTTTTAAAATTTTTTTTTATGAATGTATAATTTGTATGAACTCTATAATAATGGAAAGTATCTCTATTATTATAAAAGTTTTATACAACACATTTGTATATATATATATATATATTTGGATTATAATGGGATAGTTTGGTTCATATTAGCTCCATTTGGAACAAAGCAAAATTTAGTAAATATGTAATCATGGAAAATCTTAATATTGATATGTATTATATATATTTTTTATTTTTTTTCTTTATCTTTTATTCAAGAAAAGAAAACAAGAAATATTTTAATTATTTAGATTTTTTTAAAAATAAAAATGATGATTGAAATGTTAATATTATTGAAAAATGAAAATAAAATAGAAATTTTAAATTTGTTAGAAAGAGTGAAAAAAAAAGTACAATTTAACTAAAATAAAAATACAAGTGAAAATTTATTTATTATAATTAAAAATAAAAATGAAATATTTTTAATCAAAGAAATTTTTATTTCACTAAAATCATGAATAAAAATTTCAATTCAACCTTTGTAATTAATAAAATAAAAATATTTAACTTTTCAGTTTAATATCATAAATAAAAATACTTTTTATTTCTAATAATTTTAAAAATAATTAGATTCAAAAAAAAAAAAAATTTAATATAAAAAAGGAGTATTTAAGTCAATTTATTCTTTAAAATAAGAATTATATGTACTTTAATTTATAAAACCTGCTAGAGACAACATCTTAAAAATTTTTTGTAGGTGCATATACCTAATTATATAAAATAATTGTTCAAATATCAAAATAATAAAAGTGAGGAAGTTCGTGCACTATTTATGCGTTTATCCTTTTATCCTCACATTTGTAAAACTTTTTTGTAGAGACACTTTGGAAATTTATTGTAATGAAACTAAAAGGCTGGGCATGGAACTTTTGAGTCACATGGCAAAAGCTTTAAAGATTGATAGGCAGGAAATGGATGATTTATTTAGTGATGGTTTTCAAGGAATGAGAATGAACTGTTATCCACCATGCCCAGAACCAGAAAAAGCCATTGGAATCACACCTCATTCTGATGGTGATGCTCTAACAATTCTGTTTCAAATCAATGAAACTGAAGGACTACAAATCAGAAAGGATGGGAAATGGGCTCCAATCAAACCTTTCCCTAATGCTTTTGTTGTCAACCTTGGAGACATCATGGAGGTATTAACTTTTTCTTTTTCTTGCATATAGTGTAGCCTAAAAATAACTTGATTGGCATGAGGTTAGTATCCTAATAATCAAATTCTAACCTTTTAATGCAGATTATGAGCAATGGTGTGTATAAAAGCATTGAGCACAGGGCAGTGGTGAATTCAACAAAAGAGAGAATCTCAATTGCAACCTTTTATAGTCCAAAGCTTGACTCAATTGTAAGCCCTTCACCCAGTCTCACTAGTCCTCATAATCCACCAATCTTTCAACAAATTCCATTGAAGAAGTACTATAAGGAGTATTTTGCTAGAAAACTAAATGGCAAGTCATATCTTGATGAAATAAGAATAGCAAATGCATAAAACCCTTTAAATGTAGTTGTTCAAATAAATTTCGAGTGACTGAAAAATAGCATCTTCAAAAAATCAATAATGAAAGAAATACTCTTTCTGTATTATATTATTTTATATAAGGCTCTGACTTGCAACTTTTTACATATATATTCAATGACTCACTTAGCCCATATGTATATATACATATATTTACGAAGTCCATATATAGTGATGCGATATGTAGCCTAGTGATCTAGCATTCAGATTTTAATAATGCAAGAGGTCAGTTCAATTCTTGATACATCCTTTTGGAAATTCATTGGGGCGCTTGAAGCAAGTGTACAACAACATTGGCAACTAATTGGCTTTTGGTCAAGCAGCTCTTAAGATTCTACTAAACTGACTCTTAAATATGATTAGCTTCTTCAATTTCTAGACATGAACTTGAGGAATCTATACATAGACCATTTGTGGACAGGCTATGGGTCTGGCTTGGGTACGGCCAAAAGTGGTTTGTTATAGCCTTGTATTTCGAGTTTATATCTGAAAATCTAGGATAAAAAGGAAGGTCTTGAATAGCAGTTTGACCTCCGAGCATGCCCACGACTTAAGACATTGTAGGCCTATGTGTTTAGGATGCATTGGTGCACAACAGTACTACATTTAGCATCACCATTACTTCCTCTGATGAATACGATGTCCCTAACTCTAGATCAACCAAATCCAGCAGACTTCCCTTCTATTGCAAAACATAAACCTGAATGAACCCAAGTAACTAATAATGTTATTGTGCGTGCAATGTAATAAAATATCGAAATCTTTTGCAACTTAGAAATAAAGTACACCCTGACATAGGAAGAAACAAATAGAGGAATTATACTTGGAATAAGTGGAAAGAAATTATGAAATAATTTAATTGCCCAATTAAGAAGGTGTTAAAAAAAATTAAATAACGAACTGTGTAGTTCCAAAGATTTGTGTGTGATATAATCACTATCCTTTATAAATTTTGCCCCCACTATTTTGCCTTTGAGTTGAATGACAATTTCTTTCAGGATTTCACAAAACTTTTTAGAGATAAGATGCAAAAATCAATATTTCTCCCAGAAATATATAGAGATTTTGTAGTGTAATTATTAAAAAGACATGATTGTTTATTAAGTAAAAAAGTTTAACTTTTGCAGTTTAATTTTGATAAGGAAACTACCTAAAAAATATAACTTTTTGATGCAGACTTTTTTTTTTTAAATAAGAATAATAGTAAAAAGTTTAAAAGTTTAAAACTTAATAAACACTTTAAAAGTTTCTTAATAAAACAATGTGGGATATGTCTCTTCATCTCTTCATTACTAACTACTTCATCAATCCGCTACTTAGTTAGTAATGAGAATAAATTAACAGTCTACTATTAATTATTTATGAATAGAGTAGGTATCTTTCGATTTAAACCTACTAGTAGTACAAACATTTAAAAAACTTAATGAATTTGATAGTTCTAAACAATTAAACCACAATTCATGTATATTAAGATTGAAAATATTGTACACATAAATAATACATGAAATCTCTTATATATTTACCATGACCTTTAGCACCAAAATTATGGCCTTGTGCTACCTCTTGATTTCATAAACACTTACAAAAGTTTATTTACTAACTTTTGATTGAAGCGGCACCACTTCTTGTGTTCACATAGGTGATGTCTCCTTGAAATCTTAAATTTTAGATTTCCTATTTCTTAATTGACCCAAGATTTAAACTTCATTAAGAATAATTATATTCACCCCTCTATTTCTTAAGTACTATGTATCCTAGTACTCAAAAACTGTCACTTGCAACAATTTGTTATTGCCTATTAAACCTTTAAAATTGTTAAACAATGATAAAGGTAAGGTTCCTATTGTTAGTGACAAGTCACAATAGCTTAAAACCCATTTCATTGGTTGTGCTCTTTACCATGTCTCTCAAGAGTCCTTTAGTTAATGGGTTAGCTAAATTCTTACCAGACTTAACATAGACAACTATAACTATTCCATCGAATATCATTTGAATAACATACTCATGTCTTAATGTAATATGTCTCAATTTTTCATTATAAATCTTGCTAAAAGCTCTAGACATAGTTGCTTGACTATCATAATGCAAAGAGATCACTGGCATAGGTTGTAACCATAATTTAATATCTAACAATATGTTTATTAGCCATTCTGCCTCTTTACACACCGTAGCAAAAGCTATAAACTCATATTCCACTGTGGAATGAGTTATGCATGTTTGTTTCTTAGATGCCCAAGATATAACTCCTCCACTAAATGTAAAAATCCAACAAGATGTGGATTTATTATCATTTATACTAGTTATCCAACTAGCATCTGAATAACCTTTTAAAACAGATGGAAAGCCATTATGTGTAAAAGCTAAAGCTTTAGTCCTTTTAAGATAACAAAAAATTCTTACAATAGCTTTCCAATGTTTAGCACTAGGATTATGAGTATATCTTGTAAGTTTACAAATAGTAAAAGAAATATCAAGTCATGTGTAATGCATGGCATACATTAAACACCTAATAGCACTAGCATAAGATAATTAACTAATAGACCTATCTTCATTTTCTGTCAATTTATTTAAAACATCATATAGGGTATTAAATTCTTTAATCCCCAAATGATTAAATTTAAAGAGAATTTTATCAATATAATGCTCATGGCTTAAGATAAAATTTTCATTATTTTGTTTAACCTTGATGCCTAAAATTGTACCAACCTCTCCCAAATCTTTCATCTTAAACTGTTATGTTAAATATTTTCTGGTGTCATTTATTCCTTGCATATTTGTTCCTATAATTAGCATATCATCTACATAGAGACATACTATTACTCCATAATCCTTTGTGAACTTAGAATAAATACATTTACCTGCTCTATTATGACAGAAGTCATGTGATAAAATGATATTATCAAATTTTTCATGCCATTGTTTGGGAGCTTGATTAAGTCCATATAAAGACTTAATTAATTTACAACCTTTCCTTTAATTTCTAGGAAGTATAAACCCTTCTGGTGGTCCATATAAATTTCTTCATCAGGATCACCATTTAAAAATTTTGTTTTAACATCCATTTAATGAATGCAAAGATTATTTATTGAAGCTAAAGCAAACAAGACTCTCATAGATGTAATTCTTGCAACTGGAACATAAGGATCAAAATAATCAATACATTCTTTTTATCTAAATCCTTTAGCTACAAGTCTTGCTTTAAAAGTTTATAATGAATCATCCATATTATATTTCCAATGAAATACCCATTTATAACTAATTAATTTAGTACCAGAGGATAAATCAACTAACACCCATGTTCCATTTGAAAGAAGAGAATCCATTTCATCATTCACCACTTCTTTCCAAAAAGCAAAATCACTTAAAGCCATAGCTTCAATGTATGTTTTTGGATCCAAATGTAAAACCATAGGTATCTTGTTTAATACTTCATCTCTACTTCCTTCAACTAAAAATACTATTTCTTGAGAGGATATAAAATCTAAATCGAAATTCTTTTCTTTTCTCATTCTTTTACTTCTCCTAGGTTCACTAGGAGGTAAATTTTCAGTTTGTTTACTAGTTGGTTGCTGATTTAAAATTCATGGAATTATCAAGTATTATTGGGGGTGAAATAGATTCATCTGTTTGAGGATTAATATTTGAATCTCCAAGAAACTTTGTTTCCATGAATTTAACATCTCTAAATTCTATAATCACTTTAGAATCTAAATCCAAAAGTCTATAAGCTTTTGAATTTTCAACATATCCTATGAAAATATTCTTAAGAGCTCTTGGACCTAACTTAGTTCTTTTGGGGTCTGGAACTTTATAATAAGTTCTACAGTCCCACACCCTTAAATAATTTAAATTTGGCTATCTACATGTCCATCATAAGGAGAAATCTTAGTTTTCTTTTATGGAATTCGGTTATGTACGTGACATGCTGTTAATAAAGCTTTTCCCCACAAATTTGTAGGTAATTTAGAATGCAAAAGCATGACATTAATCATATCCACCAAAGTTCTATTTTTTTGTTTAGCCAAACCATTTTGTTGTGGGGGTGTAGGGAGCACTTAGTTTGATGAATTAACCCATTTTCTTCACAAAAATAAGAAAATTCGTATGGCAAATATTCACCACCTCAGTCACTTCGTAGGATTTTTATTTTCATTCCCAATTGTTTTTCAACTATTGCATTATAACACTTGAACATATCAAAAGCTTGATATTTTATTTTCATTAAATATACATATGTAAATCTTGAATGATCATCTATAAAAGTATTAAAATAGTTGTTGCCTCCTCTTGTTAAATGACCATTTAATTCACATATTTTAGAATGAACAAGTTCAAGTAATTCTATGGACCTCTCATTCTTTGGAAAAGGTTTCTCAACCATTTTTGCTTGTATACAGATTTCATATTTTTCTAGTTTATTATTTTCACATATTATCAATTTATGCTTAGACATAAAATTAATTAATCTAAAATTAACATGTGATAAACGAGCATGCCATAAATTTAAAGAAGACGCAAGCATATAAAAAAAATAAAACTGTATTAATACTTATTAAACTTACAGAAACCAAATTCTCCCTAACATCAGGAACATGGAAGATATTCATTAGCACCAATTTTCTACCAGTTGTAAATTGTAGTTCAACAGTCCCTTTTCCATGTACTTTTGTTGTAACATTGTTGCCCATTAAGACCATTTCATCACTTAAAACATCTTCATAATTCTTGAATCATACCACTGATCTTTGTTGCAAATGTGCGTCGTAGCACTAGAATTATACCACCAATATGTTGTTTTGTTCATCATTGTCTTGTTGCATTCTGTTATCATACTAATATTTAAACCATTAACCATGGCAATAATTTCTACAAGACTTGGTTGTTTTTTAACAACATGAGCCTTTTTTTACTGTCACCATTTTCTTCCATCTTCAATTTCTTATAGAACCTGCATTCTTTCTTAAAATGGCCCTTTTTATCATAAAAAAAACATGACTTGTTTTTCTTAGTGTTGGCAGAATTTTCATTTGACAATTCATCATGCTTCCTTTTAAAACCAAATTTATTTCCTAGTTTTCTAGATTTCTTAGTGCTAGACTTAATGTTATTCACTTTAGAACCAGAATGTAAAGCAAACTTATTATCATGAAAACGAGTTCCTTTTTCAATCCTAATATGCTTTACAAGTTGATATATAGTGAAATCTTCAAAAGTGTGTAAAATCTTTTTCCTATAATCATTCCAAGTGGTTGGCAGTTTTGTAGTCATAGCAGCCACTTATAATGGCTTAGACACTTCAATTTTCAAATCCTTAAGTCTAGACACTAACACAAGTAATTCATCTACTTGGTCCATGACAGATATATCATTTAACATTTGAAACTCAGAAAATTTCATGCTTAAAAATCTGTCTGTACCTTGCCTTTTAGAAGTGTATTTTTTCTCTAATGCAATCTAGATTTCTTATAGGAACTTAATTAAATAAAACATATCATACAATCTGTTGGACAAGGAATTCAAAATGTATCCCTTGCAGCGCATTTCATTCTTTGTGCATTTCTTGCAAGATACTTTGATGTCTTCATGTTCTCCCTCAGATTATTCTGGAATTGTTGGTAAATTCAAACTCAATAAATAAGCAACTCCTAATTCTGTAAGTAAAAAGAATAATGTATCCTTCCAGCAAGTGAAATTCATTCCATTAAAATGTTTTAGTTTAAAAACATCAAGATTGAACATCTTGTTGACAAAAAAATTAACAATAACAGTCTCCATTGTGTATGTTTTTATAAAAAATTCCTAAAGATTGTTAGAAAAAATTAAATAATGAACTATGCAGTACCAAAGATTTATGAGTGATATGATCACTATCCTTTAGAAATTTTGCCCTCACTATTTTTCCTTTGAGTTGAATGGAAATTCCTTTTAGGATTTCATAAAACTTTTTAGAGATAAAATGCAAAAATCAATAACTCTCCTAAAAAATATATAGAGATTTTGTAGTGTAATTATTGAAGAGACACGATTGTTTATTATGTAAAAAATGTTTAACTTTTGTAGCTCAATTTTGATAAGGAAACTGCCTAAAAAATATATTTTTGATGCAGAGATATTTTTTTAAAAAATAAGAATAACAGAAAAAATATGGACTTTACACAAACTGTCCAAGTCTAAGTGCCCAAGTAGGAGCCTTTTATAGGCCAATATTTAATATGAGCCTTTTATAGGCCTATGGAGCTTTTGATTCTCTTGTCATGATCTAAAAGTTTAAAACTTAATAAACACTTCAAAAGTTTCTCAATAAAATAATATGAGTTATGTCGCTTTATCTCTTCATTCCTAATTATTTCAACGAAAGGTAAACAAATTCCTCCTTTAGCCTATAGTTTATGTTGCTCTTTCCATTAAGAAATTTCAATGCAACAACTTTAAAGCTGTATACATTTGCTTTGTTGGTTAAATGGCCGAGCATTGCATACTTAGAAGCCATATAACCACTACAAAAGTCAAAGTAAAACAAATTGATACATATTGAACGCATAAATATAAATAATCCTAATAACATAAATGTATTGGCTAGCCTTTATTATTATGATAAAAGTACATGAAAGGAAAATAGATTGTCTAATGAAAAGCTTGACCTGCTAACCATAACATTACTGAAAATAATCCTAATAACATAAATGTTTGGAAAAAAACTCTGCTAACCAAAAGGAAGAAACAACAAAAGTTTTCTACTTTAAGGTTTACAAGAAGATACTCCAAGCAAAAAGCTAGTTAATAATAATTTGAATATAAGATACCAACAATTCACACATTACAACCTTAGGTCTATCAATTTGAAACAAAGATATGTCACAAAAAAAGGCTTAACCTATGAAATACAAAGTCATAGACTATGATACAAAACTTAAATTTAATTTGTTAGACTTAAAATGATGAGAATAAGATAACGTTCTTACATAGGAACTTATATAGTTCCAATAATCTGGGTGTTGATATGGGTATTACCATCTTCGTTTAACTTAGCCAAGCTAAAATTTAAAATCTTAGCATTTAGATCCTTGTCAAGTAACACATTGTTGGCCTTAATATCCTTATGTGTAATTTTTATTATTGACTCTTTATGGAGGTATGCCAAACCTCTAGCTACACCTAAATAAATTTTTTGCTTGGTGGGCCAGTCTAGTTTTAACCTGCTTAGTGAATTCCTCCTTACAAATAATAGGTGTCATACATTGAATTTTGACTATCCCCAAAAGGATCTGATGATGAAAGTAACTTCCAAAATATGATGAGAGTCTATTTGTTCATACCGCCACTGAAAAGTGCTAAAGTCTTAAAATGCTTGAAAATTCCTAAATTGAGCCTCCAAAATGTAAAATCAATCATCGAATCATTGATTTGTTCTTCAATTTTATGAAATATGAACTCTTAGAATTATAAGTTGTGCATTTCAAACATTTGTTGCTTAAAACGTGCAACTTGTTAGATCGGTTTTCATTTTGTAAGATCAAAGCTCAACTTCATGAAAATGCAAGATGATTTTGACATAACAAACATTGGAAATGTGTTTGAAAGGCACAAAAACCTTAAAAACACTATGAAAGCTCAAAAAAGGCCCCCAAAAAGCTTGAAAAGATTGTATGCACATGTAGACATAAACACATACTATACCAAAATTCTGCCAAATTGAAGACTTAGGACTCCCGTTTCGCACACTCTTATAACATTCATTGCTTTTTTTTAGAATTTTTAGACCGATCTTGAACTAAACCCAGCCTCATCTTTGTCAAAGCACGCTTCAAATGTATACAAATTTGCATTTCTCACTTCATTTTTAACCTCTTGACGAGGACAACTTAGTCTCTATACAAAGCTAAAGCTTCCAAAACATAAAAAATAAGATCAATCAAATCTAAGGACCAAACAATTATTTTTGCACATTTATTTTTTATGTTTTTGCATTTTCTCTTTAATTTCTATTATCACCAGTAGTTAAGAAATTATTGTGAATTGTGTGATGAGACTGGCATTTTGCATGCAATCTACATAATTTTTTGTCTTATTTTGATAGTATTAAACTATCATCTTGCATCTTTTGGCTCAAAAATATAAAAAATCACAAAAACATATTTTTTTTTATATTAAGTCAACATTTTTCATTATCTTTACATCATTTTCATCATAAAAATCATATTTTTATAATAAAATATGTATTTTTACATTAATCCCACAATTTACATTCGAAGATAGCACTTTTGCATTAAGTCTTGATTTCCACTTTCAAAAATATATCATTTTTATGCATCTTCTACATTCTTAGCATATTTTCTTGATAAAAAAAATCAAAAATCAAAAAACTTAAATAATGACACGAATAAGCATTTTAACATGAATTTCACCTTTTCAGCATAAACTATGCACTCTTAATATAAAAATTGCATTTTTGCATCAGATTTGCATCTCTGTAATCAAATTGCATCTTTCCACTCTTTAGTATGAAAATAAGTATTTTCTCTCATTCTTGCATCAAAATGCACTTATAATGTGGAAGTTCACATTTTTGAACTAGAGCCTCCATTTCATGGTCCAATGATGAAACCATGTATCTTTTCTTATTCTTTTATCATTTAGAAATATTATGTCATTTTAGTAATCATTTCTTTTAAATCCTATAAGTGCACATGATTAAATGCCCATATCTACTCTTTCAACAGATTGAGTGTTTCCTGCTTATTTTCTATATGTGTGAATGAGTGGATGGAATTGCACATAGTTGTGCTACCCTCTATTTTGAATTTGCATTTCTAGATGTAGGGCTAGATTTCTACACCTGTTTCTCTTTCAAATGTATTTTACTAAGAAAATAATGTAATAATTATAAATAATTTCTTTACTTTCTGTTATCATGTGTTGTGTGAATGTGTTTATACAAATGTCATTATCGAAACTAAGGCGCTGTGGTAGCCATGTATTGAGTATTATAATGAGAAATAGTCAAAAAGTATATGCAATCTTTCAAACCTAAAAATCTTTGTTGTGTATGATAGTCGTTGAGTGATTCGATGTTGTGCCTTAAGTCTTTTCCTGACACATCCTCCCGAGATTAATCATTGTCCCTATCCCATAAACGGAATGGATGTCCCTTCCGGTAAAGTTGCTATGTCCCTCATCTTTCCTTAACAATGAGAGGAAAATAAATTCCTCAAGCAAATGGTCACAAACAATGGCAACTCCATTGGGGATCTCTTGTTAGAAAGATCAATTTGAAAATGGTTATTTTTTAATATATAATACTTAATTTCCTGGAGCCCTTCACCATTGCATTGCACAACACTTCACACGTGCACCCCTAGTCACTATTAGCCGACGATGAAAGAAAGTGATCCACTATGATTAAACTTGAGTCATAAGGTGACCGATTCAAATTTATCACCCTTAGCCTAAACTCTTAAGAGCTATTAAAAAAATGCTAGACTTACTGACTGGTGTCTGTAACCCTATTCATGGGGGGCGTTCTCACTAAAGGAGCCTTAGCCTTTTTCCTTGACTTAGCCCATGTAAATAAACCATTAGAAACTTCCACTAGGATCTCATCAAGCTTTGCATGCTAGCCCTGATGTCGTTCATTTGACATGATATTCACAAAATAGTATGACACCTCTAATTTCTATCACCAATTGACGACATTACACCTGTTCTCATAAGCTGATCACACTTACATTCATGTGATCCTTATTTACCTCGTGTAAGCCTAATGTGAGAGGAATGATAAGAATTATATGCCTCAGTCTAAATAGCCTGTTAGAATTAACAAATAGTGACATCTTTCAATGATGGAACCTATGAAATGTCATCCATTTATCCTTATTAGATCAAATGAATGGATTAGGAATCTGACTGGATGACAAATGTTTATGTTGAAAGAATCAAATTGTAAACTATCAAACAATACTTTCATGCCTTTTGATAAACATATCGAATATCGATTCGTGGACATGAACTTGGACATGCTAGTGTGCATGGACTATGGATGCCATTTAAGACCTGATGACAAGTCCTGACATTGATATTATATGTTTACTTTGTGTACATTCTTGTATCATTCCTTAGCTTACCTTTTGATTTTAATCGACAGAAATTGAAGCAGTCTAGTTGTAGACGACGGGGTTTAGCGTGTGACCAAGTATATTACAACCATAATACTATTTGAGCTTAGGACTCTAGAGAATACACTACTATATCATAAAGACATATCGTGGAGATGAGGAGTCGCTACCTAGGGTAATAATTGGGACAACTGAAGAGTGGTGGTAATTCAATTCTCTAAAAGAAAGTTAGCACCACAACCAGGAGGTTCTAATTATGGAATACTAACTTCCTTTAGTCTCGTGTTCATTTAGAATTAGTTTATAAATTACTATATTATTCTCTAATTATATGTAATTTCATATAAACCCTAATTTAACAATCAATTCTAGGCAACTAGTGACATGAAAAGCACACAAAAACTGCATTCATTCTAAGTATACACCCCATATGTTAGTCTAATCTACAACATTTTTAATTAGATGGGCTAAATCTACATATTTTAATTTACATTGGAACCTAAAACTAATGAGCCTAATTCCTAATTAATTTTAATTAAGTGAACCTAAGTTTGTTTATTTTAATTCTAAATATGGGTATAATTCTACAAATTATGAAATATTTAAATTAGTGGACTTAATTATACATCTTTTAATTGTAAGGTGATGCTAAGTCTACAAGTTATGGGAAAGTGCTTTAGTTAATGGGCTATGTCTAATTAATTTTAATTAAACTAAATGAGCCTGTGTCTAAATTAACTAGGTGAGTTTAAAGTATTTTTAACTTAAATCTAATTAATTATGGGCTTAAGAATGCATTTTTAATTAAATATAAATATAAATTAATTAATCTATTAATTAATGGGCTACTTAAAAGATAGGCCTAAATTCCTAATTAAATTAAGGGAAATTTCATCCCATAGTCTGGTAAACACCTTTAATTTCTTTAGTGGCCGGGCCGAATTTATTCTTTCACAAATGTTTTTGTATGTTTCACTTTTGTCCCACTTTTAGGAATTTATTCTTTCACAAATGTTTTTGCCGCTTTTTTTTCTTCCTTGTTTTTTTCATTTTTCTGTAATTCTTTTTACTTATTTATTATTCTTAAAGTTATTTTAATTTAAGTTTATTATATGTATTTATTTAATTTGTATATTTTAAATAATTTAATTTTATATTTAAAATAATAATTTTTTATTTTGAAACTTACTATTATTTTGAATATAAAAATTAAGCTAATTAATCTAAAAATTATTTATAGTATTCAATAATTATTTTTTCATAATTATTTAGAAATTAGAAATCAAAGTAATTAAAGTAAAAATTACTCATAATATTCAATAATTATTTTTTCAATAAAAATAACAAAAAAATTATGAAATATATTAAATAAATAATTATTTTTATTATTGATTTTAGATTTATTTGAATATAATCGATGGTAAAGAAATAAAAAAAACTATGTGAAAAATAAAAGGAGAAACATTGTGTTTTTGGATCAAAGCTAAAATTAAGAATGCATAGAAAATAATAAAAAGTCAAGAGCCTCCCTTATGAAAGAGAAAATCATGTATTTATAAAACATACTCCTGTAACCCTAAGTTGGGTACAAGATAAAAATAATTTATTTTATTATTTATGTAAAAAAAACTTAAAAAATAATTTATTTTGTTATTTATCTAAAAAACATATTTATCAAATGAAACAAAAAATAATAATAACCGATAAAAAAATAAAATAAAATGATAAAAAATTTCGGAGTGCCCCTAATTCGGACCAAAAATCTATATTTTTCACATTGAAAATATAATGTTGGTCATAAAAATCACTGTGCAATTCATTTAGCAAATTGTTCATCTGGGCTAAAGTTGGCCCATCCCATCCTTTTTCTTATTTTCTTATTTTTTTTATTTTCCTTTTTTTGAAATTCATTTTTATTACATTTATTTATTATTTCTTTCAAAAATTTCTTTTAATACATTTTCAAAAATTTTAAAAAAGTCACTAAAAAAATTACAATTTAGTTCGAAACCGATAAATTAGATATAATAAATCTAATTTCACAGTCGATTTTCATCATCAGGTCTTCTGTCGCATCCCTATTTCTGGTATCCTAAAATTGGATGTTTATAGTTGTCCCCCTTTATGCAATTTGTGCAACAAAATGTGGCAAAGCTTTATAAACATTCAATTTCGAATTAGAGTTTAGGGATACTTACCTGACCTGTTACAGAGCATTTATTTATAATATTAAATGATGTGATGGTGTTTTTCGTCATTCCATGATGTAGGCTTTATGCTACTACAATCTGTTATTGCTCACAAGCTTTAAATGGCAACAATCCTTTCGTTTTCTAGCTTTTTTTTTTTATCAACTACAACCCCTTCATTACTCACTGATGATTTTGATGTTGCAGTCTGTAATTGCTTAATATTAGTTTCAAACCTTTCGTTGCTCGCCTTTGACATTGTAATCTGTAATTGCTCGCAATTAGTTGCAACCCTTATATTGCTCACGCTTAACACTGCAATATGTAATTGCTTGCAATTAGTTGCAACCCTTTCATTGCTCACGTTTATAATCCTACAGTTCATAACTGCTTACGATTAGCTGCAACACTTTCATTGCTTGCCTTTGATGCTACAGTCCATAACTGCTTGTGATTAGTTGCAAGCCTTTCATTGCTTGCCTTTAATGTGACAATCTATAACTTCTTATGATTAGCTATAATCCTTTCATTGCTCACTGATGATTTAGATCAACTACGACCCTTTCGTTGCTTGCCGTTGACGTTGCAATTCATAATTGCTTGCAATTTTTAATTTTTGGCTATTTGATTTGAGTGCTTGAATTCCTTGTGCTGATTGATTGGAATTTTTATGCTAATTGCTTTTGAATTTTTGCACTGATTTCTTTGATCAACTCCTTTTATTACTCGCTGACTTTGATTGACTTTATAGTGTTGGTGTTGATTATACATGTTCAGTGTATCTTTTTTAGACTTACAATTCCTGAAGACTTATTGAAGTTAGTTTCAGCATGATGATTGAGCAAATACATCAATTTATGATGAGGTAATATGCACTTAATAAATCTCAATGATTTTAATTTCCATGACTATCCTTTATTTGCAATTCACAAAATCAGAGGTATTGTTAACCTTCTAATGCTGAGATCATATTTTTACTAAGTGAAGAGCTGACTTTCACACTTAAATTCAAGGAGAATATGCTAAACAAAACTCATGGAAATTGAGCATAAACATATCAAATTTCGAGTATCAAAATAATATTTGAGTTATTTTTATGCATTTCTTCCTTATTGGAGTATTCCCCTGCCTTTCTAATGTTACTCATTATGGATACCTTCAGATAGGTCCTTTGGATACTCGTACTTTTTCTAGAGTGTTAGAGTAAATAGAGTAGCTTTTAGCATGGTTCTCTTTTAGTATTCCCTAACCTTTCTGATATTACTCAATGTGGATATTGCTAGAGGATTCATGTTAATACCCTTACTCATTTCTGAGCATTAGAGTAGATTATGTTTGCTCTTATTTAAATTCTCCTTTTAGTATTCCCCTGCTTTTCCTGTATTACTCAGTATAGATACCATTAATGTATTTTTTACTTTTACTTATGTCTAAGCATTAAAATAGATTATGTTCATTTATTATTCAAAAAGTTTGAAATGATACTATAAATTCAAGCAGTTTATGCTTTAGATCCATAAATTTTGTTTTTATGCATTCTTCCCCTCGTTTGAGTGCAAAATGAGCATTAGAATTTATTAAAGTTTAGAAATTCTCAACATAGAGTCATTAACTGAACATTTGAATTCTATGAGGCTAATAAAAGAAAACCATTAAGATCAAAGTTCATGAGATCAGTTTTTGCACATGATCTCATAAAGTGGATGAATTTTCTTTCAATTTATGAATTCTGTTATTGAGATTGTACTTTATTGCAAAATTTAAAGACATAGAGTTGTGTTAGTTCCCTTGAGTATTTATTAAGATATTTATGACTCAAGGTGATATTCTGATGATTGGCATTTGCTATCCTACATGGCCTTATTGATGTGTTGGCTTCTTTCCTACTCTTTATTCTCTTTTATTTCCCTACATAAAATGTGATAAGTTAGTTAGGTCTATTTACAGGTGAAGAAATTTTATCAAAATGCAATACTACTTTTTTTTTTGCACTCTTCCCTTTAAATTCTGATAATTATATCTTTGAGCACAAGAGGCATGATACTCTTCCATTGAGGTTATAAATTACGACTTCCATTGGTGCTATGGAAAAGGACCTCATTTCTCTTCCCAATATTCCATGAAAAAAAAAGGTTCAAGGGTTAGAGGTCTTTTATTTCATATTCAAAGGAGTTTTCAAAGTGCATTCATCTCAGTTTTGGAGTGCATTCTTCCCTTTTAATGGCTGACATATGTATCGCTGGCATGCTGGACCTTCTCATCACTGTCGCATTCCATACCTTATATTGGTCTCGATAATATATAGTTCTACTCTAACTAGTCAGGAGTTGATAAAGACTCTTTAGGGATTTGATGCCCTATCTTTACTTGAGCGTTCTCATGGCTATTAAAAGTACAATATGGAGCATCTCTTGGAGTAAATTCCCATTGACCCATCTGAGGTACACTTGTCTTTTATTACTCTTCATATCATTGGTTGTCTTTTGCTTTTATAGTTTATAGGAGTAGATTGTCCTCTTATTAAGGCTTTAGGTTATATTTTAGATGATGCTCTAAATAAAGCTATAAGGTTGGATGTTGAGTTTAAGGAATCTATGCATCCTATCCAATTTCTTGAGGTTACCAAGATGAGGCCTCTATAAGTACCATTACCAATGTTATCTCTTTGTTAGATAGGCCCATGATTGCTAGCATCATTCCATATATTTTCATCCCTTCAGACTTTAATTACTTTCCTATAGTTTTACAATACTAATTTTAAATGTTAGGAGCTAAGTATTTGTACAATCTTTTCTAGACTCAAAGACTTTTATTATGCATAACAAGTATTTCATAACATATGTATGCAAGTGTATGCATGCCTTGTATAATATACATGATCCAAATAGGTCTTTTGTTTAGAGTACAACTATGTTGTTGATCTTAAAGTATGAGAATAAGATGCTTCATCAGTAGCTTGTAAATTTGAGTATTAAACGCTCTAATATTAGTACTTCTAATGTTAGAACTTATGATATAGTTTGTTGAACAAATGACTAGGGTATGCCTTATTGATGAATTACTAGTTATTGCTTGTAGTTTACTTCTTCTGCCCTTATAACTCTTGTACTGACTCTTATATTTAAATGTTTCATCTTCAGTCTTTGAATGTAGATTTACTATTTTACCCTTAAATTTTCCCTAAAGCTACATTTTGCCCCTAATTTTGTTTTGAATTCATCAACACTATTTTGGTAGTTTTTTTTTCATCACTTCTCTACTATCAGTATGATCATCCCCAAGTCATTATCACTATCACTATTGGTTTTGAGAGCTTTCCTTTGAGGCAAGGTTTCTTAGCTAATGAAAATATTTGTAGGTTTAAAAGACTCTTGAACAGTAAATAAAATTTGTTGTTGATGCTATAATATAAGGAATGGATTGCAATGCAAATTATTTAGCCACTTGGATTATTAAGGTATAAGAGAATACTAGATTTACAAACAAAATGACAAAGGGCGACAAAAGAGAAAGCATAACTAAAATAGATATCTTATAGCTCTGATTTTAGCTTTCATTATGTTTTATCTTTCTATTCAGATACTTATGCAATATGATAAAGAAAAATATGCAATGTTTGAAAAAAAACTTCAAATTCAATTATATCCATTCATTGGGGCAAAAAGGAGTACATTTATTACATCACATAATACAACTCTTATCATTGGTTAGTCCTTTTATATTTTCTCACTAGTTATTTCTTTCTCACTTTTATTTCCTTAATTTTTACCTGATTGGTCCTTTATGTGTATTCTAATTAATAGGATCCTCTCTTTTTACTTTCCTAAAATTTTCCTCTTTTCAGAAGTTACATCAAGTGATATAGGAATGTATTTAAATTTGCATGTATGCCCATGTTGAATAAATCTAATTGAATTAAATTAAATTTATGTCAAACATGCAGATGCAGTCAATATCATAATGCATAGTACCATCAGGATGCGCATTACACAAATAAGCATGATCAAAATTCATATCATTAATCATTAAAACAAAAGAGCTCTAAAAAAATGAAATGTTATTCAAAGAAAATGGTAACTAGATTGTTCTAAAATGCTAAGGATGCTAAGACTTATAGTGATCCTCCTTCAGGTGGCAAATAAATTTCCTCCTTGATGGCCATGGGTTGCATGTTCATCTTCAGAGATTTACTAAATATCAATAATGCAAACGGTTTGATCTTTCTTTCCATCTATCCATATCTCAACCCTGCTTGTTTCTTTATTACTCAATACCTTTTCATCATCAAATTTATAACCCCATTCTCAAGGGATAATTAACTCAAAAGGAATGTTAAAAGAAGGTGGCTTAGAATAGAACACCTTATAATTAAACCTGCCCGAAGGTTGTCCTAATAAATATTTAACTCCTCTTTATAACTACTTAGAAGTAAAAGATTCTTTAAGGGCATCATGAGATTTCTCATAAGTTTTAATGTTTAGGTTTTCAAAAGAGTTTAGCACTTCTTCTTCATTAACTCTTGAGTTAATCATCATGGTGGTTAGGGGTGGAACATTTATGTAATTTAAGGGTCTTTTTTTGTGCTTGGGTTTTCAAGGTCTATGATTTTTCCAAAGTCTAAAGGTTTTAAATTTCAAATTTAAGGTGAATACAATTATCTGTGGCATATTTGAGGTTTTGGTGAAATTTGTAATGCTTGCTTAGGTTATAGCCTAGGGTATTTGGGTTAGGTGGGTCTGGATTAGGTAAAGGTTGAAGTAAGTCCTTTTGCATTAGGTATTCTAGGACTTTTGACAAATGTTGGTTAAAGTTTAAGAATATTCTTTTTTGTTGCACCACATTAATATTTGCAACTCGACTAGTGTTTCCTTATTGCATACCCTCGGTTCGGTAATATTTTCCTCCTACATTTCTTATATTCTTCATCTTCTCATTCTCAATTTCTTTTGCTTACAAATCACCATCATAAAGGTCTATAAAAGATTTAGGGTTCATCATTTACAATCTTTCAGCCAGATTAAGTGATACATTCCTAACAATCATCCTTACCTAATCCTTCTCAGCTAGCTTATTTTTCATTAATCCTACCTTGTTCATGAATCTAATGAGGACATCAGAAAATGACTTATTTAGCTTTTGTTTAGTCTATTCCAAATCCTTGATAGACACTTATAGCTTAGTGTTAGGATTATATTGCTTTAGGAAAGCAATACATAATTCTCTCTAGTCAGCTTGTATATATTTCTCTAACCTATGATACCAATTTACAGCTATTCCCTCTAAGGACAATATAAATAACATAGTGACCACTAATAATGGGGCTTTAGTGGTTCTCATGGTTGTCATGTACTGGCTAAGGTGAATCCTTGGATCTCCAGTACCATTGAACTTTTATAGTTGAGGCATTTTGAACTCGTTAAGTAGCTTATCACCTTCTATGCATAATATGTCATCAAAGTCAAATGAATAGCCCCTGCCTTGCCCTTTTATCAGCTCTTCCATTTTAGGCATTTTTTGAGTCAATGCTTGCATCTACTTAGACTCAAGTTCTTGAACCAACTCAAGTGATTCTTTCTTAGCTTTCTCTACTATGTAGTTCTCAACATCCTCATACTTCATTTCTGCAGTAGGTACATGCTTAGCAACATTTAGTAGTGGTTCCCTAGTACTGTCATTATTAGTATATAGATCATCTATAATAGGTGGAATGGTAATAGCATGAGTAGGTGCAGCTGCAAGAGGTGGTGCTAACCCAGCTAAGGCTTATCATAATCCATTTTGTATCATGGCTCTCATATCATCCCTTAAAGCTCCCTTAATGTCTTCTAAGGTCTAGTTTCCTCCCTATTATGGTTCCATCTTTTCAACTATATGTCTAGTTGGAGTTGGTTTAACTTCTAAGTAGAGAGGGTTGGTAGGACTCTTTTTCAAATTATGAAGGATCTCTTTAGCTATTGATTTTAGACTCAAATCAGTTCTCACTAGTCCGCCACCTCTCAATTTCAAACATAGGAAGACTTAGATGAATAAATGCATGTATGCATGTTTGCATATATATATGATGCACGTGTCAAGTAACAAGTAACAAGTCAAAATAAAATTTAAACCTTCCAACCGTATTCCTCCTACACATGAATTCAATAGCAAGTCTCTTTTCTTAGGATTTTTGGTATTGGCCTTAATATTAACATAGGATATTAAGAACTGATGTGCATACCAAATCTCTCAAAGCAGTAAAACATAAAAATAACATTTCTAGGTATAAAAGTTTAGCCCAATCTTTATTGGCCCAAATGGGCTTTTAAAGTATAGGCTTGGGCTTTTATAGATAGAAATACCACATGGCAACATACACAAGCAATTTGGGTAAATCCTAATAAAAGTTACTAGGCCACTACATGAGATTGGTTCGATGAAAAGTTCAAGGTTCCCTTAGCAAGATGCCCTCTTTAAAACTTAAATTATAGGCCAAGGTTAGAGGGGCTTAGCATCCTTTGCAAACTATAAAGAAGATTACCCCCCTTTAAGACTAAGGTCACAGAATCTGGTCAGATGAGCCCCGACAATCTCTCTTAAATTGAGTTAAGGCTAAAAGTGATGGTTAGCCAATTTACAATCCTATGAGGCTAGTGGAATCATAGAACCATAAACTAATGTCATTCGCTAATAGGGACATGCAAAATGAATGCAAGGATAAAATAATAATTAATAAAATAAATTTAAAGAACACAAGTAGAATCAATATCTCTTATCCCTAATGGAGTCGCCACTGTAGACAGTGGGGTTTAGCTTATGTCCAAGTATATTACAATCGTGATACTCTTTGAACCTAGAGCTTTAGAGAACACACTACCTAGTGTGGAGATAAGGAGTCGCCACCAGGGTAATAACGGGGACAACTGATGAGTGGTGGTAACTCGATTCTCTAAAAGAATGTTAGCACCACAACCAAGAGATTTTGATTATGAAATACCAACTTCTTTCAGTCTCTTGGTTAGTTAGATTTAGTTTATGAATTACTATCTTATTTTCTAATTATATGCAATTTCATATAAACCCTAATTTAACAATCAACTCTAGGCAACTAGTCATATGAAAAAGCACACTGCATTCATTCCAAGTACACACTCCCTAGGTTAGTCTGATCTACAACACTTTTAATTGAATGGGCTAAATCTACATATTTAAATTTATAAGTGAAACTAAAAACTAATGAGCCTAATTGCTATTTAATTTTAATTACATGAATCTAAGTTTATTTATTTTAATTCAAAAAATGGTCCTAATTCTACAAATTATGAAATATTTAAATTAGTGGACTTTATTTTACATCTTTTAATTCTAAGGTGATCCTAAGACTACAAGTTATAGGAAAGTGCTTTAGTTAATGTGTTATGTCTAATTAGTTTTAGTTAAACTAAATGTGCCTATGTCTAAATTAACTAGGTGGCTTAAATTATTTCTAACTTAAATCTAATTAATTATGGGCCTAATAATGCATTTTTAATTAAATATAAACCTAAATTAATTAATCTATTAATTAATTGGGTAATTAAAAGATGGAAGATGGAGGAGTATAAGAAGATGATTTAATAGATGCAGTATTGATTTCCCTCAGAAAGTGATCACCATTAATGAAAGTTTGTAACTTTTGATGTTTGTGAATTTTTGTTGTCTGTGATTTTAAGTTTTTTTTTTTAATCTGATTGATGGTAAAGAACTAAAAAAAACTACATGAAAATAAAAGAAGAAACACTGTATTTTTAGCTAACAGCTAAAATTAGGAATGCAGAGAAAATAATAAAAAGTCAAGAACCTCTCTTGTGAAAGAGAAAATCATGTATTTATAAAACACACTCTTGTAACCCTGAGTTGGGTAAGGATAAAAATAATTTATTTTATTGTTTATCTAAAAAACAAACAAAAAAATATTTTGTTATTTATCTAAAAAAAGTATTTATCAAATGAAACAAAAAATAATAACCAATCAAAAAATAAGATTAAAATAAAATAAAATAATAAAAAAATTTCAGGTTACCCCTAATTCTAACCGAAATCTATATTTTCATTTGGAAATATAATTCTCGGAAAAATAAGTTAAGATGGCCATTTTATGGCTTTTGGTTAGTCATGGCCATTCGTTGGCCATTTATCGCCACTTTTGGTCATAAAAATCACTGTGCAATTCATTTAGCAAATTGTTCCTCTAGGCCGAAGTTGGCCCATCCCATCCCTTTTCTTTTTATTTTCTTCTTTTTTTATTTTCTTTTTTCTTTTTTGAAATTTATTTCTATCACATTTATTTTTTATTTCTTTCAAAAATTTAGTTTAATACAATTTATAAAAATTCAATAAAAAGTCCCTAAAAGTTACAATTTAGTTCAAAACTAATAAATCAGATCTAATAAATCTAATTTCATAGTCAATTTTCATCATTGGGTCTTCTGTCTCATCCCTGTATCTGGTATCCCAAAATTAGGTGTTTACACTAGTCTGAGAGCAAAACCATAGTCCCCCATTGACTATCAAGTTAAAACCCACCTAAAAAAGAGACTAAATAACCACGTGGAGTGATAAGGTTGGAAGTGAGAGTTTGCTTGCAATTGGTTTGCTCCCTGTGCAGAAAACCCTAACCAGTTTCAAAATTCATTTCAATCATGCATACATGACATACATATAAACAACATATACTAATCACATTCTTTTGTAGCCATTTGCATTCATAATAAGACTATGCATGAGCACACCATGCATACATGCTTACCCTTCTCTTTTGCAAGCACACACCATGCATACCTCATTCATCTTTTATTTATTCTATCTCACTAATGTGTATAAACAAAGATTTCAACATGAGTGACCAAGAAGACACTTCCTGTCAGCAATTTGAAGATAAATTGAGAGAGGGGATTCAAAAATTGCTCACTGATGGTACTATAGCTGAGATTGTCCAAGCCTAAATTAAAGCCACTAACACTCAAGCTAGAAATACTCGAGAGAGGAATCATATTGCTTGTCCATTGAATGAAGCTTACATATCTATCCATCCAAAAGTGGATAAGGGAAAGGGCATTCTCCACACCCTTGTGCAAGCTGATGATGATGAAGAATACTACCTTGCTTTCATAAAAGAATCATAGTCATAAGCTACCAAAATCATTTATATGACCAAGCCTAAAGTGAGAGGGGAGGTCAAATTGTTAGCCAATAAAGTGGCTCAGCTAGAATTTTCCTTTAAAGATAAAAGGTCTTATGAATCTACAACCTTCACTAATCTAGCTTTGTTCAAAGATGAACCATTCCCTGATGACTTTAAATTGCTAAAATTTGCCAAGTTTAATGGTGTTGAGGATCTGAGAGTCCATTTGAGGCAATACGCCAACTTCATAGCTACTACCAAACTTACAAAATCACAAATTGTCTGTTTCTTGTTCACACAATTGGAAGAGGGATTAAGAGCCTGGTTTTTTAATCTTAAGGATGAGATTAAAAATGATTGGTTACTACTGACCTAAAAATCATCAAACAGTATGAATACAACACTCAAATAGACATAACCTATAAACATCTTAAAACTACTAAATAAAAGTCTAGGGAGTCTTTCTCTAATTATATTGCAAGATGGCAAGCTAAACCTGTCAAGATGAGGAATCATCCCTTTGAGGATGAACAAATAGAACTAATAATCAAAGGTGCACTGCCTTACTTAAGAAAACAAATGCTCTGCACCCACTACCCTGACTTCCAAGCCCTTCACCAAGTTTAAAATGAATGTTGAAGACCTAGAGGAATCCAATGTGATAATTCAAGCTTACAAAGTCATTAAGACTTTTAAGGCAGTAGTCACTGTGGTAGAAATCAAATCAATAATGAATTCACTTTCCTGGATATACCTCCAACCTTTGCCCTACTATTGGGAAGACCTTTATTCCACCCTCTAAGGGCATACCTTCCAATGTGCACTAGAAGATCAAGTTTCTAATCAATGATAAAGTTGTCACCATTTTAGCTAAAACCAACACCATTATCGATTGCTTGAATGTAGTACCACCAGGTTGTCATATCTTTGTAATTCATGAAGACTGGGTTGACCCAAAGGTTACCGTATTTATGATGAAAATGAAATACTTGCTTGGAATTAGACTAGGAGGGAGATACATCAGGATTATAGAATTCCCTGATTTTTATGGATAGACAAGCAAACATGGTTTGGGATATGATCTTAATAAGGACACTTAGGCTAAGAAGTTTATCTCTTTTATTGTTGAAGGTTCAATAAAAGCTTATCAAGGGCAAGTTGAGAAATAGGAGAAAAATAGGATTGATAAATCTAGGTTTGAAATCTTCAATGATATTATTGACTTTGCTAAACGGAAACACCTGCCACTACCAGATCATATCGATGAACTGATGAAGAATTTAGGATTAGAATCTAGGATGATGCAATGAACTCTAAAGTTAATGTAATGAAATAAGATTTTTCTTACTTGTTCAATGTCTTTTCTGATGGTAGTATGCACTACATTAATCCAAACATTAGTATATTCGACATTCATTCCATATGCACTAAACCATTTAACATTGGCATAAAAAATGAACCACGCATTTTGCATATTTTAAAAGATGTTACCCCTGAGAGGAGAGAAATTAATAAAATATTCAAAAGTATTTGCTTAGACATACAAAGACAAGCCTGACATTAATAGAGACATCGCTCAACACTTCATCCCCACTAGAGAAGGGTGCAAGCTAGTGAAACAGAAACTAAGAAGGCTTAAACTAGAGTGGGCCTAATTAGTAAAAGAAGACATTGAGAACAATATCAAAGAAAAGTTCCTAGAGGTGGTAGACTATCCAAAATGGTTAGCAAATATTGTCGACTACAGGGATCTAAACAAAGCTTGTCCGAAAGATGACTTCCCTTTACCCTACTTAGATGTGCTAATTGACAATGCCTTTGCTTGTATGATGTTTTCTTTTATGGATGGGTTCTTTGGGTATAATCAGATTTTAATGGCCATCATTAATAAAGAAAAGACAACTTTCATAATGGAATGGGGGACTTACTACTCTAGGGTAATGCCTCTCAATCTAAAAAATTATAGAGAATGGCAACAATTATGTTCCAAGAATTGATATAGAAAGAAGTAGAGGTATACATGGATCATATGATGGTTAAGTCAAAAACCAAAGAAGGGCACCCAACTGCTCTCAAAAAGTTCTTCAGAAGGGTCAAAAAGTACAATCTTAGACTCAATATGAATAAATGCGTATTTGGGGTTACCTCAGGCAAGATACTTGGGTACATCATCAGTTAGAATGGAATTAAAGTAGATATAGATAAATCAAAGGCAATTTAGGAAATGCTAGTGCCAAAAACAAAAAAAGAGATTAGAAGGTTTCTAGGGAAGCTATAGTTTATTAGCAAATTCATCACCAAATTGATATAGCAGTTTGTGAGCCAATCTTTAAACTACTTAGAAAAGATCAGCTAGTTAGATAGAATGAGCAATAGCTAGTATTTGATAGAATCAGGGACTACTTAGCCAATCCATTAGTTTTGAAGTCACTAAAGTTAGGCATGTCATTGACTCTATATCTAGCCATCGAAGAAAATGCAATCGATGCAATGCCAGCCTAAGAGGGAGACGCAAAAGCAGAACATTCAATTTAAGCAAGAAAATGCTACTCTATGAGAAAAAGTACAGTCAAGTTAAGCAGATATGCTTAACAATGGTGTGGGCAATAAAGAAGCTTAGGCACTACTTCCAGTCCTACAAAATCCAAGTTGTATCCAGGATGGACCCAATTAAGTATCTCTACAAAGCTCCCTCCTTAGTAGGAAAACTAGCCAAGTGGCTTGTTTTGTTAATAGAATTCGATTTACAGCTTGACTAAGAAGATAATAAAAGGAAGATTAGTAGCTGAGTTCTTGGACCTCAACCTAATTCCAGATTCAGAAGAAGTCTAACTAGACTTTCCATATGACATCAATTTAGCCATCGAGATGTAGGGATGGCATATGTACTTCAACGAGATAGTTAATCAATTTGGTTCAAGAGTTAGGATCATACTGCTTACACCATAAGTAAAGTGGTGCCAATTGCTAAAAAGCTAACATTTAGAGTTACAAACTATGAAGTAGAATAAATAGCATGTGCAATTGGAATGGAAGCTTTGATAGCTCTAGGGATAACCTAAGTCAAAATATTTGGGGATTCTATGCTAGTGATTAATCAAATGATAGAAGAATGGGAACTAAATGAACAACATCTGAAACTGTACTTGAATCACCTCCAACAACTTGCTTTATCTTTCTAAAAGTGTAAATTCATCCACCTCCCAAGGAACCATAATTAAATGGCGCATGCACTTGCTTCCCTAGCATCAGTGTGGGAAGGTTCAACCAAAATCCCTATGAAGCCTCTAATCTTAGTTAAGTCACAGCAACCCTACCACAAGTGCCTCATAATAGCAGAAATGAAAGTAGATAAAAAACCCTATTATAACATTTAAAAACATTTAACAAAACATGTTTATCTTGAGAAGGCTAGCAAAAAAGAAAAAGCAATTATCCAATAGTTAGCATTAAAATTCATATCATAACACGGTTTATTATACAAGAGAACTTTTGATAGGGTGCAACTTCGATGTCTAAATGAGATTGAAGCTACAAGAGCAATGGAAGAAGTACACGAGGATGTCTATGGTTCACACATGAATAAGGCTATTCTAGCTAAAAAGTTTATGAGAAAAAGGTTCTTTTATAAGATAATAATGGATGATTATATCAAGTTAGTAAGAAAATGCAACAAATGCCAAATTCATGGGGATATCATTCATCTTCCTCTAATAGGATTACACTCTATCTTTGCTCCATGGCCATTTTCAACTTGGGACCTAAATGTAACTAGGGAAATCCACCCAACGGCTTCAAACAAACATAGATTCATCCTAGCGGTAGTTGACTACTTTACAAAAAGGGTCAAAGTAGAATCATTTGCAAAACTAGGGGCAAAACAAGTGGCCAAGTTTATAAAAAAAAATCTATTATGTCGATAAAGAATCCCTTATCACTTAATTTTAGACAATGACATTCAGTTCTAAGGGGAAGTCAGAGAATTACTAAGGAGTTATAAGGTGGAACACCACAAGTCATCACCATACAGACCATAAGAGAATAGGGTAGTTGAAGCCACAAATAAGAGTATTAAGAAGAGTTTAGTAAATATAACTCAGACTCATTGAGATTGGGAGACAAGTTGCCATACACTTTATGGGGATACAGGACAATGGTCAAAACTTTAACAAGAACCATTACTTTCTCACTAGTGTGGATATGAAATAGTACTCCCAATGGAAGTGGAAATAAAATCACTTAAGGTAGCAATTGAATCAAAATTTCCTAAAACATAATAGGCTTAACAAAGACATGATAGCCTCACTCTCTTAGATAATCAAAGACTCAAAGCACTGAACCATACATAATTGTATCAAGCTCAATTGCTAAGGGCCTTCAATAAAAAAAGTAAAGCACAAGAGTGAAAAAATAGGGGACTGGGTGCTAAAGCAAGCTAGGCAAAACTTTACAGACCTGAGAGGGAAATTCAAACTAAACTGGGAAGGCCCATATTTGGTGAAAACTATCTTATCAAGAGGAGTAGTCAAGCTAATGGATTCCAAGGGGAATGAATTCTTTGAAGAGAACAAAAGGGACTCTCTTTATATGTGGTTTATCCCACTAATGGTAGACTTGCTCACTGAGATACCAGAGCTTGTCAACATGAATATTCAATAGTACCCTCTATCATGTTAATCACCAAGCCACCACCATCTTTGATGACTAGTTCCCATTCACCAACCACCAGTGGGTGTGAATCTATCCAGAAGCCAAATGATGGATAAAAGATTATTAACAAACAAAATGGAAAAAGCCAAAAGAACTCGTTATACCTGATCAAAAGTTAGTTCGCTAAAATAATCTCTAGCCTTTATAGGGCTCTCTATCAAGTCATATGTCTTCCGAATCCATCATGGATAATTATGATAGCCACTCTCTAAAAAGTTCTCAATGGTAGGATAAGGGAGAATCCCAAACTCTTAAGCCCAAATATATCAATGAAAAGGTGTCAGTACACTCAAAATGATTAAAGTAGTCTACTAAAACAGAGATCACACTCACAGTTAGCATGAATAGACAACTGCATAACCTCAAAGCTCCTTTGCAAGCCATATTAACTAGAGTACATATAAGAAAAGGCCATAGTGCCTCAACTATATCTTAGTAAATTATTAAGATTCTTCAACACCGATAATAACCAAAAAGGACCAATGCCCGAAGGGTTTGGAAAGATAATAATACTTAACAAATAAAATAAGAACCACCGAGCTAACTACTCTGAGTTTACATCCCCAACACTATACTTTGACTTGACATTAGAGACAAACTTGGTATAGCAAGCTAGAGAAGAGCAAACCACCTTTATAGGACAATAACCCCTAACAACTCCATTATTAACCTATTCCTCTCTACAACGAAACTACAAGCCTCACGACTAAGAGGGACTAGCTCCTTAGAAAAACTCAACCTAATGATGGTTGCAAAACCCAATGGAGTGATAGTCATCTCCCTAAAAGGCAGATGGAATATATGGGTAGTGTCCATTTATCGCTTAATTAAAGCATACATCGCAACCTAACTCGACATATATAAATTGTAAGTAAGGGCAGAAATAATGCCATCGAAACCTTTGCCAGCCACCTGACACTTCAAACATGGTTGGAGGCCCTTATAATACAAGCTAACCTTATTGAGGCTACCAGGCAGCATTGAGCTAGACCTATAAGGCTATAATCAATAAAAAGTAATTTCTTACATTAGTCATTAAAATCTCACGAATTCCTTTTCATTTTTATAGGAACAAAAAAATGATGGCACAACATCACTAAAACTAGAAACATCAACAACAAATATGACATAAAAGCATCCATCACTAGTAACAAGTTAGTGTTTGACAACAAGGGCTTAACACACAGCTAGAGCTACATAAGCAAGGGCTTAACAATACATCTATAACTATATAATAAGATCTAAATAAACAGTGAGGGCTTAATGCACAGCTAGAGCTACACAAGCAAAGGCTAAACAATATAGCTAGAGCTACATAGTAAGAGCTAAATAAACAACAATGGCTTAACACATAGCTAAAGCTATAAAGGCAAAGGCTTAACAGTATAGCTAGAGCTCCATACAGCAAGGGCTAAACTCACAATAAGAGCTAAACACAATAAGAGTTAAACAAGACAATAAAAGCTAAACAGACAACAAGGGCTTAACAGTACAATAAAAGGAATAGAATAACAATATCTAAATAAAAAAGCAAGAGCTAATATTACAACTACATTAAGGTAGTAAAAGCTACTATAAAAGTAACCAGAGCTATAAAAATGATAAAAATAGCAAATCATAAGAAAAATAAGGGTCATACAGAACCAACCTAATGATGATGAGTAGTCCAAGCAGGAGTCTGTAAACTATGAATAACAAGAATCACACCTCCTTGGGAGAATCCATGTGAATGACGATGACTCCAAGAATGAGGACCCATTAGATAGGGACTTTGAGAAATGACCCTAGTAGCCTTTGTAGCTTCTGTAGCAGTCTCCCTAATCTTTATAGCCTCCTCCTTTACCTCTAAATCATTAATATAAAAAGAACCACCCTTGAAATCCTAAATATCACTAAAAGGGAAAGGAGAATAAGAAGCCATGACTTACAAAATGCAAAAAAACACGACAAAGTGGCAACAGAACATGCAAAGCAAATAAGAGAAGCTAAAAAAAGCAAAAATGAAGTAAGAACATGAAGAGATTCCATGAGAGAAGTCAAAAACAAGGTAAGAACCTCCCCCATGACCAAATGCGCCTTATATGGACATGTGTGCATGACCGTGGCTACATGCATCCAGTGTGTGGCCATGTGCCCCTGGATGCATAATCGTATGATCTAACACGTGTGTGATCATATGACACCCCCCATATACACTCTAAAATACTCACACACGCACACTAAAGCCCTTATGCATGCACTTTGAAGGTCTTTTATGCATATTTTAATACAAAAACACATACGAAGCACACACAAAACACATAAACATGAGCACCGCATATCTCCAATCACTGTATTAGCACTATAACATCAAATTGACATTACTATTTCAAGAGACTACATCATTGTTTCAAAAAATAAACATCATACACATATTGCATTTAAGTATATTATATTAATATTACGTCATTAGGATGATGTCAGCATGACATCAACATGATATCAATACTTTAGAAGTTGATAAAGTATGGTACGACATCTAAAAAATGATAATATCATTTCATGAACATTTAAGTAGATCATATCATCATAAATATCCAAAAAAAGTGTGTCTTATCTAAGTAAATGGCATAAGCATCTAAGAAGATGATAGCACCTAAATAGGTTGAATCATAAATTGTTAACATCCTTACTTGAGACTTGAGAAGGTAATAGTAACATCATTATTGTTTGACACCTGAGAAGGTTATAGTAGCATCATCATTGCTTAACACTTGAGAAGGTTATAATAGCATCATCATTGCTTAATACTTAAGTAGGTTATAATAGCATCATAATTGCTTGACACCTAAGAAGGTTATAATAGCATCATCTTTGCTTGACATCTAAGTAGGTTATAGTAGCATCATCATTACTTAACACCTGAGTAGGTTATAATAGCATCATCATTGTTTGACATCTGAGAAGGTTATAGTAGCATTATCATTACTTGATGCTTGAGAAGGTTATAGTAGCATCATTGCTTGACACCTGAGTAAGTTATAGTAGCATCATCATTACACCTAAGTACATTATCATAGCATCATCATCGTTTGACACCTGAGGAGTTAGAATAACATGCTCTTGCCAGACGCATAAGAAGGTTATAATGGCACTTCTTCCTAACATTGAAATGGATGTTAACACCCTTAACACGAGAGTTAAGTTTGACACCAAAGCTGATAGTCATTCCATTTGCACTCATATATATATGTGTTCATATACCATATGCTTGATTACATATCATTATCATTTATGTGAAGTCTGCATTACATGTTGCATGAATTCTAATACTGTACCACACATTTTTGCATTGATTGCATTATCCTTAAAAGGGATTAAATCAACATAAGTAATGACTAGCCCAATGTCAAAGGATTGCATGGCACACCATTTTTTACATCTTTTCATTACTTCAAATGCATTGAAATTAGCATTAAAATGCTATGGAACACATGCAAAGTAGGGGGAAACTATCATACATCGAATTTTTACTATCCTCCAAAAGGGCTTAATGATGAAAGCAACTTCCTAAATATGATGAGAGATCATTCATTCATACTACCTATAAAGCGTGCTAAAGTCTAAAAATATTGAAATTTCCTAAATTGAGCCTTCAAAGTATGAAATTGATCACTGAATCATTAAGTCATACTTCAATTTTATAAAATATGAACTTTTGGAATGATAAGTCACGCATTTCAAACAGTCATTGCTTAAGACGTGTAACTTGTCAAACCAGTGTTCATCTCGTAAGACCGAGGCTCAACTTTATGAAAATGGAAGCTGATTTTGATAAAACATACTTGAAAAAATGCATCCAAAAGGCCTAAAAACCTTGAAAAACACTATAAAACTAAAAAAAGTGCCCTTGAAAAGCCAAAAAACAACCGAAAACATTACACGTATGTACACATGCTAGAGCACATGATCAAGCACTATGTGTTCCTTAGCACTTGATCACGCCCTCAATGCATGTACCTGCACACCAGAACGCACACACCCATGTTCCCAAACCCTCTTTTCCCTATAGACACGAGCAAAACACACATGCACATGCAACAACTTCATTTTTTCTATAAATACCAATGTTCTCCCATTTTAGGGAGGCCTAAACACACACTACACCAAAAATCTACTGAATTGAAAACTCAGGACTCCCATTTTGCATACTTTTAGCACATTCACTGCATTTTTTTAGGATTTTTATATCAATCTTGAACCAAACCCAACCTCATCTCTGTCAAAGTAAGCTTCAAAGGTATATGAATTTTCATTTCTAATATCATTTTCAACCTCTCAACGAGGACAACTTAATCTCTATGCGAAGCTAAAGCTTTAAAAACACAGAAAACAAGCTTAAATGAATTTGAGGACCAATCAGATGAATCTGAGGACCAAACAATCATTTTTGCATATTTATTTTTTATGTTTTCACATTTTCTCTTTAATTTCTATTACCGTTCATAGTTGAGAAATTGTTGTGAACTACTATGTGATGAGACTAGTAGTTTGCATGCTATCTGCATAATTTTTATCTTATTTTGATAATATTAAATTGTCATCGTCCATCTCCTAGCTAAAAAATATGAAAACCCAAAAAAACACATTTGTATATGTTAAGTCAATGTCATTTCATTATCTTTATGTCATTTTCATTATAAAAATCATATTTTTATATTAAAATCTGCATTTTTACATTAATCGCACATTTTGCATTCAAAGTTAGTACTTTTGCATCAAGTCTTTATTTACACTTTAAAAAATACAAAAATATATCATTTTTATGTATCTTCTGCATTCTTAGCATATTTTCTTGATAAAAAATTCAAAATTCAAAAATCAAAAGATCAAATTTTGACACAAATCAACATTTTAACATGAATTTCACCTTTTTAGCATAAACTTTACACTCTTAACATAAAAATTGCATTTTTGCATCAGATTTGCATCTTTGTAATCAAATTTGTATCTTTCCACTCTCTAATATAAAAATAAGTATTTTCTCCCATTTTTGCATTAAAATGCACTTATAATGTGGGAGTTCACATTCTTGAGCTATAGCCTCTATCTCATAGTACAATGATGCAACCATGCATCTTTTCTTATTATTTTATCATTTAGAAATATTATGTCATTTTAGTAATCATTTCATTTAAATCCTATAAGTGCCATGATTAAATGCCTCAATCTACTCTTTCAACTGATTGAGTGTTTCCTACTTATTTGCTATACGTGTGAATGAGTGGATGAAAGCGCACATAGTTGTGCTAACCTTTATTTTGTAGGTGCATTTCTAGATCTAGGGCTTGCATTTTTGCACTTTTTTCTCTTTCAAAGGTATTTTACTAAGAAAGCGATGTAATAATTATAAATAATTTCTTTACTTTTCATTATCATGTGTTATGTGAATGTGTTTATACAACTATCATTACCAAAACTAAGGTGTTGCGGTAGCCATATATTGAGTATTATACAACTCCATAAATACAAAATGTCTCACATCCTCTTGATACAAATCATTTTCCCTATCCTATAAACGGAACGGATGTCCCTTTCGGTAAAGTTGTCATGCCCCTCATTTTTCCCTAACAATGAGAGGAAAATAAATTCCTCAAGTAAACGGTCTCTCACAATGGGAACAAGACCCATCAATCTTCTTTTTTTGTAATAATAAGAATATCTTTGTTCAAATTTATGTTCACAGTTTTTATAAATGCAAATCCAAAACCAACTAAAAAGAGCATAGGATAAATAGTTATTTTCCATGCACTCGTATATTAACAATAATTGGTTGCCTTCAATAAAGAATTCATATAGTTTTATTAGATTTGGATGTTGCAGTGCAAAATGTATGCTGATCTTATTCATAAATTCATGGTCTTCCTACCTAGACTTTTGAGGACAACTGCTTAACCGTAATTACAATTCCATTTGATAATAAACCATGCATTCAATAGTTAAAAGTCCCAACACTGAGATTCCTACTAATAGTAAGAATAGCAATGCAATAGAAATTGGCATTGAACTACATAATTTTAGTTTAAAATGAAATTTGTGCTTCTTTTTTATTCACTTCTAGCCTTTTTTGGATTTCTAGTGACAACTGCTTCCATTTGTCAATAATGTCTTGGGAAATTGAATCTTTTATATAGAAACAAACCTTAAAGGATGTTAGTTTAATTTTTTAGGACATTATGGTAGCTTATTTGAAACACTTAAAGATTCAAAACTGAAACCCATAATTCAAATTTAATATTGCATATAGCTTATATTTTTAGTGAATAAACTTCCATAATGTTTTCTTCTTTTTGTGTTTACTACAAAAACTGTTGGATGTTACTAAAATACATAAGTTCAAATAATTTATTGCAATAAGAATTATTTAATTAGTGTAGTTCATAAAGATCATCTATCTTAAATATGTAATAATAAAATTACCTTATAAATAGAACCAAAACCACCCTCTCCAACTTTGTTCTCTGGATCGAAGTTCTTAGTGGCAGCATTTATCTATCTTAGTTTGAATATTCTTGTTTGCAAATCTAGACCTTTAAACTCTGCTAGAATGCAGCTTTACAAGTCAATAAACAATAAATTAATCTCATTGTTAGGTTTCCTTTTGCAAATATCAAAGACAAATAAACATTAAACTAATCTCTTCAATAAATAATAAGCATCACTACTTTTAAGAATCGTTATTCAATGACAAGACTAACTGAAAGTACTTGAAACTATAACATGGAGGATATATATAGTTACCAACATATACGGAGTACAGAAACTCAAGTAGATATAAAAGAAATATCTAAGGATACAATATTATTTATTGAGTTTGAAGGAGAACAACTGAACATCTTCCATTTACCTACACTTATGAATTGAAGTGCTAGGAATTGTAAAATTAGCCATAATTGGAATTTATAAACTAAACACATATGAACTAAGACAAATAAATTCAATGTAAGCAATACTAGAATATGCAATGCAATGTGATGATTTCTTTGAAGGTATAAATTTGAGTGTAAGGTTTCAATAAACTTTCTTTCCTCCAAGTCACTAGAAAATAGTCTTAGCGGAATGCTTAATATCATTATCTACAGACGCTTGGTCTCCCAGGCAGCCTTTCCACCACATGATACCAAGAATTAGAAGGATAAGAAATATTGCCACTAGCATAGTAGCAGCCATTACAATAATATATATATATATATATATATATATATATATATATATATATATATATATATTTGTTATCATCTGAAGGTGGTTTGAAGTTTCCGAAAGCAAAAGCCAATCAATGAATCTTGTAAAGATAAGTAGGGCTGTCAAAATAGGTAATGACACACGAACATGATTCGCTAAGCACGTAAAATTAGCTAATTAGAGTTAAGATTAAATGGGTTCATGTCTAAAACGGGTCAACCAGTTTATGACACAGTTTAATCAAATTGTGTTGCAGGTTAACACATGACTTGCTCAATTATATGTGTCGTGTTGGGTCGTGTCATGTCAACCCAATACGACATGACACGACCCATTAAAAATTCATATAAGTTTTTATAACTTTAAATAATAAATTAGTCATTTATTATAAGTTTTTGTATAAAAACAATATTTTTATAATTGTATTATGCAAATTAATAAATTATAGACAACATTTTTAATTTTTTTTTGTGAAAAATAATATTTTTATATATTATAAATATTATACAAATTAAATGGTCGTGTTGAATTTTGTGACCCATATAACCCATTTAAATAAATGGGTTATCGTGTCAACCCATTTAACTTTCATGTAATGTTAGAGTTGAAATATTTGACACGATTAATAAATAGGTCATGATCATGTTAACCCTAATTATATCATAAAAATAGGTCAGCCCGACATAGATATGACCCACCAACCTGTTTTAACACCTCATTAGCAAATGCATCATTTAGAGGCAGTTACTAAAATTTTATGAATATTAAAAGTCATGATAAAATTGTCACCGCTGGTTATGAGGTGGCTAATTGTCTTTCTAAAACCAGCCTATCAGCATATCCATTTTGCTCTACTAATATTAAATTTTTGTGAGGCACTTTCAAATTTCATGGAAAATATATGCCCAACTACTAACAATGGGGTTTAAAGGAAAAAAAAAAATATAAATAGTGAGGTTCTGTCATGATGAAAATAATAAAATAAAGTAACAAAAAGGAAGTTGTTAGTAAGTTTCTTTTCAATTCTTTAAGCACAACACACAATGCAGATAAACAAAAAAAAACAATTATCACAGGTATGGTATCTGTTCGAATAGAACCTCATTAGAATACATCATAAGTTACAGGGATCTATAGTATAACACAACACAGAATGAGGATTTAAAAAATGTCACAGGTATAATATTAGATTTTCATGTTTTCAATGTGGGTTCTGGGTTAAAACCATACTTATCCGACAAACTTCTACTACGTCTTTATATTTTATCAGGCTTAGGCTATTTAAGCGCATATATATAAGGGAGAAAGAAATTTTAGCTGAAATTACTCAGATCTAATAATATAGATGTTATAAGAGGCCCATAAATTCCTCTAACTGGAATGCCTATTGTCCCTATTCCAACCCAATAAAATAGAATCTTCAGTGTGTGACTTGTTACATCCATATTAAATGCCTTAATGATTGGCCTATCAGTGCCACCAACCTCCTCTACGATATTAAAACCCTTCTGAACCAACTTTCCCTGCATATGTACAGATCGCAAATAATAGATTTTCAGGGATGTAACACTTATAGATTTTTCTTTTTAATCATGAAAATCTAGCCACCTGGATGTAAACATTGAATATATGTTTCCTGAGACTGCTAAATGTATTGTCATTTTTTGAAAATAATCTCCGCATAGTTTTGCAGCATAATTTTCATTTGTAAGGCAAAGTCCATAGTAACTGAGAGAAAGAGGACAAACGCGGGCTATTGTGTACACGCGTGCATCAAGAGCAAAGACATTAGATATAACAGAAGTGTTGGTCTACATATAAGTATCAGCATCAATGCCACTGTCCATGAAGTTTCCAATGCTACTGAATCCCCAATTCTGACTTGTGTAATACGTAGAACCACCTTTTGCTTCCAAATCAGCATCATATTTGATGTTACCGCTAGCAATAGCTTCTTTACCTTCACAATTGATGTGCAAGGAGTAAATATTTAAAAAGAAATGACAATTTCTAGACGAATGAAAATACACAAACTTTATGTCTGAAAATGAAATGTAAACGATAATAATTGTATAGTAAACTTAAGGATGCATGCAAATTACATCCAATTGATACATTTGTTTCCCTTTCAAGAAAGAATCTACCCCATGGATATGTTCAAAATTAAACCAAACCACATAATTTTTCTTGGACTAATGTGTTCAGATTGTTCCTTTCTTTACACTTAGAAGCCCAACATTAATAAACTACATATGAATAAAGCATTCTCATGCTCAGAAGCAGTAAGGAAGTCAATAAAAAATTAAGAATTAGTCGATTCTAACTCGTTATCATTCAATAAGGCATAGAATTAAGGCATGTAAGTACCCTTTTGCAAAAGCTTAAATGACACTGATTCAAGTTCTTTCTCTTTTTTTAATTCTACTAATAGACTAACTATTCCAAATGACACTGATTTTGGGTGCATGATTTGCATAATTAACCTTTAAAAGTATTTAGCTTAAATAACTTTGAAAATATAATATGGATATTCATCAATAATAGAATAAAAAACTCGTAAGGCTAAAGTAGTGAAAATAAATATATAACAAATTGATCATGTATAATAAAATTGAGAATGAAGAAGCCAACATTCCGGTTCTTAAAGGTGGTAATGCTAGACCTGTTGAGAAATTTTGGAAATGGACCAGACAGCCAGTTAACAAAAGATTATAGTTTTTGGTTTAATCTTTATCATTTAAGTACGTCAAACTAATGAGTACCTTAATAGTTTGGTTAAGCGCATAGTAGCCCATTGGGGACTGAGGTCTGCTTGATAATTGAGTGGAAGGTCAACTAAAACATTGGATTAATGTCTATAAAAGAAATTTAATAAATAAATGAATTCAACAATTCAATCTTCTCTTTAATCAACAGAAAATTTTCATCTACGCTCACAGTTTTTCAAGATACCGAAGCTTGGAAAACTCTGGTGGAACAATTCCTGGAAGATTATGAACCTTCAATGCACTGCTCACATTCATATAGCAAATTACAACATTAAACCATGAATCCTCAATAAAATGAAACAAATAATATTTCTCTTCTTCAAAATATATGCTACTACAAATAACTAGCTCAATGGTATTAAGAATGATCTCCAGAGTCTTACATATAAAATCACAATCTTTGTAAACTGATTTTTCCTAGTACAATGAATCCAAAACCTATCCACCACATACTTGTATGGTTTTGGGAAGTTTTGTGTGTGTTTTGGTTGGTAACACATGTAAAACACACGAAATATACATCAATGATCCAATAATTTAGTAAAATAATTTTGGTATTGGCAAAAATTTCCTAATAGTTTTTTACTTGCTTATATTAGTTAGGACATAATAATCAATTTATCATTCATTACTATTAGAAACCACCATCCACACCTAAAAATTTCCAATACAAATAAACCAATAGCTATTATAGTTGGTTTAAGTCCCACCAACTATAATAACTACGATCAAAATTGTTCACACAATAATGATTGAGACCATGGTGGGTATTTAGTGGTAATTTTCCAGGTAAAAAACGAGTCAAATTATCTTTGCACATTGCTCCTAATATAATTGTTGATAAATTCACTTATCTAATGGAGTCTAACTAGTTTAATTTCCTCAAAAACCAATTAAATTCTAAACTTCAAAAAAAAAATTATTAAAACTACTACAAAATAGTGATTCTAAAATTTGAAATGCAAAATGATATCAACATCAAGTGGAAAAAACATTAAATTGCATTGAATGAAGAATCAGACAAGTCCAATATTGTTTTGGTAAAATTTTAAATTATTAGTATATTTGGCTCTTGGAAACTGCAAATTACATATTACATAATAAATAATAAAATATTAAAAATAAAATAAATATTTAAAAAACTTTATAAAGGTGAAAAATTAAGTCTCAAGCTCCACACGGTGAGATTCATAAACTCCAAATATATAGAATGGTGTCAAAATGGGTAATGACAAGTAAAAATAATTCGCCTAACACATAACATTTACAAATTAGGGTTGAGATGAAATGAGTTTGTGTTAGAAATGGGTCAATCTGTTTATGTGTCACGATCCAAATCCGGAGGTACGTAACCGGCACTAGGAAATGGGAAAACATAAAGCTACTGAAACTCGTAGTAAGCTTTAAAAGAAAAATGAAAAACATTTAAACTTTGAAACCTTACAATAAATAATTAAATCACAATGCACATTATCAACCTGATTTTTCTCAATATAATTTAAATCATAATGTCATAGTGCATAAAATAAATAAGCATCAGCTATACAAATAATATCTCAGTACATAATATTCAACTTAAAATATATAGTTATAAAGTTCTCTATTGCAGTACATAGATACTAATATCAATACAACTATATAGACCTACATAAGATAGTCGGTGAAGAAGTTACACGGCGTAGAGAAGTAAGCCTGATAGAAGACTCCCAAACTCCTAAAAAAATAAGTTGAGAAAAGTAAGACCTCACTGAGTAAGCTAATAAAATAAATGAATACGGTTTGAAAATTTTATTTAAAAATAAGTTTTTTTTATAAAAATAATATATTCATAATTTTATTCAAATCATTTGATGTACATATAAGAAATCCATTTTTTCAAAAGGAAAGAAATAAATATTTAAATCCTTTTTAAAACATTTTAGTATAAAAATTTGGTAGAACCTGATTTATCAATTGTAAACAATCATACAACTCACTTAAATCCAAGACTGCCGGATTCCAAGAGCAAAGCATCACTAGGATGCGTAGCTGCAGTCACATCACTTAATCCAATATCACTGGCGGTGTCCGAGAGCAAAGTATCACTAGACCATCAGCCCCATGATTTAATAAATATTAATCCAACTATATTGGCGGCGTCCTAGAGCAAAGCATCATCAGACCTTCTGCCCCAGTATTTATTAAATATACAAATATTATACTACTGGCAGTGTCCGAGAGCAAAGCATCACCAAACCTTTGGCCCCAATAATATAATTAATATAATCAAATATTATACCGGTGCGCACACGGTACTGATGAAACCCATCAGGTAGCCCGTTCTACCGTGGTTTATTTAAAATAAATGAAAATAAATAATTCAAGGAAAATTACAATAAATTAAATTAAATTAAATCAACTATAAATTAAATCATGCAATATCATATGAAGAATGCCGTCTAGAATCTCATAACTTAAATAATTCATTGAAATTTAATATGATTTAAATTGAAAGACCCGACACTCAAATCAAATATTAATTAATTAGATAAAGGTGCTCCTCTAGCACGTTGTATCTGACCTCGACTAGTAAACGCGACTAGAGGGGCGGCTAAATGACAGAAAAAAGAAAATGACTATCAGAAAATAGAACCCTAACTTCTAGAATTTCTAAGGAAGACTCGACTCGAACTCATAATAACAAATTTAAGATTAACCCGGTATCATGTTTTACGAGAAATCTACTGAAAATTCGACAGAATTTTCTCTGTAACACAGACAACCCTCTACCGAAGTAGAGTCAATCCTGCAGGTAAACACACTTCAAAATTTCATAGAAGTTCAACACCTCGGGTTAGGATCCCGAACTACACAATTCCTAATCAAGGTTCACAAAAATACAAATAAGCAAATATTAAATATTAATATAATAAAATCACCAAAAACTATAAAAATTAATAATAAATCATAATATAATTTATTAAATTCTCAAAACATTAAATAAAATTATTTTCCACCATAATTTAATAAAATTTCAAATAATAATATAATATTAATAAAAACCCAACTTTCCAAATATTCTACATAGTATAGGCAAATTCAAATTTTAATTGTTCAAATAGTTTAAATATGCTATAATATTAATTAAAAATTCATTTAAATCACAAAAACAATAAATAATTTAATATTGAATATTATTTTCAACAATTAGAATTAATTAGTTAAAAATAGTAATTAATTTATAAAAATTATTCTAATACTCAATAAAATTCTAAAACCACTTAAAATGTAATATAACTATATTTTCAATCAAATTACATAATTACCCCCAAAATTTCAATACTCACATAAACATAATAATTCCTCAAAAAAATAATATTAATATACTAAAAATAATTTTATTAACACATAAATTATTAACTTAATGTACTAATCACTAATTACTCAAATATTCAACCAAAAATAATTAATTAATAACTTTAACAAAATATACATAAAACTTAAAATATCCAAATAAATATACAAAATTCCATAAAATTAATTTAATTAATCTAAATCATTTGTTTATCTACTCTTAACCAAAATCAACCCCAAATAATTTAGATCAATCAATACATGTATAGATCAAACCAAATTAACCAAATAATAAAAATAAAATTTCTGCATAATTTAAACAAACAATTCATAATTAAAAAAAAATCAAAAATCAACCTAAAAACTAACTAAAATCAACTAACAAACAACTAAATCAACTAACAACCAACTAACCTAAACTAAGCCAAAATCAAGAGGAAGAAGGCTGCTACTGTTGCCGTTCCTACTGCTGCTTCTTGCTGTCTCTGCACGTTGCTGCTGCTGTCTTCTCGCGCGAGGAAGGAGGAAGGACAGGGTGATGGCTTCGGTTCAGACATCAAGAAGGAGAAGCAGCAGCTGATGGGAAGAAAGGATGGTCTGATGCACACAAAAAAGGAGAGAGTGATAGAGGAAGAAGAGAAGAAAATAGTAAAGAATGGGAAGAAAATTTTTGTTGACCTGTATAAGAAGGCTTTTGACCAACTTTTGGTCTAAAAAGCACTTATATACATATATATTTAGAGTAGTTAAAGTAGTGTGTGTGTGTGTGTGTATATATATATATACAATAATAATAATAATACTAGCACTAGTTAAAATAATACTATAAATAATAATAATAAACAATAATAATGCTATGTATAAAATATTAGGACAATTAAAATAATAATGTATGTGCATAAAAATAAAATGATGTAAAAATAATAATATTAATAGCTCTCAACAAAATTTTAAAATTAGTACTTAAATATAATAATTTTAATATCTCAATTATAACAATATAAAATAAGATAATTAATATTGTTGAAAACCTCTATATTTATATAAATAATTTAAAATATTCGGGGTATTACATTATGACACGGTTTTACCAAATCATATAGCAAGTTGACATGTGAACCTGTTTAATTATACGCGTTGTGTTGGATCATATCAACCTGACAACACAACACGACCCATCAAAAATTCACATAATTTGTTATGATTTTAAATTATAAATTAGTTATTTATTGAAAATTTTTTTAAATTGATATTTTTATAATTGTATTATGCAAATTGGTAAATTATAGACATTATTAATAGTTTTTTTTAATGAAAATTAGTGTTTTTATATATTATAAATGTTATTGGGTTAAATGGGTCATGTTGAAGTTTATGACCCGCACAACCTATTTAAATAAATAGGTTACACTTGCCGTGTTCGTGTAACCTATTTAACTTTCTTGTCGTGTTTAAGTTGAAATATTTGACACGATTAATAAATGGGTAGTGTTCGTGTTAACCCTAATCATGTCACTAAAGTAGATCAACCCGTCATAAACACAACCCACTAACCCAAATTAACACCCCACATATATGCATAATAGATGAAACCGATTTCCCAACTAGGCACTCAACCAATCTAGATGTTTGTTTTTTAAGAGTCTCTCATAAACAAAAGGAACCTGGTGAACTATACTTGCTCAGGCCTAAACAATTTTGTCTCATGCATGAATATTGCTAAGTTAAATAATTTCAAAGTCACCCAACTATGCTTTTATTACAGTTTAGGTATAAAAATTTAATTTATTTCCTTATGATAACCCAGCTTTGATTTTGTTTCAAAAAGGATATTATCTAGAATTTTTAGTCCTTCAATTTTAATTTTTTTAATTTAGTCCGAAATTGCAAAAAACAAAAAGAGAAATTCATTTCATAACCTTTTCCCATAGCTCTGATACCCTCCTATTAGGCAAAATCAAAGAGCTACTCAAGGATCAAGAATGATGAGATATTGAATTTATAAATTCTTTCAACTTCTCAAACTTGTTAAAGTATCAAGAGCTAACAACAACACCCAAATTTAGAGTGAAGGAGAGAATCTAAAAATATAATAATTATATTAATAATACTCAACTTTATATTATATTCAATATAATTACAATACTGGTTATGATATTTTAAATGAGTATTAAATTCTTATTAACCAGTTTCAAATAATTCTTGTTTTAAATTTCGAGTTTATTGCACAAATGGTACCTTAACTTTACCATATCTTTTATTTTGGTACTAGATTTTTATTTTTTTTCTTTTCAACTGCTGAAGTTCTATTATTATTCCAGGTTAAAATACCTCAAACATATCCGATCAAATTTAACATATATGGCAACCGAAATAAGCATATTCTTAGTATATTCACCACATAAGCATTCGAGTAAGCAACCTAATCATCATAGGGGTCCTTGAAAACAAAATTACTAAAGAGAAAAAATTGTAAATGACAATACAAAACCGTTTTCTGGGGCCCACAAGATGAGTAGGCTACTTAATGTGATGCTTATGTGGTGAATATACTAAGAATATGTTTATTTTGGCTGCCAGATATACTAAATTTGATCGAATATATTTGAGGTACTTTAACCTAAAAAAAATAGAACTTTAGTAACTGAAAAGAAAAAAATTAAAAATCCAGTACCAAAATGAAACATAGGCAAAAGTTAAGGTGCCATTGGTTTGATAAACCACTTAAATTTCTTAAATTATTAGTATTAAGCTAGTCAAATAAACAAAAACACTAAAGAAGGTTTTCTACAACAGAAGGCATAAAGTAAACAAAAATATAGAACCTATGGACTTATTTGTAAAAAAGTTCAAGTTCAGACTAAACTGGTAATTATGAATTCTCTATAGATTAGAAAAAAACTTTTGGGTAACCATTATGAAATTAAATAGAAGTACAATAACCAAAAAGATATAAAGTGAAGTTTGGTGACCAAAATGAAATAAGGCCAAAATTTAGTACCCTCCTAAATAATGAAATCATATATTGGCAAAGTTGTGAAAAGACCTGGTAAGGGGGTCCAAAAAGAAAGTGACCCTACCAAATGAAGGGAAAGCAATTAGTAAGCATGGCCGTTTTTATTCAAATCCCACATGTTGTTCCTAATCATCCCTAATACAAAACTGCTCCTTCCTTACCTTTCATTACCCAAAGAAAAAAAAAAGAGGTGGGGGGGGGGGGGTTGAACAAGAATCATCTCAATATTTTAGTGTACTATTTTATTTTAAAAATAACAATCATATGGTAATTTTCCTATACTTTTTTCTATCTCTTTCTTAAGAAGAATAAAAATAAAGAGATAAAAGAAAGAATAATGAAACAAACTAGAAACAAGAACTTCAAGAAAACAAAAAATAAAAAAAAGGAGTTGAAGAAATGTATGTGTGCAAACATATATGTACATTCTTTCTATGTGGCAAGTGGAATTGTTGTTGAAGCTGCAATTGCAAGTAACAGTGCTCTCATATCCTATCCTTCTTTCATCAATAGCATTCTAATTCCCTTCACCATTGCCTGGATCCTTTTTAAAATCCCAGTTATTCTTTCCAAAACTTAGGACCATTCATTGGTTTCATCATTTAACCATAGACTTCTAAATAAGTCGATTTTTTTATAACACATATGAACATAATCTGCATGATCATGACTTAAGTGGTGAATGGCACAAATACCTTCAGGGCAAGGAATGCTTGTCAATTCCCATTTTCTACATGGATAAGATTTCTTTTCCAAGTCAATAACATAGGTATCTCCTTTATACCCCACTTCAAACCCACTATCTCTATTATATATCATCTCATAATTACCACTTTCTTTAATATTCTCATGTAATTTTCTCCTAATTCTAGTTCCAAGTTCTCCTACCCATTTGGTAGCCATTTCTCTACTATTAACTAACCTTTTGAAAACTAATTTCCTAATGTCTTCTAACATTGAATATATATTTTTGTCCTAGCTTCTATGATTTTTCCATTAAAAGCCTCAATAAGATTATTGTTAACAATATCAAATTTTACCTCTCATACCCAAGTAAAAATAAACTTTTATGTTTTTGGTTGAAACATAGGATACTCATATTTTATTCTCAAAGCATGATCATCATCTAATGCATCTATACTGACTGCACTATAGTCATCATTAGATTCCTAATAGTCAGTAGCATTTCCATCATCATCCTCTACAGTAAATAGCTCTTGTTCCTCTTCATAATTCTTAGATTTGTTTACTCATCAGGAGTTTATGAATTACACTCACTAGTAGTACTCTCAACTTGAAATTTTCTCTTCCTCTGATTCTTCCTCTAAGTAAAACTCCTTCCTGCATTTCTAGCAGCCTGTAATTCTCCATCATCACCAGACATCCCTTCACACTCAACGACTTCCTTATCTGAATCCCTAGCTTAATCTTTAATTTTCTCCTCAACTTCCTGGTAGACCTTATTACCCCTATTTTGTTCTTCAAACTCCCTTCTGTCAGTTTTAGATCTCTCACTAGCAGTACCCTCAACTCTCTTACCAATAATCGCTTCTACATTAAATTTTTTAGCAACCACTAAGCCACTAGTATAATTTGTTTTTACATAAACCTTTTGAGTTGTCTCACAACCCACAGCCTCCATATTTTCCCCCAAACCCTAAATTTCCTACAGCAGCCTCTCTTCTAACCCTATTCACTTCTGTTTCATTTATTAGCTTACAAATACCCTCACTAGCATGTGCAATTCTATAAATGTCCTCAATATTTTATGCTCAATATACAACTCAACAAAGTTGTGCTCTGTTATTATTTTTAACATGTAAGCTACTGACAAGTCATACAAAAGCCTTAACATATCTCCTAAAGGTCTGCCAAGCACTATAAAGTGCATCTTTTCCATATTCCTAAATCCCAATACATCTCTTATAGCTTTTTAAAACCAACAAGTGCAAAGTTGTTAATGTCAATCTTAATTTCATACTTATTTCCCCCAACATATTTCTTTTCCCTACTACTAGTATCAGTAATGAAGAGTCCACTATAAAAAAAAACTATTACAAATTGTCTGTCACACCAAAACAACAACAATAAAAAAAATTCAATAAATTGCTTGACAACCCCAAACCCTAAAATGTATAAAATTTAAATAAAAAGAGATAATAATAACATAATATTCATAATCAACTTTGGCAAATTTGATTAGCATTATAAAATCTAAATCATTTAGAGGAAGATGATGTTCGAAGCTTACACACAATACCCTAACTAAATCATAATAAAAAAACAAAGAAATAAATAATGCACCCTTTCTTGTCTAAAGCTTTAATTCTTCATTAACAACCTCTTAAAGAAATCTTTCATCAATGGTTCATGTCGTTTGTTTATAGAGATAGAGACAAAAATTTTTATTTAGTGTTGCTTCTGTCCCTTTGTTTTCCTCTTTCATTTTTTTCATAACCCTTTATTTTTTTAGTAATTTCCCATGCCTTTATGCACATGCCATTCACGTGAACTTTGTTTAAAACTCTTCCCAGTGCCAGTTGAGCCCTCTTTGTGGGCCATTTTCATTCCAACTCAGCTTTGACCTGTTGATAACACTAGAATGTGTTATTTCAGTAGGTTATAATACTAAATTGTAATTTTAAAAAGTTTAGGCACCAAATTGTAAAATTTTAAAAAGTACAAACAACAAATTTGTCTTTATCCCCCATTTTTATTCAAATCCCACATGCTTTTCCTAATCATCCCTAATACAAAACCACTCCTTTACCTTCCATTACCCAAAGGAAAAAAAGGAAGGGGGTTGAACAAGAATCATCTCAATATCTTAGTGTACTTTTTTATTTTAAAAATAATAATTATATAGTACTTTTCCTATACTTTTTTCTTTCTCTTTCTTAAGAAGAAAAAAATAAAGAGATAAAAGAAAGAATAATGGAATAAACTAGAAATAAGAACTTCAAGAAAACACAAAATAAAAATAAAATCTTGAGACATAATTATTTGCAAATAATTTTTAGTATTTTCAATTTTGAAAAACTTCTTTCTGCATATGCAACTGTAATAGGTTTTGTAAGTATTATCCTATACACAATAAAAATAATCTGGAAAATAATCTAATTCTTTTGTTAGATTAAGTATTTTGATGGGAGTAATAATTTCTACTTTTGCAACTTCTTTTAAAATATTTAATTTTGAAAACAAATTGAAGCCATCAATATCAGAATCCATATTATATTTAAGAAATTTTTCAATAACAAGACATTCTCTTCTAAACTACAATCATCAAAAGATCTTAATTTTTCATGACCAAATAAATCATCATATTTTGAAAATAGTTCAAATCTATTGTGCAATGAAGATATTACTTTATCTATAATATAATAAAAATAATCAATCTTGAAAGAATCCTTTGCTGACTTTATTATCTCTTGATCATTATCATTAAATTATTTTTTCTATGAATGACACTTTTTTATGAAATACAGGTTCTATTTTCATCCTAACTACAACTTGTATAAAAGAATTTAAAGCACAATTAAAACCATTTTCTTTGTAATTGATCCAAGATCTATACGCATATTTTCAAGTTGTAAGTTCTTACTAACTGAATTTATAGCAAACAATATGTCATACATTGTATTCATTCTCATTAGAAACTCAAAGCTTTCAATCTCATAGGTTGCTAAGCATTGAGCTTCACTCCTTATTTTAGGATCTTCACTAACTTTTGCTAATTTTAAAAAAGTATCCCTAATTTTTAGTGCTTGAAATTTTAGAGCATTGACACTTTTAATGCGACTTTTCGAATGTGTTTCGGACAAAGGTTTAAGAGTCAAAGTAACATACTCTAATAAAATTTTCCATTTTTTATAGAAAAAGAAAATAAATAATATATACGTTGTACTACTCCAAAAAATGATATTGCTTTAGAACATGAATTAGCCATATCACAAAGAACTAAATTCAAACTATAGCAGCCACAAGGAGTGTAAAATGATCTAGGATTTATATCTAAAAGCCTTTTTTGCACACCTTGTTTGTTACCTTTCATGTTAGACCCATTATCATAGCCTTATCCTATAACATCACCCATATTAAGATTGTGTTTTTTTAATGCACTTAAAAGCTCATTAAAAAGTCCTTCTCTATATCTGTTATCTACCACCAAAAACTCTAAAAGTGTTCATCAAACTTTATTGGATTTACTGATATGTCAACACATCATAATATAACAGTCATTTATTCTTGATGGCTTGCATTAAAAGTACAATCAAGAATAATTGAGTAATACTTTTCTTTTTTATTTTCTTTATGATCATAATTTCAACCTCATCAGCTAACATCAAAATCAACTCATTTTGTATATTATGTCCCAAGTAATGATTATGAATCTCATGCACTTGAACACGTCTAATATGTTTTTGCATAATAGGGTCAAATTCTATTATCACCTCTATCAAACCAAAAAAGTTCCCATTATTATTTTCATATTATTTTTCTTTCTTTCCTCAAAATGCAAGATTGTTTCTAGCTAATGTCTTGATCACAACGTCAATTCTAATAATAACTTTTTCCCAATGTTCTTTCTCCTTATTAATTTAATCTTGGACACTCTTATCAGTTGTCTCATTTTTTACTGTCTCTTTTCAACTCAATTCACCTAGTCACATTGATAATATGCTAATTGGATATTTCATGAGACTTGATCTTTTTACCAAGATTTTTTCAATCTCTACATCCATCATTATTTAATTGACTTGTATTATATTTCATGTCAAACAACTTACAACAAAAATGAGATACTCTATCTATATCTATTGAATATACTAACCATCTCTTATCTTGTTTTTCCTCATTTGGCAATTTAAGAACATAATATTCTTTAGAGAAATGTCTACTACTTTCATCCCTTAGAAACTTAATATCATTTATTCTAATTAGACCTTTCTGTACTACGAGCTCTACTTGAGCTCTTAAGCTAAGCAAACTCAACATATTATGTAGCTAAATGGCTTGACCAACCATAACTACTTAGCTCAGCTTGCCTTTCAACTGCATGGTTTACACATGCTAGACAATGTCATTTTATAGACTATACATATACTTTTCATTTGTCTCATTTTCAATGTGAGATTTTGAGCTCTTAAACTATACACAAAAAAAAAATTATATTCTTCTTGTAACTTTTTTTTTTATTTCCTATTTAATATGGGATTCTAAATTTTTTATGGGCATTTTTTATCCAATATATTTAGTTTCTCAAATTATAATAATTATAATTAAATTTTAGTTTCTATAATTTGTAAAAACTTTTATATTTTTTAAACTAGTACCTTACACTATAGCATCTTAAAATTTTTTGTGAAATTTTAGTTTTTACAATGTTTCACTTAGAGAAATCAATAAGTAAATAAATTACGTTTCACCTTTTCAATTTTTATGTTTAAATGAATTTTTTATTTTTTATTTTTTTACTTATTAATATGTTGTATTTATTTAATGTTGTTATTGATGCTAATATTAATTTAAATTACAAATATATGATTTTTATTATATTTAAGAGTATTATTTACTTAATATTGCAATACTATTTCAATATTTACTCGAAATTATAGTTACTTAATACTAATACTTTATACTTAGTAATTTAAGTTTTATTTACTTAATACTAAATAAATATTATATAATATTTACTTGATATTATATTTATTTCATAATTAAAATTTTATGTACTTAATTAAAATATTAATTTACTTCAAAACTATAAAATTTATCATGAAATTAAAATTATATTTAACAATGTTTATTTAATTAATATTAATGCTTAATAATTTAAATTATATTTATTTAATATAAATTTTAATATTAATATTAATTTGTGCAAAAATTTTCTAATTTCATTATAATATGTAATTTTTATCATAAAAATATATAAAAAAAATTTAGCGGAATTAAAAACTTTAATTATATTATATTATATAATAATTAATTATATACTCTATACTGATACTACTTTACAGAAAAACTATATAATGATTTTTATGGATATATAACTTTTATTGTATTTAGTAATTTAAATTATATATTATTTCTATTATGAATATATAATTTTTATTTAATACCACTGCCTAATACTAATATTTAAATTAATAAGCTAATAAATGAGCATGTTTGCAGGCTGATTCACGAGCATGTTCATGAGGTTAATCAAGCCAAGTTTAAGAAAGCTCGGGTATAGCCTATTTAACTTACGAGCTTTAAAATAAAGTTCAAGCTCAGCTCGTTTAATCTAGAAAACAAACTCAGACAAGCTATTTTTTAGCCAAGTACTGAACGAATCACGAGCCGCTCAACTCAATTACACCCCTATTTAGCAGCAAGGCCTGGACAACGTTTGAAACATGATGGGAAACAAGACAAATGGAGTGTATGCTCCCCTATTAATTAAACCCTCTCCAATTTAGTTTTGTGTTTGTCCAATTGGTCTTCTAACTCCTTGTTCCATCCTTGGATCAATCTCTCTTGCTCCTTAATAATCTCATCCTTCATCTTCAATTCTTCTTCCATCACATTAGTCTCCTATTAAAAATGTTATAATAATATGAGGAACTAGTTGTTATAACCTGATATTTTATAAATTATTAAATTAATTTCTGAGATATGCAGTATTAATAAATATCTTATTAAATTGTTATATTATGATTATTTTATGAAATTTAATTAAATTCAAGTGTTAGTATTTATTTTATTATATTATCATATTAATATTAAATCGAGATTTAAAAATTTAATTTATTGTTATATCTTATTTAATAATATTATTATTGTTATTATTTATGAATAGTGTTAATTTGGTGTAGTTAATATATTTTAATATTTTGTGGTGAATTTAACTAGAAAAGTAAGTATTTAATTAAAATTATTATTTTTATATTATTTTTTATTTTTCCCTTTTGTTAAAAAAAAGTATATAAACCAATTATTTTTACCTTCCCCTCTTTCTTTTCCTTCCCTCCCCTTTTTCCTTCTCCTTCCTTTCTCTTCTTCTTCCTCTTCTTCTTTCTGCATTTTGCAGATTCACCCACGTGCCACCATGAACATCCATGCCATCGCATATCGCCACTCACCACAACTCGCTAGCACCAACTTCTCCTCCTCCCTCCCTCTTCCTCTCACTAACGTCACCTTTTTCTCCCTCTCCCATCTTCCTCCTCGTGGCATCGTCAACTTCCAGGAGCCATCGATGTTGATTCTAGTGACGTTTAGGGCTGAGCTTGGTCTTGTTTGAGAGCTTGTTCCTTTGGCTTTGTTTCCCTGAAGGTAATTTATTTAATTAACCTTGAATTGAGCTTCAATTTTTTCAATTTCATTATAAGGTTCATAATTTAATTTGTTGATTTTATGTTCAATTGGTTTGATTTTTATGAAATTGACTTTAGATTAGTTAAATTAAAGTTATAAGCTTTCCAAAAATATGTTTAAATTTGATTTTGGAGATATTTGAATTTTAAGCACTATTCTGGGCTCAGGTACTATTCATGGGATTGTTTCGACTTTAAAAATGCTCTTTATTTTTAATAAATTCTATTAGCTATTTTAAGCACGTTTAGTTAAAAAAGTTTATTAAAATTATATTTCGATTATTTATTATAAATTTTTGAATGTTTATGTGAAAAAATTAAATTTTCATTATTTGATTACAAAAATATATTTTGGAGGATAGCAGTAGAATGTGCTACCTAGTGAGCTACACTAGAACTATGTGCGCACTAATACATTAAAATATTAAGGTTAATGCTATGAAGTATTTGATGTGAGATTTGATTAATTGATTATGGAGATTTATGGTGAGAGAGTGGTGTGATTGCGGGAACTCGGTTGACCTAGTGTCTAGGGGCCAATCACGTCGACAGTGAGACTACGGAAGCTTGATTAACTTAGTGTCTCGGGGCTAGTCTACTGTCCAAAAATTGAGAAGAGAAATATTTTGGAATTAAGTGAGCCTGTTGGTTAGTGAGGTTCAATGATTGAGGTTGCAGAATATTTTAGTGTTCTGCTCCGATCCTTCACCCAAAAATTTTTCTGCATTTATTATTATAAAAAGTGGATTTTTGGCATCTGTATAAAATGCATGTATATATATAAATATATATATATATTAATGCTTGATTATATATGACTTTAGGTTGCATGTGTATATATTATAATAATTCACTCAGTGAAGTCTAACTCTCCTCAATATTTTTTTAGCATCTTCTACTTCAGACCTTCCTAGTATAACTATTCAACTGACTCTTTCCTCTCTGGCTGATTTATGTAAATACTAAACCATACCTTTTCTTGTATTTTAATAATCGCTACAATAATAGTGTTTATTATTGTAGTATTGTGTTGTATTATTTAGAGACCCTATATTTGAATATTGTATGAAGATATTTTGTTGTTATGATGTATAGATTTATTTTATATTAATTAAAATTTTAATTATGGTGTATTTTTGTATTATTAGTATATGTGTTTTTATTTTAAGGCTTGCTATAAGTTCAAGATTAGAAAGAATTCCCATTCCTTAGCGCTGGTCATGACTCTCCGGTTTGGGTCATAAGAAAGTTAGTATTAAAGCCTAGATTTTAATGTTGTGGACCTAGGTTAGTGGAGTTGTGTTTTCTTTGAAACTACTACAAAGTTTTCATTGCTTTGAAAATTTTACGTAATCGTTAGGTTGCCTATTTGTCATTTATTATTGTCAATTTTTTTGAATTTTATTAGTTTTTTCTTTTCAGAAACAGGAGGCGAGTGTGTGTTGCTCCACCTTTCATTAAGGCCAAGGATGATGAGACCTTTCAGGATAAGGTTCTACCCCTAGAGCCGCCAGTTAGGCATAAAGGTAGAGGTTGAGGTAGACCTCGAGGAGTGGCAGGTCACCATAGGCAGAGAGAGCTACAGGATGAGGAACCTATAGAGCAAGAGTATGAGGAAGCTGTTATACTACGATCATACCATAGATGTAGCTTGTGTATCAGCAGGGTATGTCTGACCTAGAGCAACCTTGTTTTATACCAAAGTCAGCAGGATATCATTCAATAAGACTATAAATCCTTTGGATTTCCTGCATATCATTGAGATGATGTCTCGAACTGCTCACATCGAGTACCAGAGGATCATGATCATCGAGCTGTTTGTTAAGGGGCCAGCCTTAGATTGGTTTGTTTAGGTCATCCAGCCGCACATGATGACTTTCGCCTGTGCTCAGTTTTGAGAGAGATTTATAAGGCATTTTTGCCCAGAGCCTATGCGGATGAGCTATAGACTCCAGTTGATAAGTATTACCAGAGATGACAGGTCAGAAGAGGAGTACACTTGAGAGTTCCTTAGACTTGGACAGTATACAAAGGACTTAATGAGAGATTAATACTTTAAAGTTACTACATATGTCACTAAACTGGGTTCTGCATTCGTTGGGATGCCTACTGCAGGCCTGACTCTTGAGTCTATGATAAAGTTGGCCAGGGGGATAGAGCTCATATTGGTCAGGCATGGAGTTATGCCTAATTATTATTTATTGGGAGGTGTCCAGGCATGAGGATCTCAGAGCACCCAATACAACACATTTTAGATTAGGTCTAGCAGCCGACAGAGAGGATCTTATCAGCAGGCCCAGAGACCTCAGCAGAGAGTCAACATGAGTAGTAGAAATGGTCGTAGTGGACCACGCAGACCTATTAGATTCTGTTCAGGAGCTACCGGCAATAGTAGTGGCCATAGTTGTAGTTATGGCAGCACAGGATCAGCAGCCAGTGCTTGCCAGATGTATGGGAGAGTCCATTAGGGACCATGCTATATGGCTCTTAGAGCATATTTCATATGTGGATAGATGGGGCACTTTGCCAGAGCATGTCCTTATTTTGGTTATCAACACCAGTTTCTATAACAGTCTATTGCCAGTTCAGCTCTAGCTCCTTATCAATTGCCTTCAGCTCAACATCCGAGTATGTCAAAGTTTGTAGCCCAGCAAGGGCATGGAAAAGGTAGTGACAAAGGCTTTGGTCAGGCTTCCATTAGCAAGCAAGGAGGCCAAGGATAGGCCAGAGTTTTCACCCTTACCCAATAGGATGCTCAGGCATCCAACGCCGTTATTGCAGGTATACTTCTAGTTTGTTACTTGGATGCTAGAGTCCTGATTAATTCGAGTACCATAAATTCTTTCGTGTCCTTTTTTTTCTGTGAAGTCATGTTGGCAAGCTTCAAGGATGGCTTTTCCTTTATCTGTCACCACTCCTCTAAGTAATTTGTTAGACATCGATGTGGTTTTTTCTGGATGTCCGGTGTTAGTGGGAGGCAGAGAATTATCAATGGAATTGGTGTTGTTGGATGTGATGAAGTTTATTATGATCCTTGGTATGGATTGGTTATTGCAGCACTATGTCATTATTGATTGTCGAAGTAAAAAGGTGATTTTCAAAATTTCGGATGAAGAAGAGTTTAATTTTATGGGTGACAAGAGTTTTGTACCTTAAAATCTTCTCTCCGCTATCACGACTAAGAAGATGCTGAGGAAAGGTTGTTAGGAATACTTGGCACTAGTCAAGGATACTTCAGTTAAGAAGATGTCTATTTCAGATGTTCTGGTAGCTTACGTGTTTCCTGATGATTTTTGCAAGTTTACCACCTCACAAAGAGATCAAATTCTATATAGATGTGGTCCCAGGCACAGCCTATTTTGATGTTGCCCAATAGGATGGCTCTTGCTAAGTTGAAGGAATTAATGCAGCAGTTGCAAGATTTACTAGACAAGGGTTTCATTAGACCTAGTATTTCTCCTTGGGATGCACCAATCCTATTTATGAAGAAGAAGGATGGTACACTGAGACTATACATTGATTACAGAGAGTTGAATAAGGTGACAATAAAGAACAAGTATCCTCTTTTGAGGATAGATGATTTATTTAATCAACTTCAGGGTGCACAGTTCTTTTCCAAGATTGACTTGAGGTCGGGCTACCATCAATTGTAGATTAGTGAAGCCAATGTTCCTAAAATGGCATTCCATATGCAATATGGTCATTATGAGTTTCTAGTAATGTCCTTCAAGCTAACTAATGCACCAGCTACTTTTATGGACATGATGAACAGGGTGTTTAGACCGTTTATGGATCAATTTGTAGTAGTCTTTATTGATGATATACTGGTGTATTCAAAGAGTATGGAGGAGCACGTCTATCACTTGAGGATATTACTACAGACACTGAGAGAATGTTAGCTTTATGCTAAATTCTCGAAGTGTGATTTCAGGATGGAGAGTGTTGCATTCTTTAGACATATGGTGTTTAAAGATGGTATTCAGGTTGATCCACAGAAGATTGAAGCCTTGTCTGAATGGCCCAGACCGACATTGATCATTAAGATTCAAAGCTTTTATATTTGGCTAGGTACTATAGGAAATTTGTAGAAGATTTTTTGAGAATTACAGCACCAATGACTCACCTAACTCAGAAGAATGTGAAGTTCATCTGGTCTGATGCTTATGAGAATAGTTTTTAATTACTGAAGAAGAAGTTGACCATAGCTCTAGTTTTAACTTTGCCAAATGCAGAAGATAAGTTCATTGTGTATTATAATGCTTCCAGAGTTGTCCTAGGTTATGTGTTGATGCAGAATAGTAGGGTGATAACTTATGCTTCGAGACAGTTGAAGAAGCATGAACAAAATTATCCTACTCATGACCTAGAGATGATTGCAATGATCTTTGCTCTCAAGATTTAAAGACATTATTTGTATGAAGTGACTTATAAGATTTTCACATATCACAAGAGTTTAAAGTACATTTTCCAACAAAGGGATCTAAATTTGAGGCAAAGAAGATGGTTGGAATTACTGAAGGATTATGACTGTGATATTCTATACCATTCAGGTAAGGCTAATGTGATAGTAAATGGCTTGAGTAGGAAGTCCTTGGGTAGTCTTGCTCACATTAGTGTAGAGAGGAGACCTTTGATCCAAGAGTTGCATGAGTTAGTGGATCAAAGTTTAATGGTGAAGATTGGAAGATCAAGAGGACTATTAGCTAAATTCAGAGTCATATCAGTGTTGAGAGATAAGACTAAGGTAGCTTAAAGTCGAGATCCTATTTTAGCAGAGCTTAAGGGGAATGTTCATGAAGGAAAGTTCATTGATTTTACATTTAATGATGAAGGTGCTTTATGGATTAGTGGTAGATTATGCACTCCTGATGTGGATAATTTGAGAGAAAAGATTCTAGAGGAAACACATTCTATAGCTTACAGTGTACATGCAGGTGTTACTAAGATGTACCACAGTATTAAGGATTTGTACTAGTGGGATGGATTGAAGAAGGATGTAGCTTATTATGTTTCTAAATGCTTGACGCGTCAGTAGATGAAAGCTAAGCATCAGAAGCCTTCTGGGAAGCTTCAGCCTCTTCCTATTCCTGAGTGGAAATAGGACATAATTGTTATGGATTTTGTGACTGGGTTATCTCATTCAAAGGATGGATATGATTCCATCTAGGTGATTGTGGACAAGTTAACCAAATCAGCTCACTTCTTACTAGTTAAAGCTACTTATTCCATAGCTAAGTTGACTAAACTGTATGTTAAGCATATTATGTGCCTTCATGGAGTGCCTATTTCCATTGTATCTGATAGAGGTTCAGTATTTACCTCTTGATTTTAGCAGAAGTTGCAAGAAACAATGAGCACCATGCTTGATTTCAGTACTGCTTTTCACTTTCAGACAGATGGTCAATCTAAGAGGACGATCCAGACACTTGAAGATATGTTGAGAATGTGTGTAATGGATCTTAGAGGTAGTTGGGATGATCATTTGCCACTGGTAGAGTTTACTTGTAATAACAACTACTATAGTAGTATTGAAATGGCATCATATGAGGCTTGCTACGGGTTCCGAATTCGAAAGAATTCCCATTCCCTAGCGCTGGTCATAACTCCCTAGTTTGGATCATAACAGTAGTTAAAGAACGATATAATATAGCCTAATTGATACTAAAAAACACAATGTTTGTGACTTTTTGTAAGTTTATTCAAACCATTAAAACTTGGCAAAAATCTTAGTTTGACAAATTATTTGTAATTTTAGCACAATTTGCACTTTAATAAAATTTAAAAAAAATAGAAAAAATGTCCACATGGCTAAACTAGAACATTTTTATTTTTATTTTTTTTTTCATTTTTGGCACCAATAAGCCTATAACATAACATAGAGGATCAGGAAATCAAATGAATATTTTACCTTTCTCAGTTTTTTTAGTGACAGTAGGTTGATTTTCCCTTTAAAGACCAATAAAATAAAGCTGGAGTTTCTTGGTAACCTCCATGAAATCCATAGCATGCCTCTCCACATCAACTGAAACAATCACAGAAAAATATTTATTTTAATATGTACGTATTAGTATATATAACTAAATTGTTAAGTATTACTTTATTAACTAATTAACCATATTTCCTTATGTATATATAATTTTTTTATAAAGTAAATTTATTTTATAAATTTTTTGGTAAATTTATTTTTAATATCTGGTAAATTTATTTTTACTTTCTCTTTCCCTCTTTATTTTTAATTTCTCTTTTATTTTTAACAAATTTACCATTATTTCTAAAAAAAAATAATTCAAATAGACCAAAATAAATACAAAATCATATAATACTATAAATAAAATAGTTAAAGTTTCAACAGTATCATTAAATAAAATTTTTTATTGGGTATTGTTAATAGACTAAAATTTAGAAAATTTTTTACTAATTTATTCTTGTGATTTTAATTGTTCATAATATTTTTTGGTAGATGAGAAAACAAATAAAATGTTATCAAACATACCATCACCTGAATTATAATGATTCATTAAATGTTATCAAACAAAATTATCACCTGAGTTTATATAGAAAACCCTAACTAAAGGTTACGTGTCTTACTGTGACTTCTCCCATTCACAGAGATAAAATTTTGGTTTAATAAGGACTTTTAATTTGCTAAAAAAATTTAGATAAATGCTAGAAAAGGGATTTATCACATCATTTGACCAATTAAAAATCAAAAACTAAATTTTTTATTTACTAAAAAACTAAAAAACACAAACGGAACATTATCAGAATAACATAATCCCAATTAGGATTATATAATTCCGATTGGAATTTTGTAATTCCGATTGGAATTACATAATTCTGATCGATTTTATGTAATTCCAATCATTTTTTAATTATAGAAAAACCCCTAAAAGAAATAAAATTCAAATTAAGTCCTTTAAAAATCAATTCAGTTCTTTTTAAAACACATTTAGGCTTTTGAGGTTTCAAACTTCAAGTGTTGAAAATCTATTTATAATATTTTCATCATTTGAGTCCTCTGTCGCATCCATACTCTATCATCCTGAAATTGGATGCTTACAATAATAATAAAAATAATAATCAAAGAAAATAAAAAATATAATGAGCTGAATAAAAGTGTAAAAGATTATTTTCTATATGGAAAATAAACTAAAAATATAAAAAAATAAATATTGTATAAGAAACATAATGAAACTAGTTGTATCAGAAATATAAAATATACAGAAAGTATTCTAAATTAACACACATATGTAGTTATATTTTAAATATTCATATTTAAATATTAACATATTTAATATTAATAAAATATTAAAGAAGAATAATATTTAATCATTTTAAAATAATAAAAAGAAGTAAAATAAGTACACAGACCAACAAACATTAATAAACCCATTTCGGATAGTCAAGTAATCCACTTTCGTTTTTTTAGACTCATTAGACTACATGAAGTTTGAACTCAAGGGTATGAGAAAATGTGGATTCATTATGAAAATGCACTCTCTTTTATTATTAGTTAAAATCTTATTATTTATTTATTTATATGCCTAAGACTTTAGATTTGATTTGATAGTAAAGGGCAAAAATACCATTGGAATAAAACAATCATATATTTGTGATCCTTGTCATTAATGTTTCCAGTAGCCAGCCAAGTATATCTTACAGCTAGTCCGTTCTTGTTAGCTAATTGCCTTTTCTTCTTTTATCTTCTCCGATTCTACTTGGGAGAAGTAGCAGTATTTACAGCAAATGGCATACCGAAAAGTGGAACCAATTGCTAACATCTCCACTATGTAACATCAAAATGGAAACGGAAACTGAAACGCAAAACCACATTTCTTAAAATTATAGGAAATGGAAATATAGGAGGAAACATGTAAATATTAAAAGTATCAAGGTATGTAAATAAATATTAAAATTATAAGAATCTATATAAATATAAATTTTATATACAAATCTTGAAAAATTTTATCTATTCTATCAAGTAATAGTATAGTTATAGAAATTATTTTGTTTAGTTAATGAAAAATATAAAATTAGTTTTTAATTTATTTCCTTTCTTATTTAGGAAAATACTAAAAGAATTTTCTTAATTATAGCAGGTTTGTGTCTTTTCAGAAACAATAATTACCCGTGTGCCCCTAAAATTACAGTATATGTTCTTCTGTGGCTAGGTATCTCAAATGGCTCAAACCTAACAATGCATAGTGATCTTATTGCTTGTCTCCAGATGATGGCATGTATGTATGTTATTTTTCAAAAGACATGTTTTGATCTTCACTGTCCACATCCTCCTCCTCACAGCCAAGAAACTTTTGAGGAATAGAGTGAAATGCATGTCCAACAGGTTTGAATTTTAAAGCCTTGATTGGAAGGGAATTTGAAGAAATATAGATTGGTTATCCATCAACAAGCTCCTGTGAATAGGAAATAAGCTAAAACCTAGCTATTATGGCCATAATGTTTACAAAAGCGAAATTGAGAATACCTAGACAAAGATCAATCTCCAAGAAGAGCTTCACTCAAACCTAGTACCTTGTTCGACAAGTAGAAGTTGTACTAATAAAACAAGTTGCACAAATAAGCAAACTCCAATTAGTAAAAAATTGGCACCAAAGCAATTAACCAAGATATAGTTCACTCCAAAAAAATGCATTGTAACTATATATATGTGAGGGGAAATTGAATACTATGGCGGTGTTGAAAGGGGTGATCGAGGTGGAGGTGGAGGGAGGAGGTAGATGATTGTAGTGTTATTGTTTAGTTGTTTTAGGGTTAAGAGGAAGAAGCAAAGAGGAAATGGAGGTGCAACACTAAAGAGTTGAGAAACAAGGAAAACAAAGAAGAAGACTAGCAAATCACTAGGAGGCATGCCATGTAATTTTTTTTTTCATTTTGGACACACTAGTAATTAATGAAAAGTAGGGGTCTTTTAATTGTTAAACTGACTTTTTATAGTATTTTTGTAAAGGACCCTTCTTTTTAACAATTATAGTTATCAATAAACAGAAAAATAAAAAATTAGGGGAAAGTATCACGGTTTTAGAGTTTTAAGTATGTGTTTCATTTTGTGACAATTAGGGTTCTATATTTGTCGCCATTTGACAATTTCTAATATATGAGCCTAACGCTGATAAATGAGTTTGACATATTGTACGACCCAACTAAAAACAATTAAGGAGAAGTATGTAAAATCATCTTGTGGTTTTAATGTTTTGCAATTTTAAGTATGTGTTTCATTTTTTATAACAATTTCGGTCTTGTGTCTATCGTCATTTGACGATTTTTAGTGTATGTGTTTCACTTATTTAATGGCGTTGGCCTTATATACTAGAAATTGTTAAACGATGAAAACACGGGACCCAAATTGTCATAAAATGAAATACATACTTAAAACTCTAAAACCGTGAAACTACATGGTTGTTTTTCGTACTATTCCCAAAAAATTATCTAATTTAAGTGAGTTACTGAACCAACTAATAGAAATCAAAGGATCTTAAAGCAAGGCTGGCAATTTGTAACACGATACATTTAAAAGGCTTGACACAACACAAAGTTAAATGGGTTTGAGTTTAATATAAATGGGTTCTGGTTATAATTGGATCAACCTATTTAAAACATGAATAAAATTGTGTTTAAACATATTGAACCCACCTAACCCATTTAAACATGTATGAACTCATTTAGCAAATAGGTTAACACGTTTAATTATTCACATATTTAAATACATATTGACCCATTTAATTGTGTGTGTCACACACACACATTAATACAATGACATGTATAAAAATATCAATTACTAAGTTTTATTATTCAATATTTTTTTAAAATAAAAGTAAATTATTAATTGTAGTAAAAATTTATACATTTATAATAAAAATATGTATCTTTGGTGTAATTTACTATTGTTAATTGTGTTAATAGAAATATCCTTTTGATATATATTAATATTATCATTAATTGAACTCTTAGATACATAGTTTTGATATATATTAATGTTATCATTAATTAAACTCATAGTGTAAATTAGCATTTATGTTAATTATTATTACTAATTAATGATAATTTAAATGTTAAGTAAATGCTATACAATGTTTAATTCAATATTAAGAATTAATATTAATATTCTAAAATAATATCAATATTAAAGTTATATAATTTAATGTCGATTAATATTACTATTAAAAAAGCACATAAATTTAGTGTAAAACAATTTATTTCAACATCAAATTATTAAAAATATGAAAAAACACAATTTAAAAATACAACAACAACCTCTAACACCAAAATCACCAGTATCACTCTCTCTATCTCCATCTCTATCCTTCTTTTTAATATTAGTAACATCAACAATATCTTCATCCTTGTCTTCTTCTTCTTCCTCATCATTCTTTTCATCATCATTGTTTTCATCAAAGTTTTCTTTAGTATATCCTTCTTTATTTAGAACTCACAATCTTCACACCCACATTCATAGCCTGAAAAAACAAAAAGAATCATATATGAATATTTCTAGTATATTATATGAATAAAACACAAAAGAATATAAAACAATTGACACAGCTACAACAAAAACAGAATATAATAAGAATCTTTAGAGTATATTATACAAATATAATAGTAAACAATGTTACAACATACCTCATCGTCATGCCTTCTCTTCATGACAATGTCAAAACTATCATTAGAGTACCCCTCATCATCACCCTCTTCTCCTATTCCACCAAAACTAACATTCACTCCATGAACATTATTAGCCTGCAAAAAAATAGTATCAAATTCAAAAAATTTCAGTATATGAAAAGAATAAAATACAAAAAAATAAAAACACACCTCATCAGTTACACTAACTCCTAGCTTGTCCATAACTAACCAAAGATACCCAAAAACAGTATCAAACTTTTCAACCATATCTTTCTTCAACTCCTTTACCTCTTTTGACAAAAGCTCTTAAGTTAGAATAACTTTTCTCAACCCTGAACCACGAATAGAAGACTCTTGAAATTCAGATCCAAAAGAACTTTGTCTAGTCTTTAAAATAGGTGAAGGAATAAGAAATTCATCTTCAAAACTTTCATCCATAACACCAACAATAGCATATTTTCCTTTATTGAAAAAACCACCTAAATTCAACTTTTCCCTTTCAACAGCCATTAGGGTAATATTTATGAGCTTCAACTAGAAAAAAAATACAATTAAACTTCAAAAATAAAACAAAATAAATCTAAAAATAATCACTTTCTTTGACGATTCTCTAAAGATACTCCACTGTAATGTCTTAAAACTCAGAGTCAAATCATAACTAAAATTCAGAATACGTGGCATAAGACCACTAGATATATGTCCACTAGAAAAACTATATAATTTACCAACAATATAAGGACAACACTCATAAACCACACTTAAAATGCATATGGAAACTCATTTAGCCTATAAAAGAATCCATTATTCAATTTCTTGCCCTTTCCAACACACCTTCCTTTCAATGAATCCAAAATCACATAAAAAACATCTTTGCATAAAGATCCAAAGTCTACCTATGACCAATCTTATTTAGTGAAGACAAAAACAACTCCATAAAATACAGAACAATAATGTTTAAGCAGTCTTCATCATTCTCCTACCTTTTTGCATAAACAAACACTCTTGAACAGATTATTTGTTAATCTTACTAAGACCTCCAAAATATTTTTCAATATGATAATTTTCCTTCAAATACACACTTGTATTCATATATATATATATATATATACACACACACAATCTTATCCAGTGAACACAAAATCAAAAACAACTCCACAAAATACAAAACAATAATTTTTAAGTAGTCTTTATCATTCTCCCACCTTTTGTAAAAACAAACACTCTTGAACAGATTATTTGTTAATATTACTAAGACGACCAAAATATTTCTCAGTAAGATAATTTTCCTTCAAATACACACTTGTATTCCTATATATATATATATATATATATATATATATATATATATATATATATATATATATATATATTGCTTAAAAAGTGTTTGTTATTGCATAAAGATCCAAAGTCTGCCTATGAACAATCTTATCCTTTAAAGTCAAAAACAAAAATAACTCCACAAAATACAGAACAACAATTTTTAAGCAGTCTTCATCATTCTCCCACCTTTTTGTAAAAATAAACACTCTTAAATAGATTATTTTTTAATCTTACTAAAGCCACCAAAATATTTCTCAATAATATCATTTTCCTTCAAATACACACTTGTATTCCTTTATATGTGTGTGTGTGTACACATATACAGACACACACACACACTTACACTTGTATGTGTGTGTGTGTGTGTGTGTATAGGGTGTGTGTATATGTGTATGTGTATAGGTGCCTGGTAGGGCTGATGCACCTGCTAAAATGGTTGAGCAACTAAAGATGAAGATCCCTAGGCATAATTTCCCACACCTAAAGCATGCTCCAGTCAGCAAATGACACGGCCTTTGATGTACACATCCACAAGTATGACATGCACTGGGCCTCGAGCTTGAACTATCATCTAAAATATAGGCTATTGAATCCCTTGTGTCCTCACTACTCCACCACTGCTACTCGCATACGGGTCGGAAATGGTACCATGCATAATATGGCATCTCTTTAGCTATCAAGCTTCCTCAATAACACTATCCAATCTCTGATCCTCAGTTCAAATGTTGATGTAGGCTGCACCTAAACCAGTCACAAACAACTCTACTACTCTCTTGTCATCCTGCATCACATCTAGAGCATGACGAACCAACTTGAGGAACTTATGAGTATACTCTATAATTGACTAATCACCCTTGCTTATATGAAATAGCTGCCATCTTTAATTATCCATCATCAATGTTGGATAGAAGTACCTCAAAAATTGATCCTTAAACTCCAACCAAGACATCAAAGTCATGTGTGGCTGGATGGACTACATGAACCAGTCATGAGCTGTAGCCTGAACAGATAGCTCTACCTCCATAATCCGCTAATAGTCCGTGTAGCTTGTCTAAGTCTTGGCCTCAATAGTATTATAGAAATACAATGCATCTACCATGCCATCAAAAGAAACTCTTCCTACACTGGAGTACAGTAATGTTGCATCTGCATCAAACATCCCCCGATTCCTCTATTGTAATATCTGCTAAAATAAAGGCATGGCTTGATTCAAAACTGCCAAGCCTTAGTTAATGCCTGCCATACTAGCTACAAAAGTTGTAGGATCAACCTTAGGAACTCCTTATCCTACATACTGCTCTTGTTCTTGCATTTAAGCTACTTCTACTCTAAGTCTACCCCTACCCCTTCCCCTTCCTCTACATTGAGGAGCATGGGGAGGAACTTCATCCTGAATGGACTGCTCATTCTCATCATATGCTGCTATTACAGCAGAAGCATCTCGTGCTCTCCTTCTCATTTTGAAAGAACAAAAACAAACGAGAATTCAAAACACAACACGGAAAAGACATAACATGGAATTCTAGGAACAAGGACAACAATCAACATTATCAACCTAATTAACGCAATAGTTCAAGAAAAAAATAACTCAAAGACTGTTAGAGCCAAAATAAAACATGCATTTTGATACCAACTTTGTCACGATCTGAACTGAAAGGTACATGACTGACACTAGGAAATAGGAATACATAAAGTACCCAAAACCCATAGTAAGCCTTACAAAATTTTCACGAAATAAAAATAATGCACTTAACAATAAACTAATAATAAATGCACAATACATATACATATAATAATATTCTTCAAATACATCAACATTTCAAGTTAGATGAAATTAGAATACAAATAACCTAAGTTCCATAAGTAACTACTGCGACATCTAGAATTTAGTTATACAATACATATATCAATCCAACAAATATAATGCAGCCGGTGAAGAATGAACCCAGTGCAAATAGGAAACACTATGAAGCTGATTATGAGGTCTTGAAAAAAAATAAGTTAAAAGGAATCAGACCTCACTGAGTGAACTAATTCTATAAAATGCATGCTGATTTATAAAACCATTTGTTAAAACCACTTTTTAAAATAAGAATAAATAAAGTAATTATAATCATTGAAATCATTTATTTTTTACTAAAATATTTAAATAAATTTTATTTATATCTCTTAAATTAATTTAATATAAAATCCATGTAAAAAAATATATAAAATAATTATTTTAACAAAAAGCCTGATAGAACACCTAAACCATTAATCTAATAGCCTTTCGGCTCTTTTTAATCCAAGTAATTGTCGTCCCGAGAGCAAGCTGAACTGAGTTACTGTCATAGTCATTTCACTTATTCCATATTAATGTCCCGAGAGCAAGCTCAACTGAGTTACATCCCTTTTTTCCTGTCTGAGAGCACACGCTCCACCGAGCTTATTTCACATTACATATAAACTGAGATTTTACCCGTGTGCATGTGGTCCTAGTGACACCCACTAGGTAGCACATTCTACCATTATCTCCAAAGCAATTTAAATTATAAATCATTAAATGATGAATAATTAAATGATTAAATAATAATTAAATAAAACATAACAAAATTAATTTCCTTTAAGCATGCTTTCAATTTCTACTCGCAAATATAAAAGAAATGATCATGCATATGGCAATATAATTATATTCATAAATCAATCATATAATCATTTCTTTATTATATTTAATTATTTGAAAAAATAATAAAATACATGCAACACACATTTCATAAAATTAACTCACAGGTTGAGCGTGTTGGGCAACGCGTTCTCTACTGCCCTTGTGCTACAGCTTGAATCCCGGAGTTGTCTAAAATAAATAATATTTATTTAAAATATGCTTGTAAAATAAAATAAAAAATTCATGAAAACTCTCAGAATTATGGAAACTATAGAATTGACAAAACTAACTCAACTAAAGACACAAAGTCAACTAAAACTAGAAATTTGACACAGGTCGATGTCACGTTTTTGTAAAAATCTACTAAAAATTTGGCAGAGTCTTCTCTATAAAACGGATATTTCTCTACTAAAAATAGTGTCGTTCCTACATGAATATAGACTTCAAATATTCATACAATCACCTAGTCTCAGGTTAGGCCTCTAACTATAGTAAATGCCAACCAAGAGCCACAATTCATATGAATAATAAAATAATATAATTTTCTTTAAAACCGCCAAAAATCATAAAATCTCATTTAAATACCACAAATTCATTTATTTTCATAACGAAACATCAAACATATTTATTTTCCAATAAATAGTAAAATTCTAGTTTATATTTAAATTTTCATCAATAAACATACTTAATTCAAATTTTACAATTAAATTACCATAAATTGCAAATACTATTTATATTACTTAAATATATCACAAAATCAACAAATAACTTACTTAAGCTTAAAAACAATAAATAAGTTTATTATTCTTATTATTTCTAAAAATTAATATAAATTAGCTAAAATAGGAAATAAATTATAAAAATTATTTTAATACTATTATTACTCAAAATCTGCCTAAAACATCATAATTATCAATAATTTACTCAAATTAATAAAAATTACTAATTTATAATTATTTTTCCAAAAATTCAATTTTGGCAAAAACGTTCAAAAATTTATAATAAAAATTCGGTACACAATTTCAACAAACTTCCTTCATGAAGCTTGCTCAAAATAATTAGTAGGATTTATTAAAAATGTAAAATATTTTCCAATCTCAAGATAGTATCGGAACAGTAATCCAAGCCCCGAAATAGTGCTATTTCAAAAATCATCTCCAAAATTAAATTAATTACATATTTGAAAAGCTTATAATACCACTTTCAATAATCCTAAGCCAATTTAACATAAACTAACCAAATTTAAACTCAATTAATCAAAAATAAAATTGAAATCTAGAACAAATTCCTTAAAATTGAATTGGAAATCAGTGATGATTCAATGAATTACCTTCGGGGAAATGTAGCCCAAGAGGAGAGGAAGAGATCGAGCTATCAAGTCAGCCTGAGATGACCGGAATCTTCGTCGGCGAGTTCCCAAGCAATCCGGTAAGAAAAAGAAATTGAGAAAGGAAGAGAGGAGGTGGTGACCGGCGATGCCGAGCTGCTAGTGACGTCAGGCATGGAGAGATCGCGGCTTCAATAGCAACATGAGGGTGGTGGTGGTGGTGGTCAGCGTGGGTGCAAGGGCTGGCTATGGTGGAAGCAAAAAGAAAGGAAAGAAAAAAAGAATAAGGAGGAAGAAGAAGAAGAAATGCCCAAAAAAATTTGACTTGTCCCTTTCTTTCCTTTTTTTATAAAAATATAGAAGTATAATAATTTAAAATTAAAATATCTACTCTCAATTATTCTCACCCACAAAATATATGTATACTTATACTCAACAATTAATTTAAATTTAATAAAGTTACATAAATACTAATGATCAAATATTAATTAACAATAATTAATCCCAAAATAATGAAAATAATAATATTAAAATAATATTTGATATAAAAATTTCAAATTTAATTTCACGAATAATCAAACTCAATAATCCACATTTAATATTAAAAAAATTATTGCAATCTTCCTTGTTTTATTTACTTCAAAATGAACAAAGGTAATATGAGATATCTTATGAGTTTCATCAGAACCGTGGGCGCACTGGTAGAATTAAGAGTGAATGTTTGAGGTTATAAGGTTTGGTGATGCTTTGCTCTTAGGCATAATTTATATATTACTGGGGCCAGTAGCTCGATGATGCTTTGCTCTTGAGAACCACCAGCAAACATTGGTTTAAGTGATTTGATTGTGGCTGTTAGCTCAGTGGATGCTTTGCTCTTGTGAATCAGTAATCTTTGGATTATAAGAGAGCTAAAATGCTATTAGAATTGTGTACTAGGTTTCTACCTATTTTTCTTATAAAAAAATGATTTAAGAAAGTTTATTATATTTTTATAGTATTTTATGATTTCAAATACCTTATTTCGGTAAAAGAGGATTTCAATAAATTAAATGGTTAAAATTATAAACTATAAATTTTATATTTTCATAAAATATATTTTTAAAGGAGATTTTTACACTATATATATTTCTTTTATTAACTTACTCAGTGATGTCTGACTCCCCTCAATTTTTTTTCAAGATCTCGAGAGTCTTCTGTTAGTTCACCTACTTTATGCCAAGTTTCTTCTTCTCTAACTATTTTTTGTAGGTCTAGATGAAATGTATTATTATGTATTTAAAATCTAGAATACCGCAGTAGTAGTAATGGTTAACTGTTATGTTATATTTTATGGATTATCACCTATATTAAAGATTTGTATTAATGGTGATTATTAAGTTTTATTAAAGATTGTTTTGGATATTATGTTATTGGTGTTATTTATTTTATTTAAACATTTCATTTTTATTATTGCTTATATTTTATTGTAAATTTTCTTTAAAGCTTACTATAGGTTTTGGTTACTTTATGTATTCTCATTCCCTAGTGTCGGTTATATGCCCTTTGGGTTCGGGTCGTGATAGGTGAAGCTTGGGAGTGCAATTATTAGCCGAGTACACATAATGTAATATAATACTAATAACATACAATAATACTAGAATAACCCTAGTTAAAATAATAACATTAATAACAATAGAAATAATAATAATAATTTATAATAATAACAATCAATAATGAAAATAATAATAAAATAATGCACATGCACACTAGTAATAATGAAAATAATAATAATAATTATAGTGACAATAGTATTATTAATATCTTTAATATTTTTAAATACTAGAGTTCCCGAATAAATTATTTTACGTAAATAAAACTTTTTAAATAAAATAAATGAAAAATATACACAATTAATAATAATATATAAATAAAATTTAAAATTTTATTAACACTGCATATCCTAAAATATATTTATATTATTTAAAATATTGGTCATTATAATCTTCCCTCCTTATAAGAATTCATTTTCAAATTCAAAGAAAAGTAAGGAAAAACAAGGTTTATTGATGAAAAAGATAAGGATAAGCAGCTTGCATTTCGGATTCTATCTCCCACGTACAATCTTCTGTTGTGTGGTTACTCCACAGTACCTTTACCATCGAATGTCCCCTTGAGTGAAGCTGACGTACCTGGGGATCCAGAATCGCCACTAGATACTCCTCATAAAATAGATCTTCGCTAAGCTCCACTGCTTGAGGCTAAAGTATATGAGAAGGATCAGGAATATATTTTCTCAGCATAGACACATGGAACACCAGGTGGATTCGAGATAATTCAAGTAGTAACACCAGTCTATAGGCCACTTCTCCAACTCGTGACTGTATCTCGAAAGGTTCAATGTATTTAGGAGCCAACTTACCCTTCTTATTAAACCTCATGACTCCTTTCATTGGAGATACCTTCAGAATTACCATATCTCCAACTAGAAAGGAAACGTCTTTCCTTCTTGAATCAACATAACTCTTCTGCATGTTGAAAGTGTTAGTATAAGGTATGCCCTAGTGGCATTCTTGTAATTATTTAAACATTGTATATAATCCCTATGGCAATAAAATATTCTTTTAAATAAATATGTTATTTTTTTGAGTATTTATCCTTTAGTATTATGTTGAATAAATTTATTATCAAAGAGTTGATAATATGAGTTACAAATTTATTCAGTACATTTACTATAAATTGTTCATAGTCGATTAATTAATATTTGGATAATATTAATTAGACTATCACCTCTGTCTATTTTCCTTGATTAGTGTGAGAAACTAATAGTGGGAGGTAGTGAAACTCATGCTACTTGATAAAAGTGATCAGAATAGACATGTGGATACTCATTGGATGGGTTAATCGAATAGTGACATTAGTATTGCGATTGCAAGGATATTCATATATAATCAACAATCATAATTTAGATTATAATGGTGCATATAGTCCTTTGACTTGAGGTGACATAGTCATCCACATTTAGGTGGTTAGAGTTTGTTACCGCTTACATACTTGTGTTAATCATCACATGGGTATATGGTGTGTGGTGGCTCTAATTAGTTAAATGTAGGGATGAATGTTTAACCAAGATAGGATTTATTACCTGGTATGAACTAGGATAGATCCTATGCTATCTAAGTTTATTCTTGATGAATAAATTCCTGGCCAAGATAAATACAACACAGTATGAAAAAAAGTTTCAGTACTAGAAAGAGTTCTAGTATTTGTTGTATTTTATCAAGAATTATAAGATGAGGTCATATAATAAAGCTATTAGAGTTTGATAATACCTTGACTCTAGGCTATATTGGGATCTTTAATGAAAGGAATTTAGTGCACAGTAATTATGATCAGGTTCGTGTGAATCATAATATGCATTCATTTCTAATTAGGTAGCTGTGATATCGATACTAGGGGTCACTCATAGCTTATGAGAACTAAATAAGAATAATTGGGATTTTCACATTTAGAATTGAAAAGAGTTTCAAATAATATTAAATGTCAATATTATATTTTCTCATTGCCATTTAAACATGAACCTAGTAAGTCACACCTAATAGAGTTTTATTTATTCACTATAGTATTAATCTAATTATTGATTAAAAGAGTTTAATAAATTAATCAAGATTAATAGAATTAGATTTATATTTTGAACAATGATTATAGTATATCATGAAATCTAATTCAAATAAGAGTATTATTTATTAATTAATATTTAATTAATATTGGATATTAATTAATATATATTAAATTAATAAATATATATATGTTGTTATTTATTTATGAACTTATATTAATGGTCCAAATTGGTTTGGACATGGGCCAAAATTTATTTTGGACCAAAGATTAATTAAATTCCATATCTATGTATATGTATAATTTAATATGTAAAATAATACATTTGATGTATACTTTACATACAATTTTATACATTAATATGTGTAGGTGGCAAGCTCAATTATTGAATTAAGCAAGGTGGCATATTAATTAAGTGGATATTTCTAAAGTATGCCTAAGGTGTCATTTTTAATCATTTAGATGGTTAGGTGTATACCTAAGGTGGCATACTTAATAATCACTTAACTAATTAGTGCATACTTTTCCTTAGTGGAAAATTACTACACATATATCATTTGATATATCTAAGGCAAGTCAAGTGACTTGGTAAGAGGAGGGAGAGGAAAAATAATGCTTAAGTGCGTTTTTGCTTAAAGAGTTAAGAAAAATCACTAAGTAATTTTGGTTATGATGAGATCATAAACCAAAAATAAACACAACATATACTCTATACTTGTGCTCTTAATTAAATTAGTACAAGTTACTAAGTTTAATTAACACAAGTAAGTGATAGATAAGGCTTTGGTGTTTCAAACTAGAGGCCTTACATTTGGAGGGCTAAGCATTTGATTCAAGGAATTAAACAAAAGGAAGGCTTATTCTACAACAAGTAAGTTTACAAACTTATAATTATTTAATTATTTATTTATATATTACTTAATTTATTTAGTTGTTTATTTCAATGCAATTTGAATCCTGGGCAAATGAAATTCTTCATTTTATGAAGGGTTATGATGAGTAAATTTTTGAAATTTACTCTATTTAGACTTATGCTTACAACACATATATTTATGTCTAAATACCATAACTGATTTCTAACAAAAAGTTGTCCTCAACCTCTGCTAAATGATAGGGAACTGCTTAGAAGTAATCTATACCAACTCTGGACCTATCAGCTGTCTCACACTAATTTCCCAACACAATGGTGATATACACTTCCTACCATATAGTGCTTCATACGGAGCCATTTCAATACTTGCATGATAACTATTGTTATATGCAAATTCAATTAGTGGCAAGTGGTTATCCCATTGACCTCTAAAATCCATCACACACATTCTGACCATATCCTCTAAGGTCTAAATGGTCCTTTTTCATTGAACATCAGTTTAAGGATGGAATGTTGTACTGAAGTCTAACCTTGTACCCAAGGCTTTATGTAACTCTTACTAGAAAACTGATGTAAAAGTGGCTCCTCTATTAGATATTATGCTCACTAGAACTCCATGAAGACAAAAAATTCTACTGACATACAACTAAGCTAACTTGTTAGTGGAGTATGTCTTCTTTATCGGCAGAAAGTGAGCTGACTTGGTTAACCTATCAACTATCACCCAAATTGCATCAAATCCACCTGTCGTTGGAGGCAAACCAGTTACAAAATCCATGGCAATCATATCCCACTTCCACTCTGGGATAGGCATAGGCTGTAACAATCTGAGGGCTATAATGCTCTAGCTTCACCTGCTGACATGTGAGGCACCTGGATAAAAATTCTACAACATCTTTCTTCATTCCATTCCACCAGTATTTATCCTTTAAATTATGATACATCTTGGTGGAACTTGGATGAATACTATAAGTATAAAAATGTGCCTCTTCCAAGATCTCTTTCCTTAAATCATCAATGTCTAGCACACATAACCGAGTACCCAAGCGTAGAACACCTTCATTATTAATCACAAACTCTCTATATTGACCCTATTGTACCTTAAACATGATTCTCTATAGCTATGGGTCCCTTTTTTGAGCTGCTTTAACTTTATCCAAGTACACTGATCGTACCCTAAACTGAGCTAAAAGACCTTTCTTAGTCACTTTCCACTGCAAACCCTAATCAATTAGCTCATGCATCTCCTGAATAATCAGCCTCCTTTTAGTACTGATATGGGCAAGATTGCTTGCTGATTTTCTGCTCAACACATCTGCTACTACATTTGCCTTGCCTTAATGGTAAAGAAGTAAAAAATTATAATCCTTCAGAAGTTCCATCCATCTTCTCTGCCTTAGGTTCAAATCCCTCTGCTCGAACATATACTTCAAGCTCTTATGGTCGATGTATATTTCACAAGTAACATCATACAAGTAATGCCTCCAAATCTTCGATGCAAATACAACTGCTGCCATCTCCAAATCATAAGTAGGATAATTCTACTTATGCTTCTTCAGCTACCTTGAAGCATAAGCAACCACTCTACCATTCTGAATTAGCACACAGCCTAATCCTACTTGGGAAGCATCACAATACACCGTGTATCCGTCTCCTTTAGAAGGCAATGTCAGCACTGGAGCCGAAGTTAATAAATCTTTAAGCAACTGAAAATGCTACTCACATCTATCTATCCACATGAACTTAACAATCTTCTAGGTCAATCTGGTCAAAGGCACGAAAATTTTGGAGAAATCCTTCATAAATCTCCTGTAATAACCTGTTAAACCTAGAAAACTTCTCACTTATGTAATCGTTGTGGGTCTTAGCCACTCAGTGATCACCTCTATCTCCTTGGAATCTACCTGAATGCCATCTTTGGATACCACATGACCTAAGAATGCCATTTGGTCTAACCAAAATTCACATTTTGAAAACTTGGCATACAGCTAGTGCTCTCTTAAAGTCTGCAGCACCAATCTCAAATGCATCGTATGCTCTGCCTTATTCTTGGAATATACCAAAACGTCATCAATAAACACAATCAAAAATCGGTCCAAGAATGGCCTAAATGCCCTATTCATTAAGTCCATAAAGGCTGCTAGGGCATTAGTTAACCCAAAGGACATCATTCAGAATTCATAGTGGCCATACCTAGTCCAAAATGCTAACTTTGGTATATCCTCACTTCTAATCCTCAACTGATGATACCCAGATCTCAAGTCGATCTTGAAGAAATACTGAGCTCCCTACAACTGATCAAACAAATCATCAATCTTGGGGAGTGGATACTTGTTCTTGATGGTAACCTTATTCAATTATCTACAGTCAATACAGAGTCAAAGACTACTATGCTTCTTCTTCATAAAAAGAACTTAAGCGCCCTAAGGAGATGTACTAGGCCGAATAAACCCCTTATCCAATAATTCCTGCAATGCTCCTTCAACTTTACAGGTGCCATCCTATAAGGTGGCATAGAGATAGGATCTGTATCGGGCACAACATCAATACAAAATTCTATCTCTCTATCCGACGGCAATCCAGGTAACTCATCTGAAAAAACATCTGAGAATTCATGTACCATTAGTACCCTTTCTACTGATCCCATTTTTACTTGAACATCTCTTACTACAGCTAGATAACTTAACACCCTCTACTAAGCATCTTCCTAGTTGTAATAGCAGAAATAGGGTTACGAGGTATGGGACTCTCATTACATTTGAAATTGAATTCCTCTTTACCTAGAATTCTGAAAATTACTTCTTTCGCTTGACAGTCCACAAAAGCATAATACTGGGATAACCAATCCATTCCTAGAATCACATCAAACTCAATCACATCTAGAAAGACGAAGTCTGCCAATAACTCTCTACCTTCAACCAACACAGGACAAGATGGAAAGAAGATGTCCGTTTCTAACTCATCACTAAGCAGAGTCAAAACAGATAAAGGAAACCTCATCTTGGAAGGCAGATAAGCTACTTTTAAAGTAAACAAAGGAGACACAAAAGAATACATAACACTAGGATCAAATAAAACTCTAGCCTTATGACAATAAACTAAAATAATACCTGCTACCACTGCATTAAATGTCTGCGCATCCTGAGGAGTCAAAGTAAAGACTCTAGCTTGTCTACGTCCTAACTGTTGTGAGGTAAACGGCTGAGTATATACTTTACCTCGGCCCTACTGACTCACAAACTGAATCTATCGTTGTTGAGGGTACATGGCTACCTGATATTGCTGAGGCACCTGCTGTAAATGCTGGAAAATAGAAGGTGAAGATCCCTGAGCAAAGGACGGCTGGAATCCATAGTTTGGACAAGCTTGAGCAAAGTGTCCAAACTGACCATATTTGAAACACGCTCCTAGCATTAAGTGACAAGGACCTTGATGCACTCACCCACATGTGGCACACACACTAGCTCTAGACCCAGAACTGCCATGTCCAAAGCTCTTTCCACTACTACTACTGGCACTACCACTAAATCTATCAGCCCTACTATTCCTGCGATCCTGAGCAAAACGGTGCCTACTAGTCCGATGTGCTCTGAACTATCTGCTATACTGAGAAGAACTTGTTAACTAGATACTCATGTTGTCTATCTGAAACATTGGTTGATGCACCCTCTGAATAGGTCTGATAATGCCACTATCATAAGGATCATGTATGGTGCCATGTTGGATTTGTCTCTGCTCTAGCTGTCTCGCGTCCTCCACAATAATCTATAAACTACGACCCTCTGGTTGAATGCCAATATAAGCAGGGCATAACCCAGTCATATATAGCTTAACTGCTCTGGTAACATCCTGCCTCACATCCTCAGCATGTCTCATCAATCTATATAACTCCCGAGTCTAGTCCTCAATTGATTGATCTCTCTCTATCGATATTAAATAGTTGTCATCTATAGTTCTCTCTCATAGATGAAGGACAAAAGAACCTTATAAACTGCTCCTTAAAACACAACCAAGTCATCGTGGTCATGAAGGGATGAATGGACTGCATAAACCAGTCCTAAGCTACCGTTGAGACAGATAACTCCACAATCATAATCCTTTGATAATTAGAATACCCTAATCTAGTCCTGGACTCAATAGTGTTAATAAAATCAAGTGCATCTCCAGTACCATCAAAATGAACTCGTCAAATCCTAGAGTATAACAATGCAGCATCTGCATCAGACATCTCCCGATTCTATCATTAAAGCATCTGCTGCACTATGGGCATCGCTTGATTAAGAGCTACCAAGCCCTAATTAATTCTTGTCATGCCAACTGCAAAAGATGTAGGATCTACTACTGGAATCTCAGGCTCTGGCTAAGGTTGTTCCTGCCTTTGAGCTGCTGCTACTCTAGCTGTACCCCTACCTCTACCTCTACCTCTACCCCTACCTCTAGGTCAAGGGGCAGGAGGAAGAATCTCATCCTGAAATGACTATTCACAGTCATCATGCTCTGTATCAGTAGCAGGGGCATTCCGAGCATGCCTTACTCTGAAAAGACAAGAAAACCAAAATTCAAAACAAAACAAGAATGCAGACGCAAATGCAGAATCTTAAGGATAAGAAAATCAACAAGTGACAGTTAACAACCTAAGTATCGCAGTAATATAAAAAAAAAGACAGACATCGACAGTCAAAAGCATGAAAAATAAGCCAAAGCTCTGATACCAATTTTGTCATGACCCGAACCCAGGGGGCACGTGACCCGCAATAGGGAATGGGAAAGCTTAAAGCTATTGAAACTTGTAGTAAGCCTTAAAAGAAAAATGCAAAACATTTCACCTCTAAAACTTTACAATGCAATAATTAAATCATGATGCACATTATCAAACTGATTTTCCTCAATTTAAATAAACCATACCATCATCATGCATAATATAGTAATAATCAGTTTTACAAAATAATATCTCAGTGCATAAATCTCAAATACATAATATCCAAAGTAAAGTATGCAGTTATACAATTTCTCTTCAGTGGTACATGGATATTCTTACAAACATGAACTATGTAGACCTACATAAAATAGCCAGTGAAGAAGCTACTTGGCATAGGGAAGTAAGCCTAACAGAAGACTCCCAAACTCCTGAAAAAATAAGTTGAGGGGAGTCAAGCCTCGCTGAGTAAGCTCATAAAAGAAATAAATGTGGTTTGAAAATCTTCTTTAAAATAGGTTTTTATGAAAATATAATATATTTATAATTTTATTCAAATCATTTGATATATATATATATATAAGAAATTCATTTTTCAAAAGGAGGAAATAATTTTTTTTTAATACTTTTAAAACATTAGTATAAAAACTAGGTACAACCCCAGTCCTCAATTCTAATAGCCATTTAGCTCACTTATATCCAAGACTGCTGGATCTCAAGAGCAAAGCATCACTAGGATGCACAGTCGCAGTCACCTCATTTAATCTCATATCACTAGCGGTGTCCAAGAGAAAAGCATCACCAGATCATCAGCCCCAATGATTTATTAAATATAATCAAATATTATATCACTGGCGATGTCCAAGAGCAAAGCATCATCAGACCTTCGACCCCAGTCTACAATCAATGTAACCTAATATTTTATCGGTGCAGACATGGTCCTGATGAAACCAATCAGGTAGCCCATTCTACCATAGTTTATTTAAAATAAATAAAGATAAATAAAATAAGAAAAATTACAATAAATAAAAATAAAATAAACCAATTATAAATTAAGTCATGCAACATCATTTAAAGAATACCAACTTGAATCTCATGAAATTTAAATTCATTATAATTTTGTGTATATAATTTGAAAACCTAACATGCAAATTGAATATTAACTTACAAGATGGATGCGTTCCTCTACTACGTTGTGTCCAACCTTGACTGGTAGACGCAACTGGAGGGGCAACTAAAAGACAGAAAATAAAAATGACCATAAAAAATATAGAAACCCTAACTTCTAGAATTTCTAAGGAAGACTCGACTCGAACCCAGAATTCAAAATTTAGGATCGACCCGATGTCACGTTTTACGAGAAATCTACCGAAAATTCGACAGAGTCTTCTCTATAAAACAGACATCTCTCTACTAACAATAGAGCCGATCCTACAAGAAAAATACATTTCTAAACTTCACAATAGCTCAACACCTCGGGTTAGGATCCCGAACTACTCAATTCCCAACAGAAGTTCACAATACACGAAAAAAATAAATATTATATAAAAATATATTAAAATCCTTAAAAATCCACAAAAATAATTAAAATGCCACAATATAATTTATTTAAACATCAAAACACTAAATATAATTATTTTTCATAATAGTTAATAAAAATCTCAAATAATTTTATAAAAATCCAAATTTTCAAATATTCAATATAAATAGTCAAATTCACATTTAAATATTCAATTATTTTAAATATATTATAAAATTAGTTAAAAACCTATTTAATCACAAAAATATTAAATAATTTATTATTTGAATATAATTTTTGAAAATTATTATTAATTAGTTAAAAATAGTAAATAATTTATAAAAATTATTTTAATACCCTATAAAATTCTAAAATCATTTAAAACATATTATTTAACTATATTTCCAACAAAATTACATAATTAACCTATAATTCCAAAAATCACATAATACTAATAATTTCTCAAAAATTATATAAATTCACTAAAAATTATTTTATTAATACTAAAATTACTAACTTAAATTACTAACACTAACTAACTCAAATTTTCACCCAAAATAATTAATTGACAAAATTAACAAAAATTCAATTTATATTATTAAAATATTCAAAAATACCCATTATTCAAATTAAATCAAAAAAATACACAAAAATTATTTTTGAGAAGCTTGAGCTATTCTAAACAACATTGCTAAATAGAAAATCCATGGATCAAAGCCAAAAATTAAATGAAAATATAAAACCCTAAATGGACATAAACAAGAATATTGCTAGAACTCAAAACTAGGGGAGATTGAGCTTCAATGGAGCTTAGAAATGGATTCACCATAGATCAAGGAGTCCAGCAAGCCTAAGAGCACAAGCCAGGTCCACCGGAGTCGACGCCGGCAATGCAAACTTCCTCTCAGTTGTTGTTGCTTCACGCGAGTTCCAACGGCTTTAGGCGAGGTCAGCAGCGGCGGTCGATGTCCAAAGGAAGGAGGAAGATGGTGGTGGTGAGTGGTGGCAGTCCGGCGAGGTGTGGGTGGCTCCTAGTTTGAGTTCACACAATGACAGGAAGAAAAACTAGAAGGAGAGGAGAAAAGGAAAAAGGAAGAAAGGAGGGGTGGGTAGGGGTTGGCTGGGTTTTTTACTATTCTTTACACTATATATATATATATATATATATATATATATATATATATATATATATATATATATATAACACAAGTACACATAATATAATATAATACTAATAACATACAATAATACTATAATAACCCTAGTTAAAATAATAACATTAATAACAATAGAAATAATAATAATAATCAATAACAAAAATAATAATAAAATAATGCACATGCACACTAGTAATAATAATAATAATAATAATAATAATAATAATAATAATAATAATAATAATAATAATAATAATAATAATAATAATAATAGTAGTAGTAGTAGTAATAGTAGTGACAATAATATTAGTAATATCTTTAATATTTTTAAATACTAAAGTTCCTAAATAAATTATTTTATGTAAATAAAACTTTTAAAATAAAATAAATGAAAAAAATGCACAATTAATAATAATATATAAATAAAATTTAAAATTTTATTAATATTGCATATCCCAAAATATATTTATATTATTTAAAATATCAGTCATTACAGTGGTTGTGTGATAGACTTACGTTCTTCTTCTTCTTATTTCTTGGGTTGAAAAGGGAAATGAGGAAATAAGTTTAGAAGAAATTGGTTTAAGTGTTAGGCATTAAAACACTTGGGTTCTAGTTGTGATTTGAGTTGAGCCAAGAAAAACTCATTTGTGTGAAGGTTTAAGTTGAGCCTTGAAAAACTCTTGTGTAATCAATCTTGGAAATAAGATTGAAGTTGGTGATTGAAAATCCTAACTTAGCGATAAGTGAGGTGGAGATGTAGGATTGGTTGAGAATTCAAACTCCTAAAATACCTTGTGTTCATTTCTCTTCTCTTCATCCCTTAATTTTTCTCTTAATTTTTTTTAATTTCCTTTAAATTTCTAAAGCCCTATTCACCCCCTCCCCCTAGGGCATTTGCATATATTAAAACCAAAAAAATAAATAACAAGAATAAAATTCAAATAATATTAGTATAATATTCAAAAAATTTAAGAAAAATAACACTATACCTTCACAACAACTTTTTCAGATTCAACGGGCTCCTCGTTTGTTATTTTTGTTTTCTTCTTCAAACTATCATCACCACCACTAGCCTCATCCAAATGTCTCTTACCTTTAGAAGTGAATTTCGAAGAATCAACATCATTTTTTTTCCCTTTTTTTAAACCACTAGAAACCCTTTTCTTCGTCATTTCAATTTCAAAACTTTTTCCCTTCAAAATATCACTCTCAAATTTTTCTGATTTCTTCAATTTTTCAACATTAATATTATAAGATTTTGAAGAATGTGTCTCTATCATTTTAAAACCATCAAAAACTGAACCTCAATAAGATAATGGACAATTTATCTTATGAAGAACAAATTTTGGATTTGGAAAAAAAAGGTCAATAAGATAACGGACAGTTTATATTTTAGTCTCTCAACTATAACTTCACAATGATATTTTGAAAAGAAGAATGAGGAGTTTAGCATTAGAAACTAAAAAAGAAGAGCATAAACGAAAAAGAAGAATAAGAAACGAAGAAGAAAAACAAAAGCGAGAAGGTAGCGGAGATAAGGATAAATTGGACACAAACAATAAAACATGTGCTTTTTGATGAAAACTAAAGTCCAAAATATAGACATTTGTGTAAGTTTCTCATATTATAAATATAGTATTTTGGGCTTTAAATTTTTTATTAAATATTTAAATTTTATTGGTTTATATATTTATATAACTTATTTTAAACAATAAAATGACTATCATTCATTTTTCTCTTTGCTAAATAACATCAAAATTGGACCCTTTTCACTCAATATGTTCACTCAATTTTTTTTTTTTATATAATTATAAAGAAAACTCAACAGCCAAATAAAAAATTATTTTCAAAGAAAATTAAATTTATTACCGTAAAAAATTAGCTCCCTTTATTTTTTTTTTCCATATAATGACACATACTATTTATATTATAAATAGCCAAATATTAAAACAATTATGTCTATAGAGAGAAGACATTTTGGATTAATTTTTTTCATCATAAAGACAAAAAGTTTCTTATAGAATGTTGTAATACAGGCTCTTACTGCAATACAAAATATTTATTTCTATACAAACGAAATTAGAAATGTTAGATTACTTTTTATTTAATTACAATAATTGATTAATTTTGTGTATCTATACCCATAATGTACATCAATGACTATTATTAAATAAGCATTAATGTAATGGTTCTACTTTCATTTGTATACATATACATGTTTATACTAAAAAATGACTCTGTAATACATATTTATGAAAATTAGAGAGAAAAAATTAAATGGGGAATAAAGGTCAATTTGCCCTCTAAACTTTTCACTTTGAATCAAATTAGCCTTTACACCTTTTCGAATCAATTTAGCATTAAAATTTACAATAGAAGTCAAATCAGCCCCTCAATATTATACTTTGCTCCTTATGTTTCAACAGACTAACTAAAAACCCTCTTGATATTTACAAATAACTCCCTAATATTTTAAACTATTAACAAATTAGTGCTTATAAAATAAATTATATTTAAAATATAATTTATTTATAGCTTGTAAATGTAAAATTTTAATAATATATTATGTTAATATATCAATTTATTTATTCACTGAAAATAGTTTTAAAATATTAAATATTTATTTATCAATATTAATGTATTATTTATTTATAAATAATTTTTTTTTTTGAAATTATACATGATATATCAAATTCAATTATAGTTTGGAAACATAAATACACAATTTAATATGTGTATTGATACAATATATCATTAGCCTTTTTAATTTTTAATATCAAAGCAATAAAAATGTAATAATAAAATAAAACTATACACACACAGATATATTATGTATAACTTCTAAATTTAAGAGTTTAATAATATATTATGTTAATATATCAATTTATTCATTCACCAATAAGTAGTTTTGATATATTAAATTTTTATTTTTAAATATTAGTATATTATTTATTTATAAATAAATTTTATTTTTAAAATTATACGTGATATCTCAAATTCATCTATAGTTTGGAAATATAAATACACAATTTAAAATGTATATTGATACAATAAGTTATTAACTCAGTTCAAAAAACTCTGTTATTAATATACTTATTAATTTGTGCTTTTATATTTTCAAACTGTAGATAAATTTGAGTGTCATGTAAATTTCAAAATTAAATTAAAAATAAATAAAATTTAAATTTTCAAAGCTACTAAAATTATTGGGGAATAACTAAATTGATATATTAATATAATATATTATTAAAATTTTAAATTTTACAAAATATAAAAATTATATTTTAAATATAATTTTAAAAATTAAATTTTTATTGAAATCTTTTTGCTAAAATAAGGATTAATTTGTTAACTATTTAAAACATTAGAAAGGTATTTGTAAATGTATAGGAGTCTTTTTTGAATCTTTCAAACAATAAGGAGCTAACTGTAATATCAAGGAGCCAATTTGACTTGTAAAGTTCAGTGCTAAATTGATCCAAAAGGTATAAAAAGGCTAATTTGATCATGGGTGAAAAGTTTGAGGGTCAAATTGACCTTTATTTTCATTAAAAAGTATAATATTATTTCTAAGTTGAAAGTGTAAAGAAGAAAGAAAGGAGAAAAAAAAGGATAATATTTAAAAATTGAAAAACTTGGAAAACGATTTTCAAATTATTATATTGTTTTTTTTATATTGGAAAACATTTTTTTTAACAATATTGGAAAACATTAGAGAGGTTTTTATAGATGTCTAGGGGTCTTTTGTTTACCTGTCAACAAATAAGGAGGTAAGTGTAATTATCAAATATAATTGACGTTTATTGGATAGTTTAATGGCTATGGCCCAAAAAGGTGCTAAAAGACTAATTAGACCTATATTAAAAAATTTAGGGGCAAATTGACCTTATACCGATTGTTAAATATCAAAGACCAAGTGGTGTAGTACCATAAAATAAAGGGGGCCAATAGCAGTAAACCTTTTAATTGCACAATTTACCTTCATAATGCGACCGCCTCAACCAATCGTTCCATCACTTCACCCTAATCATAAGAACAAATACATCCTTTCAATGCCTTCCCTAATCCTGACTTCGCTGGGATAAGTGACATGCATCCTTCAGGTTCGTCTCCAGGCACCTCTTTGATGAAACCAAAAAAATAAAAATGTAAATCAGAAACATGTCAAATGCAAAGGTAGAAGAGATTCTTATTCACCACAACCACACTGCGGTCAACCACAAATAAAGTATTCAAGGTTGCCCTTTGCCAAAATGCTGCTACTGTCTGGTAACTTCATATTTGATCAATTGGCATAGGAATATAAAAGGACAACAGCATGCCTAAATCCAAAATTTTTGTCACAGTTCAATAGAATCCAACATTGTTAATCTTTTCTGCACCAAGGCATAAATTTAACCACAAAATTTTATTTTCTTATGTACACAGACAACCAAAAATTATTTTTCCCCCCTTCACTCGATCGTGCACATGAATATACAAGGAAAAAAATATCAAGCTATTAGGTCTGGCCTGCCAATGCTGCATCCTCATCTTCAGCATCTAGTTCTTGTTCCACTCCTTTCACCTGCATAAGATGATTATTTCATAAGCAGACAAAAAATAAAGAAACGCCTACGTTTTCACTTGTGTAATTTTACGTGCCATTTTTTGTGCCCTTTTTTTTTTTTTTTGTATGGCATTACTTCCATTCGTCTCTACCCCTTCATGCTGGCCTCTATTCACTGGGGGTTCAAGCATAAATTAAGTTGTAAGATCTAGCAGTTGTAATATGGGTTATCTACAAAAAAATACACAAACTTAACTGTTTTTTTCAATTTAATCATATCCTTTTAATTTTGACAAATTTATGCATCTAAAATCTATCTAAACTCAGGTTGCCCAAGGATGTGTATTTGATATTAAGTTCCAATGCACTTGTGATCACATGCTCCCATCATCAGAATGATTCTGAAGGGTATCTGGTATCATTCTCCCATTGAGTGCATATCCGCTTGATTTACATCAATGTTGTACAGCTATAAGTTTCACTTGACTTCCATTTCTCAAAAGATGCTCATAATGGGTCCTTCAGTTGCATTTTATGTCATACACATGCAGACCAAAAGGTGTATGAAACTTAATTCTTGTAAAACCATCTACAAATTTGGAGTTGACTGCAATTTCTATAAAGTTTTAAGTCTCCTCTCTTTTTCAGTAACCTAATTAAGAGCACAATCTTCCCTCTCCCAACAATCTAATCGAAAAAAATAAACTAGCAAAGTATATTTCAGAACATCAAAACAAAATCCAATACATAAAACATCCTTCATGACATAAAATGGCAAAAGCTGTCTGCCCTAAAAAGATGGATCTGTTACACGACTTAGTAGTTACCAATATGCGATGTGTTCTGCAAGACTATGATGTGTTATGCTACCATCATAACAACAGACATTTTGAAAATCCAAATATTATAGTGTCAATAGTTACCTCTGATACATAGTGCATCAGCATGTTTTCAATTCCGGATTTCAAAGTTACTGATGAGCTTGGACAGCCACTACATGCTCCTTGCATTTTCAATTTGACTATTCCAGTTTCTCTGATGCAAACATGCAAAAGACCCAAAAAATAATGAATAATAAAACAGATTATGTATTCATTCAATTTGGCATAATGGAAAAAACTATAAAAAATGAAAAAAAAATAAACCCATACGGATCAAATCCCCGATACTCAATATCCCCACCATCATCTTGCACAGCTGGTCGAATACGTGTCTCCAACAGTTCTTTGATCATTGCAACAGTTTCTGAGTCATCCTGCATTGAAGGATAAAATTTTCATATGAAGAGATGACCTATAAATGAATAGTCAGACATATTTCAAAATAGAAAATCAATCCTCCAAAAGTCCCAGTTTATAATATCAGTGTCTTCTATGGTTGGCTTCTGAGTGACACATTTAATTACATTCAGGAGACATCATAATGAGCAATATGGAAATGGAATCATTAGTACTTTGTACTGGAAGGGGGCTGGATGAAATCATCTCATTCAATAACTAAACACTAGAAAAGCTACTCAAACAGTACAACTTTTATTCCCACTCGCATTAGTGTGTAAAGAATAATTTCAGCCAAATGAATTTTTATGGTCAAAAACTAAGCTGTAATGAAGACATAATTTATCAACTTCATGAACATAAAATTTCATAGCCTTATTTTCATCATTCTGTATATAGTTAAGCTTCAATCAAGCTTAAAATCCAAAAAAATAAAAACCTACCTCATGAATAGCTGTGTCCTTTGATGCTGCAGTTTCTGAATCTAGAAATAATGGCTGACCAGAGGAATAGAAGTCCATGATAGCCGCAAATATTTCAGGCTTTAGTAAATCCCAGGACATCTCGTCTGACTTTGTTACAGTGATGAAATCAGAACCAAAGAAAACCCGAGTAATTCCTGTAGAAAAGAAGAAAAGGTCAAGCATCCCCATCAAACTAAAATTGTTAGGATCTGAAACTGCCCCCATTGTCATCTTTATAAAGTTCAAATCCTACAAGCTTCAAACAACCCTTAAGAGGTTCATTTCAAATGTAAAGATTTTATCAATGAAATTTAGGTCTCAGGATTGGTAGAATGAAAGAGTTAGGATCAAAGAAATATGCATATATACATACAAACAAAATAAAACTACCAACCTAACTCCAATAACTATCAAAAGCATCAAATATTGTCTAGGATTAAACAATATATTACACAACTGAAAGCAGCATAATAGATAAAATTCTGATGCCTTAAATGGTTAATCCTCTGAAAATGAAGAATTGCATTCATTTTAATACAGAATTAGCAATCCAGTGCTAAACAAGCTTGCATTTATAAACAGGAAGATTTTCAATAATCATAATAGGTTTCTAATAACAGGGATTTCAAAAATTTCAAACAAGAGAATTACAACGAAAAACTGATAACTCTTAAATAAGCTAATAGTACCAAAAATTTCTAAGCTATTAGAAACAATAAAATAAGAGCCAGTGATGCAATTATTTTCCTTACCACCATCAATCACATATCTTCCTAGCTTCGTTCTAATAGTATTCCAAAACAATAACAAATAGAAAACTTAAAATTCCAAAATAAACCAAAGTTGTAAAAAATTCTAATTTGAAAACACATGTGCAAATGTTGAAAATTATTGGAGAATACATCCCACATTGGAAAAGTACAAAGCAATAAAGGGCTTATAAGTGGTGTAGATTGGACTTTAACACAAACCAATTGGCTTTGTGTTATGTGGACTCAACCCCATTTATAAGTCTATACGTATGTGTGTTAGCCAACACTCTCGAAGCCCATGGACTTGTTGACAAAAATGTTTTCCTTATCAACATCATTTTTTAAAAAAGTTAAACTATCTTTTGTGCATGTAAATTAGCTGATATTTGACATCCTTCAGTTTTCCTGGTAGTTGGGCACTCATAGAAGCAACACCAAGGGCAAAACTTCATCGTACTTGAATCTAAACAAAGTAGGATGGAAAAACAAACACTTGGGACTAGCTATTGCATAAAGCCATGCATTCTATGTCTTGAAAATTCGATGACTATTTCAAACTTCAAAAGGATTAGCAGGCTGAATATTAGCTGTACCGCCAATCTCTTTCCAATTGAACAAAAAAAAATATACGCATAAATATCATTTAGAAGTCATCAATCCTATTTGAAATGAAGGCTTGCAAAGAATTAAATTAAAGATCAGACCTACAGGCTGCAGCTAGTAATTAAATAGGGGAATCAATCTGCTGAAATAAAGGTCAATTCAGTTTTAATCTCTGGCTAGAACATGGAGAAGTTATGTGATCTCAACAGTCAAACTACTAATGACCTTGACAATTTGTGGTGCCAGTCTAAACAACAATTTCTTGTTTAACATTTGTATTTCACAAAATATCCTCTAGTGTTGCACCTTTAGTTTTACCATGTTTTATTTCTTAACCTTGATATCAGAAAGATTAAAAAAAAGGCACATGATATATTTGCAACCATAATAAAGTTGAAAACTATTCTCCAACAGCAGAAAATAAATCTAGAGAAAGCCTTCTAAAAAATAGGAACACTACTGCTGAAGCAAATATCTAGCCTATTGTCCAATAGAGATTAATCAAAGTTGCAACCTGACAGCCTAGTGTCCTCTTCAACACTATGTCTTTGGTTATCAATCTTTTATGCATGTCCAGAGCTATTTCCATTAAGGTAGTTAAAAGTGTTAGGCACACTTGAAGCAAGTCTTCCAATTGCGCAATGCGCAAAAAAAAGTGCTCACATGATTGAAGCAAGGTACAAAATTTCTAATAAAAAATTAAATAATATGATAAGAAGTAAATAATGCAACTAACACAAACATGCTTAAAGAAAATGCACTTTTATAATATTATTTTGCAATGTTCTAAATTACGAAATGATCCCAAACTAATAAGAAACCAATTCTTAAGATGTTAAACTTGACCAAAAAAAAAAAACTAGCATATGAATTCCTTAAGCAAAAAACTAAAAATGAAGTTCAACTCTAGCATTTAAGAGTAATTGTAGCCTAAACGTCATCATCAATTTTTCCAAATAGCCTAAAGAAAAAGAAATCTCCACAGGCATAGAGAAAATAAAAATAAATCTGAGTATAGAAGTCCATTGGCTGTAGAAAGGGTTATAGTTTTAAATTTTTTAATCCTAGTTTACAAGTAATAAAATTAGACCTAAAATTAAATAGGAAAATGAAAATATCCTCCAAGAAGTCAGAAAGAAGGCATATGCTTTAACTGCTTTGCACTCTATATAAAGAGCAAGATTTAGGCACCAAAGGCACGCCTGCCATTGTCGAAATTGAAGTGCTATTTCTAATAGCTCTGGGCTTTTGTGCCTAGGCGAACGCTTTGTGCACTTTTTAACCACACTGATGTCTGTAAGTCTTTTTGTCAAATAACACATTTAAACTATACTATATTATGCTTTGACATTTACTGAAGTCACATAAGATAATTTTCATCCTGTAAGCAAATGAATTTGAATGTGACATGAATAGAAAATTTTTTGGTAACATTGACATAAGAGATTCTACCGTGCTTTGGAATAATATAAAACCTCACATGCATCTGGACAACCAAGTTCAATAACATGACCCTACTATATCACATTTTAAAAGACAAAGATTTTCCTACATCGGTTCTTTCACCAAAAGGTCTGCAAATATCTTAAGAAAACACAAGTAGAGAAAGCACAATAATGAACATGGAGGAAAAGAAAGAGAATGGATTTCTAACTTTATCACCCTCCTCTTTTATTAAAGTTCTTTTAGCAAGGAACCCAAAATGAACAAAATGAAAGGCTAATTCCCAAACCTTACTTTGCTATTAAATCAAACCTTATGCTAAAATGTTTTGAGCTTAAACATGCTTTGGAGGAAAAAAAAAATCCTTTACAAACTACAAGTAACCTGAGAGTGAAAGTTTAGATGTCCCAAGAATAAATTGTGTAAAAAATTCAATTTATTCCCCTTTTCCTTTACTTAGTTACAATTTAATTTAAAAAAAAATTATTAAGAAAAAGATAACTATGCTGCTTCAACACTCTTCCCCTTCTCTTTACTCATCCATCACTTATACATTGAGCTTTGATGGAAGAGGAAAAGTAAAACTAAAATAAAGTTTAGAAGAAAGAACAAAAACTATCAGATATAAGTCACTCTGCAGTACATTCACTCTGTCAGCCTCTCTCCCTCACTCTCTCTGTTATAACCATTGAGTCCAAGTAATGAAAAGAAAATTCACTGCATATGCATACATTACTCGGCAAAATAATTCAAAAAACAGGAATACACAAGCAAGCATATTGATAACCCAAAAAGACAAAAAAAGAAAAAAAAAAAAGAAAAAGGGGAGTAACAACGTCAGGTTACCATCAACTCCATAGAGGGCTTTAGCCAAAGGAGAATTTATAGCAGCACGAGCATTAGGAAAGTCAGCACTCCCAACTTCCATAACAGGCTTCCCAGGATAGAACATGAGTGATGATGGATTGGGTGTTGATTGAGTCTGTATAAACATTGTTCTCCTTTGCCCTATCCAAATCCACACATCAAATCAAATGTCACTTGCATGCATTTCAATAACACACTCACAAGAACTTTAATATAATTATAACACACCACACCACACACAGACAATATAACCTCTGATCAGTTGCAGAAGTTTAAACACACTTACAAGTATTAGCATAATTATAACACCAAAAATGTTCTTTCTTTCACTATGATGCCATACAAATTATTATCTTTCGCTATAAAAATAATAAAAATCTTCAAAAAGAAAGAACCTTTATAGAGGTCAAGCTAAATACACAATTCAAGCAAATCAAGCTAAATACACAATTCAAGCAATTAATTTTTATTCTTTTCTAAAACAGAAACAAAAGCCCATCGAAAAACACTGACCTGCGAAATGGGTACATGGCTCCGGGAGCAAAGAAGACCTTAATGATTTGAAACTAGAGATATACCCATTGCTGCGGTTATAGCTATCCAGATAGGACGACGTTGTTTTCTTTGCAGAAAAAAAGTGTATAGCTCGGCGAGACGCAAAACGGCAAGTAATATTGATCCCACACCATAATAATCTATCAAAACCTCTCATTGTTCTTTTGCAGATTTAACTCTCAGGAAACAAGAAAACCACCTCTGGCTTTTAGCCGGGAAAGAATTTGGGGTTTTGATGCCACACCATTTTATCATATACTACATCACAGGTGATTTTGATTAATGACTATAAATTCATAAATAATTTATTATTTTATTTATGAATTTTATTAATTTTTTACATTATTTGCTGTTGGGTATGGGGCTGACATCTCGGGCCTATGGATGGTATAATTAAATCAAGTATAACCGAGCTTTTATTAATTCAGACTTAATTTTGTATTTATTAACTATTTATGAGTTTAAATGAAATTGAAAAAATTTTAAAAAGTTAAACTTTAAATTAAAATTATACATTAAAATTGAAAATAAATTATTTATTAAATAAATTATAATATATTTAATACAAATTATGATTTTATTTTAATAATATATTTTCTAAAATATTTATTATAATACAAATTTATATATTATATATTCAAAATATTAAATTATTAAATATTAAAATTATGAGTTGTCTTACGAGTTTTTATTTGAGTTTATTCATAAATTTTACAAGCTGAACTTTGTATAGATTGAGTTCAACTTATTTATTAAACGAAATTTAATATATAAATTTGAACGAATTTTTATCAATCTGAATACTAAGCTAGTCATTAGCAATTTGACTCATTTATGGCCATAGCTTTAGGTTATGTAGTAGATGCTACAACCTATGAACTTACTTTTGGATTTGGTCTAGTTTGAATATAAGGGGTGTTTACAAAAATATACTAAAAAGATAAGTCAATAACACTAAGAGAAAAACTCATATTTAGATCCCTAAATTTTTTACATTTTTAACTTTAGTCACCTTAAATTTTATTCTATATATCTAAACCTTCTTACTTCAAGAGTTGAAAATTTTAAACTCTTTTCTCAATTGTTTTAACATGTCAATTTTTTTACACAAATTGTTTTATTTCAGTTCTTAGTTTTTTATTTCTAATATTCATATTTTTTTACCTTTTTAAGACTTATCACTTTTAAAAGTTTTTACCGATAAAAAATAAATTCACTTATTTTAATTTTTAATATTTTTAATTAAAATATAAATATGATTTTTTATATAAAATAATTTTTTATACTATAAAATAATTATAATAAAAATATTTTTACATTCTTTAAAATTTTGTACAAAAAATAAAGCTAAAAAGGCATTAAAAATATAAAACTTTAATTTTAATTAATTATAAAACATATTTTATCATAATATCTTTAAATTATAATGTTCTTTTCATCATAATATTTTATTATGAAAAATATAAATTATATTGAAAATAAAACTTGTATAATTTAAAATATTTTGAAAACTAGTAATATTATTATAATTTTTTCTATATCTAAACATTGACTTGTTTATTTATTTTTAAAATTAATTAAATATGTATATATAAATTTATATTTTTCTTAAATTATTGAAATTATATTACATAAGAACTCATATTTATATTTTTAATTTAAATATTGAAAATTAAAATAAGTAAATTTATTTTTTGATGAAAAAATTTTAAAAATGTTATAATTTTTTAAAAAGTAAAAACATGGCATGAATGTTAAAAATATAAAACTTTAAAGATCAAAAAGAAATAATTTGTGTTAAAAATTTGACAAAAAGGTTTAAAATTTTCTAATCATGAAATACGAAGATCTAAATATATAAAATGAAACTTGAGGGGCCTAAAGCCTAAAACATGAAAAGTTTAAGGGTCTAAATGTAGATTTTGCCTAACATCAAATAGACAAAATTTTCTAAAATTACACTCACACACTTTTTTAACAAATTATTTTCATTAGTGTCTCATTTCATCTCAATAACATTTTTCTTTTTCATTTGCATTTTTTTCTTTTTTTGTCTATTTCTCCACCCATCATCCTCCCTTCTCTCCGCTTCAATTTGATCTTCTTCTACTATTGTTGCCACCTCTGCATCACCCTCCTCTCCTTCATTTACACCACCATTTATGGCGTTTGTTATTGGGAATAATGTATACGATCGATCTTCAATTTTTTGACATTTTATAAGCCCAAAGATTCACTTTCGACACTCCCATCTACTTTGTCACCGTTCTTGAATACCTTGCTTTTCATATCAGATTAGCTAAAAGTTACATATCAAGCTGTGATTCTTGAATTCAAGAAGTTTATAATTTTTTTCAAAATATGAAATTGAATTGAGTTTGCATAAGTAATTATTTTATTATTACACTTTCAACTGTATAGCATTTCCAATTTGTTAAGAACTTGGATTTTGGATTCAATCAAGAACATGAGAACAAAATTTGTAGAAATTTTCATTTTGGAATTTGAGAATTTGGATCCAAATATGATCTTAATTTGATTTTTTTTTTTAGTTGTTAATTTTGTTGCCTATGTTGCATTATATAGGAGTTAATTTAAACTCTTCCTTGGTGATCATAGAGCCAAAATGGTCCTTTTTATTTATAATGTCTACATGATGAATAATTGTTGTTCTTTTTGCAAGGAATAAGTCCTTTTGCATGTTGAAAAGATCTTTTAGGCAAGGAAAAACTACTACTGGAGAAGGTTTGGAAATTGGTGTAATGTTTTCCATTGGCCTTAGCTTTACTATGGAGGCTCTTGTGCTTTCTAATGTTGCTATTATTTCAAAACATTGAATGACGATTTTTTTTTTTCAATTAAATTATAAAATCCTTGTATATATATATATATATATATATATATATATATATATATATATTGATGCAAACCCACTAGACAACCTACTCAGAATCCATTCAACATGAACTCAAACTCATGTTCCCAAGGAAAGTTCAAATCAAGTTCCAATTCAGACATAAAGAACCTTCACTTCATGTTTAGTTAGTCCAAACAATGAAAGTTATATCAAAACTTTAATCTTTTAAAAAATAACAAACAAACAACAAAGGTTATTAAGAAGATGCCATAATCTACTGTCTGAAAGATAGATTGATAAGTCATAATAATTGTTACATGGTTAACCTCCAAGTAACCAAAGAAAATCCTCTCTAAATTTTATTAATCATCCATAATTGCATACTCTTTAGGTTACATAAAATAATGCCTTTATATAGGCTTAAGAAAACCCTAAATAAAACCTAATTAATATCCTAACTAAACAAAAAATTAAAATCTTTCTTAAATAAGAAAATATAATTCTACTTAAATAAGAAAATAGAATCCTAGTTAAATTCAAATTACTTATGCAGCACTTTGTAGCACACTTTTCAACATGATGATGGTCGAAATAACTCAATCCCAAAACATAAAAGTTGTATCCTTTGTTGTTATCTTTTCAGTACCATCTTGAATCACTTCATTTAAAATTATATTGAGTGAGATATGGCTCATTTACTATTGTATGTTATGTCTAACCAGTTTTATACACAACCTGATAATCTTTCATAAATTTAGCCAATGAAGACAATTAAATTAACCCTGACTTTCTTCACAATAGTTCCAACACTCTATCTTAGTTTTTCATAGCATTTTGAATCACTTAAATCCAACTTCTATAGCAAAATGTATGGTCATTATATTGAAGCATGCTACACAAAATATGAATTTATGTGAATTACTCTTATCTTGAATGAAAGTTGACTTATAAGCAAGAACAAATATTAAATTCTTCTTCTTGGAAACTAGGATCACATTATATATATATATATATATATATATATATATATATATATATATATATATATATATATATATACATATCTTGAATGAAAGTTGACTTGTAAGCACGAACAAATATTGAATTCTTCTTCTTGGAAACTAGGATCACATTATATATATATATATATATATATATATATATATATATATATATATGTTGACCATTTGCATGATCAAACTCCTAATTTTGGACTTTGACAAACAATTTTGATACTAATAATTTCAACTAAATGTGTAGGAAATTATATACCAAACATATACCAAGCGTATACATTTTTGGATGAATAGTGATTTTTCGGGCCAGTTCAACCTCTAAGATTTAAGAAGACTTTTGACATTTATAGAGCTTTATTATGAGAAAATAATCTTCTTCACTTTTGAAGTAGACATTTTAATCTTTCCAAATTGAACTTGCTTGTCAAAATTCAAGCTCATTTGTGTATGTAAATCTTCAGTCGAAGTCAGCATATGCAGCTTGCATTTCAGTTTGCACAACTCTTAGTATTTTAGCAATATCTTAAGCTAAAGATGTCCAATTGAGGTGATTCAAAGTTTTATAAAAATATAAGATAAAATTTTCTACAACTTTTATGAAGAACATTTTTGCTGATTCGACCGTCTTCAGTCCTGTTCATGAGCATCTCACGAGTCAATCATGAGCTGTCTCCTTTTTGGTATTCTTATTGAGGAAAGGGGCAGTGCTACTCAAGAGCCAAAGTCACGAGCATTTTTTCTCATGAGCTGCTCATGAGGGCAGTACTTTTAGCTTCCAATGGAAATATTTGAATGCAACGAATATATTTTGCCCCTCACGAGCCAAAACTTTCTCCTCACGTGTATATATATATATATAATAAAGTCTTATATATATATGTTGACCATTTGCATGATCAAACTCCTAATTTTGGACTTTGACAAAAAATTTTGATACTAATAATTTCAACTAAATGTGTAGGGAATTATATTCCAAATATATACCAAGCATATACATTTTTGGATGAATAGTGATTTTTTGGGCCAATTCAACCTCTAAGATTTAAAAAGGCTTTTAACATTTATAGAGCTCTATTATGAGAAATTAATCTTCTTCACTTTTGAAGTAGACATCTTAGTCTTTCCAAATTGAACTTGCTTGTCAAAATCCAAGCTCATTTGGGTATGTAAATCTTCAGTCGAAGTCAGTATATGCAGCTTGCATTTCAGTTTGCACAACTCTTAGTATTTTAGCAATATCTTAAGCTAAAGATGTCCAATTAAGGTGATTCAAAGTTTTATAAAAATATAAAATAATTTTATACAACTTTTATGAAGAACATTTTTGCTGATTCAACCGTCTTTAGTCCTGTTCATAAGCATCTCATGAGCCGATCATAAATTGTCTCCTTTTTGGTATTCTTGTTGAGGAAAGGGGCAGTACTGCTCAAGAGCCAGAGTCACAAGCACTTTTGCTCGTGAGCTGCTCATAAGGGCAGTACTTTTAGCTTCCAATGGAAATATTTGAATGCAATGAATATATTTTTGCCCCTCACAAGCCAAAACTTTCTCCTTATGAGCACTGTTCACTCGTGAGCGGCGTTTTGACAGAATAAAGTATAAGATTGATTCAAAATCAAATATAGACATTGGAGACATGTTTGATACATCAAAAAATTATATTTTTAAGTGTTTGTCTATATAAACACTCCTTAGAATTCAATTGAAAGGTTAAGAAACTTATTTTATCATTCATTATCTCTTAAGCATTCAATGAAGATTTAAAAAATTCTCTTAAATAATTTTTTTGTATAAACTCTTATGAGAGTTAGTTGTGTGTTAGAAATAGAATTTTTCTTCATCTTAAATCTTGGGATAGATTAGAAGAGAAGTGAGATTTATTTTTAAAGAAATTGATTTAAGTATTGTCCATTGAAACACTTAGGATTTAATTTTTAAGTAAGCCTTGAAAACTCAAGTTGTAAGGTTGTAAGAGTGAGCCATAAAAATCTTGTGTAATCTCAATATTGTGAATAAGATTATGGGTGATTCAAAATCCTAACTTGGGGATAAGTTAGGTGGAGACGTAGGATTATTGTTGAATCAGAACTCCATAAATCTTTGTGTTCTTCATTCTTCCTTCTTAACTTTCATTCAATTCTTGCAAAGAATTCCTTTTAATTTTCTTTTTTATTTAATAGTCCTATTCACCCCCCTCTAAGACTCTTTTCACTTGATATCAGAGCTTGAATTCTAGGTACTTCATTACTAGAATACAAGATCATGGGGAGTGAATCACAAAACATCTCTTCTCTTAGACCATTCTTTGATGGTAGTGACTATCGACATTGGAAATTCAAAATGGAATTATATCTTGATTATGATTCCATCAAACTTTGGGACATTGTCCTAAGAGGTTAGGAACCACCTATAACTATCATTGATGGTGTGGTAACCACTCTTACAAGAAGTCAATGAAACATTGTTCAAAAGGAGGAAAATCACAAAAATAAAAAAGCTATTATTACTCTAGTCTCCTCCATGATAAGAGAAGAAGGATGCAAGCTTTAATATTGCATTTTGGCTAAAGAAATATAGGAGACCTTAGAAAACTACTATGAAGGCAATATTCAAGTAAAAAGTAAGAAGGTTCAACTTCATATGTATAAATATGAACTCTTCAAAATAAAGCCTCAAGAATCAATCACGGAGATGACAAATCATCACAATGCTCTCCTCACAACCCTCAAGAAATTTGGAAAATATTTTTCCAATAAAGAGGTAAACAACAAGATTCTAAGAATCCTATCTAAGAAGAATTGAGAATCTCGTGTTACCTCAATTGAAGAAGCAAAAGCCCTCTCTACTCTATCAACCGATGTGCTTATTGTTAAGCTCTTAACACATGAGCTCACCATCAAGCAAAGAGGTGAAGAATAAGAAGAGAAAGAAGAAAAGAAAAAGAGCATTACTCTAAAAGCTCTTCAAGAAGATAATGAAAGGGAAAGCATCAAAGATTCTAGTGATGAAGATGGTGATATTGCCATGCTCACTAGGAACTTCAAGAAGTTTTTAAGAAAGAAAAAATTCTCAAGAATAAAGGACTTCAATAAAAAGTTCGAAGGAGATGGGAAGAAGAAAACAAAAAAGGTTACTTGCTATGAATGCAAGAAACTTGGACACATTAGAAGTGAATGTCCCGAACTCAAATTCAAGAGCAAGGGAGCAAAAGATAAGAAGAAGGCATTTAAAGCTACTTAGGATGATTCCTCTGAATTCGAAGAGGAAGAGGAACAATAAGAAGTTGTCAATCTTTGCTTTATGGCCATTGAAAATGAAAATGAGGTACCATCCACTTCTTATTCTTCCTTTGATGATTGTGATGTTTATTGTGATGATGATGATGATGAGAGCTCTATTGTGAGAAAATTACTTGTTAAATGCAAAAGTTTATTATCTAAGAAGAAACAATATAAACATGAGTTAGCTAGCTTAAACAAGGATTTTGAATGTTTAAAAAATAATTTTGCTAAACTTGTTGCATCAAATGAAAAACTTGTTAGTAATGTTAAATTTTCTAATTCTTTGGAAGATCAACTTAAGAAAGCAAATGATGAAAACCATAACCTTTCTAAGGAGGTCTTAGAATTAAAGAATTTCATTGCTAAATTTAAGAGAGGAAAAGAAACTTTAGATAGTCTTCTTGACTCTCAAAAATTTCATAGAGATACCCATGGAATTAGATATAAGAATGGAATGTCTTCATCATCTTCATCACATATTAATTTTGTTAAAGCTTCACATGATTCTGCTCCTTCAACCTACAATGAGATTCAAGCTTTCAAAGCTAAAAGATCTTATATGTTAAATAGCAAGGGAAAGTCTAATAAGATTAACCTTTTATTAACACAAAAAGGTAAGGCTCAAACTAGAGCACCTTAACCCAAGCATGCTTATATGTATACTAGACATAATTACAATAGGCATGCTACACAACACAATGGACATAAACATGTTGCACAAACTTATACACATCATACCAATGCATGTCTTACTCAATGACACAAAATAATAGGAGATACACATAACACCAAAGGCATGTTGCACACACTAAGAAAGAACATCATCTTAGAAGAAATAAATTTGAAAATATTGTATGTTCATATTGCATGATCAAAGGATATACTAACAATGTGTGCTTCTATAAAAGAATACGTATGAATTTAATTCCTTTGAATTATATTAAAACTAACCAACCTAAACCAAGAAAGGTTTAGGTTTAAAAGAACACTTAAATTGCTTTATGTAGGTGTGCTTGAAATCCACAAAAACAAAAAGCAAATGGTATCTTGATAGTGGATGTTCAAGGCACATGACAAGAGATAAAGAACAATTTAACAAACTTAATGCTAAGGATGGAGGACACATTACTTTCAGAGATAATGCAAAAGGAAAAATTATTGGCATTAGATAAATAAGTAATTCTCAATCCTTATCTATACATCATGTGTTGTTTATTGATGGTCTTAAACATAATTTGCTTAGTATAAGTCAATTATATGACATGGAAAATAAGGTAACTTTCTATCCTATAAATTGCTTTATTAGTAGTCTTAATGAAAATAAAGTTATTTTTAGTGGTGAAAGAGTAGACAATTTTTATGTCATTGATTTGAATAAATTTGATAACAAAGACATAAAATGCTTAGTGTCTATTTCCTATAATACATGGACATGGCATAGAAAGTTAGGACAAGCAAATTTTGAGCTTTTAAATGATCTTTGTAAACATAAGCTTTTGATTAGTTTACCTAAGCTTGAATTCACTAAGGATAAACCTTGTGATGCTTGCCAAAAGGGAAAACAATCCAAGTCTTCATTTAAGTTAAAAAATGCAATGTCCACCTCTAAGCCACATGAACTTATACATATGAACTTATTTGGACCAACTAGAGTTGCTGGTCTCGATGGAATCCACAATGCATATGTATTGGTTGATGATTACTCTATATTTACTTGGGTGTGTTTTCTTGCTTATAAGAATGATGCATTTAAAGCTTTTGAAAATTTTTCAAAAAGAGTTCAAAAAGAAAAAGGATTTTGTATTTCATCCATTATAAGTGATCATGGAACCGAATTTGAAAATGAATTTTTCAAAAACTATTGTAATGAAAATGGTATTTCTCATACGTTTTCATCTCCTATAACTCCTCAACAAAATGGGGTAGTTAAAAGGAAAAATAGAACTCTTATGGAAATAGCTAGAACAATACTTCATGAGTATAATTTGCCTTTATACTTTTGAGCAAAAGTCATTACCACATCTTATTATATTTCAAACTGAGTTTTAAAATACCAATTTTAAATAAAAAATCTTATGAGCTATGGAATAATAAAAAACCCAAAATTTCATATCTAATTGTATTTGGATGCAAGTGCTTTATATTGAACACCAAGGAAAATCTTAGGAAATTTGATTCCAAAGCCAATGAAGGAATTTTCCTAAGCTATTCTATTTCTAGTAAAGCATATAACATCTTTAATAAGAGAACTCTAATAGTTGAAGAGTCAATGCATATTGTATTTAATGAATCAAACTCACATAATCCTACAAAAGGATGTTTATAGTATTGATTATCTTGTAGGTGAAAATGAAATTGTGGAAACACAATAAAAGAATGCTAGTAAGCCTTTGGAACTTGAAGGTCCAAACAAGGAGGAAAATGAGGAGACATCTTAACCTACCTTGAAGGATGAACTTCCAAAGGATTGACAATTTAAGAAAGCACATCCTTAAGACCTCATCATAGGTGACACTACAAAAGGGGTAATCACTAGATATAAACTTAATTCTATTGTTAATTTAGCTTTCATTTCTCAAATTGAACCTAAAAATGTTGATGATGCTTTGAGTGATGAATTTTGGGTCCTTACTATGCAATAAGAGTTAAATCAATTTAAAAGAAACAAAGTTTGGACCTTGGTTCCTAAACCTAAACATCATCCTATTATTGGCACTAAATGGGTGTTTAAAAATAAGATGAATGAATAAGGTGTCATAACTAAGAACAAAGCTAGACTAGTAGCTAAAGGTTATAATCAAGAGGAAGACATTGAATATGATGAAACCTTTACCCCTATTGTAAGGTTAAAAGCTATTAGGATGCTACTTGCATTGCATCATTCATGAATTTTAAACTTTATCAAATGGATGTTAAAAGTGCATTTTTAAATGGTTTTATTGAAGAGGAGGTATATGTTGACCTCCGGGTTTTAAAAATTTTGACTCTCCAAATCATGTGTTTAAACTTTCAAAAGTACTATATGGATTGAAACAAGTTCCAAGAGCTTGGTATAAAAGATTGAATAACTTTTTACTAGAGAAAGGTTTCTCTAAAGGAAAGGTTAACACAACTTTTCTCATAAAAAAATCCAAGCATGATTTATTAATTGTTCAAGTTTATGTTGATGATATTATTTTCGGTACTACTAACCATTACTTGTGTGAGGAATTCTCAAAATTAATGTAAGGAGAATTTGAGATAAGTATGATGGGAGAACTTAAATTCTTTCTTGGACTTCAAATCAAGCAATGTAAAAATGGGATTTTCATCAATCAAAACAAATATGCAACGGAAATTCTCAAAAATTTTGGAATGGATGGAGCTAAATCAAGCAAAACTCCAATGAGCACCATAACCAAATCAACAAGGATGAGAATGGCAAACCGGTTGATGAAAAGTGATTTAGAGGTATAATTGGATCCCTTCTTTATTTAACTACTAGTAGACCCGATATTATGTTTACTACTTGCTTGTGTGCTAGATTTCAATCAAGTCCTAAGGAATCTCATTTAAATGCTATCAAAAGAATTTTTAAATATCTTTGTGGTGTAATACATTTAGGACTTTGGTATCTTAGGAGTTCATCCTTTGACTTGATTAGTTATTCTTATGAAAACTTTGCCGGTAGTTTACTAGATAGAAAAAGCACTTCCGGAACTTGTCAAATTTTAGGAAATTTCTTAGTTTCTTGGTTAAGTAAGAAACAAGTTTCGGTTGCCTTGTCCACCGCTGAAGCAGAATATGTGGCGGCTAGTTGTTATTGCTCATAAGTTCTATGGCAAAAACAAAAACTATTGGACTATGGTATTGATATTAATCATATTTCCATTAAATGTGATAATACAAGTGCTATAAACCTTAGTAGGAATCTCATTCGGCATTCTAGAACTAAGCATATTGATATTAGACATCATGTCTTACTTGATCATGTGCAAAATGGTGATATTTTTCTTGATTTTATTGATACTAATTATTAATTAGCAAACATCTTTACTAAGCCTCTTTATGAGGAAAGATTAAATTTTATCAAACATAAACTTGGTATGATTGATGGTTCAAGCTTGTCTTATTGACTTGCTTAATTTCTTAATTGATTATTAGATTCATGTGTAATTTTTTTTCTAATGCTTTGTTTCTATATTGTTTATATGTGATACCTTTTTCTAAATTCATTCTTAATCATGAATTATATATTTCTAGTTTATTTTCAGTATACTTTTCGTATCTAAGTTTTGAGCTGTTAAGTTTGTTTTATGATTATTTTTCGTCAGTTTATGTTCAGTTTATTTTCTGGATATAAGCCATGAGCTAATAGTTTGATTTATGATTATTTTTTTTCAGTTTCAATTTAGTTTATCTTCTGGATATTTTTTGGATATAAGTCATGAGCTATTAAGTTTTTATGTCTTGACTACAATTGATATTATAATATCATTGTAACTTTATCCATTTTCTTTATGCAAAAGGGAGAAAAATTTGAATTTGTTTAATTTATTATTTATTGTGTTTATACATGACTTTTAATTGTGTTTATACATGAAAAATTCATATTTAATTTATTCATGTATAAATTCTTCTTAGGAATTGTTTTATCTTTGATAAGGCATAAATATTTTTTTTAAGATTTGGTTTATCTTTACATTTTGACAAATGAGGAGGAATAATTAAGTTTGCATGTATACTTAGTTAATTTCCTCTTAGGAATGAATTATTTTCAAAGATGTGTTTATGTTAGTGATATAACTCTTTGAAATAGGGGGATAATTTTTTTTTTTTTTGCATGCATAATAACAATGTAAGTGTGGCTAGTTTTGCCCTTGTGATAAAAAGCCTTATTTTTCTTACTTTGTTTATGTACGACATGAATTTTATAAAGATTTTGAGTATATTTGCTTTCATTGTTTTGGTTCTTGATCTTTTATTCCCTCTACTATTTTTGGCTCCTTTAGGTTTATTTCCCCTTATATTTTTATGTTTTCTTTTTGTCTTTGACAAAGGGGGGAGAAGAAGCTATGGGTGTAGGAGATAAATAATTGTGTTTGTATTTGTGATATGCTAAGTGCCACATGATTATATTGGCTAGCTTCAATTGTGTTTGTATTTGTGATATGCTAAGTGCCACATGATTATATTGGCTAGCTACATGACTATATATGATTGATTTCTACATGCATATATGTTTGAAATTATTTCCTTTAAACAATTTGATTTTAATGATCATGTTATCATGTTTTGATTTTAGCACCTTTGTCTTGATAGACTTTATCCCTTATGTTAAATTTTTTATGTTGTCTTTATTTTTGACAATAAGGGTAACAAAATAAACTTTTATTTCTTATAATTTCCAAAAAGGAGGAGAAATAAAGAAATATATTTGTTAAAGGAAATAATTTTTTTTATTTATTTCAATTGGTTATCTCTTTTATTATTATTTAATTTTAAAAAAAAACATGCTACATCAACCCTTATACATGCTATGATAATTCATTTATTTATATGCTCTGATACATAATAAATATTAAATTTATGCATATGTAAAGGGGGAGAAAAATATTTTCTCATTTTGCATCTATTTAATTTGAAAGGGGGAGCTATTTTAATTGGCATGCCTACTCAGGTTATTTATTTTTGTCACTCTCACACACATTATTTATTATCTTTTCAAATTGATTGTCAAAGCCAAAAAGGGGGAGATTGTTGACCATTTGCATGATCAAATTCATAATTTTGGACTTTGAAAAACAATTTTGATACTAATAATTTTAACTAAGTGTGTAGAGAATTATGTACTAAACATATACATTTTTGGATGAATAGTGATTTTCAGGCAAATTTAACCTCTAAGATTTAAGAAGGCTTTTAATATCTTTAGAGCTCTATTATGAAAAAATAATCTTCTTAACTTTTGAAGTAGATATCTTAAGCTTTCCAAATTGAGCTTGCTTGTCAAAATCTAAGCTCATTTAGATATGTAAATCTTCAATCGAAGCCAGCATATGCAGCTTGCATAGCTTTTAGTATTTCAGCAATATCTTAAGCTAAAAATGTCCAATTAAGGTGATTCAAAGTTTTATGGAAAGATAAGAAAATTATCTACAAATTTATAAAGAATATTTTTGTTGATACAATCGTCTTCAGTCCTGTTCATGAGCATTTCATGAGCCAGTCATGAGTTGTCTCCTTTTTGGTGTTCTTGTTGAGGAAAGGGGTAGTGCTGCTCATGAGCTAGAGTCACGAGCACTTTTTCTTGTGAGATACTTGTGAGAAGTGCTGTCAGCTTCCAATGGAAATATTTGAATGCAACGGATATATTTTTGCCCCTCATGAGCACTATTCACTCGTGAGCGGCGTTTTGACATAATAAAGTCCAAGATTAATTCAAAATCAAATATAGATATTGGAGACATGTTTAATACATCCAAAAAATATATTTTTGAGTGTTTATCTATATAAACACTCTTTAGAATTCAATTGAAAGGTTGAGAAACTTGTTTTATCATTCATTATCTTTAAAGCATTCAATTTAGCTCTAAAAATTCCCATTTTTGTCCATAATCTATCAGATTTTGGGCCAAGAAGTATGCCATAGCTTTTGCTTTTATCACCTTTTTAGTAACATAGTCAATGTCAAATTAGGACTAACCATTTGGCTAATTTCCCTATTAGTGACGAAGTATGCTGAAGATATCTAAGGGGATCATTCTTAGAAACCGCTTGAATCCTGTAGGACTGGAAGTAATGCCATAGCTTCATTGTTGCCCAAATTACAACCAAACAGGTTCTTTCTACTAAATTATAATTGGTTTCATAGGGTAGAAGCTTCTTACTTAGATAATATATGGCATGCTCAACTCTCCTTTCTCCTTCTTGAGCCAACATTGCACCAATTACATCCTTCTCTATTGCCAAGTAAAGAATTAGAGACTTCACCGATCTTGGTGGTTGTAAAACTAGATGATTCATCAAATACTACTTAATAGTTTGAAAGTCATGCTGACACTTGTCATCCCAGATGATCGGCTAATTCTTCTTTAAGAGCTTGAAGATCAACTCACAAATGGTAGTCAATTTGGCTATGAACCTACTAATGTAATGCAGCCTTCCTATAAACCCTCTGACTTCTTTCTCATTCTTTGGTGTGGGCATCTCTTTGATCACTCTAACTTTATCCGAATCCACCTCTATACCTTTCTGACTGACTATGTGTCCCAATAGTTTCCCAATGTATCCCAGTAGTTTGAGGTTATACTTTTCAACTCTTCCTAGGAACTTGTCTAAGGCTTCGAAATGCCCTTCCTTAGTCAGAGACTTCACCATCATGTCATTTACATACACTTTTATCTCTTTGTGGATCAGGTTATGCAATAGCATAATAACCATTCTTTGGTAAGTAGCTCCTGCATTTTTCAACCCAAATGGCATAATCGTGTAACAATAAACACCCCACTCAATTATGAAAGAAGTCTTCAACTTGTCAATCACTGCCATCATAATCTGATTGTATCTTGAGAAGCCATCCATAAAGGAGTACATGGCACTGAAAGCTGTATTGTCGACCAAGGTGTTAATGTGTGGTAGAGGAAAATCATCCTTAGGACAAGCCTTATTCAAGTCTTTATAGTCCACACACATTTTAACTTTACCATCTTTATTGGGGATTGGGACTATGTTAGCCAGCCACAGGGTGTCATCTATCGCTTCTAAGAAATTTGCTTTTAGTTGTTTCTCTACTTCTTCTTTAACTAGGAGAGCCCATTCTGGCCTTAATCTTCTCTTCTTCTGTTTTATCAAAGCGATGTGAGAATACGTGGGAATCCTGTGCTCTGCAATCTCTCTATCGATCCTAGGCATATCCTCATAGCCTCAAGCAAATATTTGCTGTCTTTTTTAGAGTTTCTTTCATTTTTTCTCTCTTATCAAGAGTTAATTCATAAGCAATAAGTATATCACTTGTGCCTAGATTAAATGATTCATTTTGCACTGAATTAATGTCAAACATATGCATAAAATGATCATCACACACAACATAACCATTAGGAAACACATTGCATAAGTAAGCATAATCAGACTTCATCACATTAACTTTAGAAAGCAAAATGTCATCAGTCTCAAACAAATTAGAAATATAAAGGCCAATGTCATCATAAAAAACATCCATAATAGAATTAAGGATAAAGGCTTCGAAGTTGAATTCCTCTTTCTGGTCAGTGGCATCCTTCAACTCCACTACAAGAATGTTCCCTTCTGATTCTGAAGTTAATACTAGCTCTTCTACCATGGGCTCTTCAACAACAGGCTCTTAGACCCCATTCACATATTTGGCGAAGATCTCAAATCCAGGGACCAGCTTCTCAATAATCATTATGGACTCAGGAGCTCCTTGGTAAAGATAATTGGCACCTTCCTCCACAATCATTTCCTAGAGCATCTCTTCTTTAACTCAACCCTAATTTTGCTCTTTTCATACTTATCCTTAGCTTCTTCCTTTTCATCAGACTCATCCTCCCCTGAATATCTTAAGCCGTACTTCAGAATCGATACCTTAGGTTTAATGAATTTTTGGTGGGCCCTACTGATTCTTTCTTAATCCCATCATAGGCATGAACCACATGCTCTTCATCATACTGACAATTTTTGGATTTAGCTCATCTTCATAAATCATATAGACTTCAAAACTCGGGTTGTTCGGGATCTCAATAGGAGCTAGTTTCGATGGAGCAACTGCAGCCTCTGTTTCAACCATTATAGTAACCACCATTCCCTCATGTGGAAATTTGATCTTTTGATGAACGGTAGACGGTACTCCCCCCAAAGGATGGAACCATGGTCTCCCTTGAAGAATAGTGAAGGTGACTGGAATATCTATCATATGAAGGTTAACCCAAACTTTAATAGGTCCAGTCTTGACCAAAGCTTGAAAAGTTTCTTCAACTGGCCTTTTCGTATCATCATAAGCCTTTATGACTACATCAGAGGGCTTTAAATCAGCTACCGTCAAGCCCAGCTTCGGTAGGATCTTCAAAGGATACACATTGTTGGCTGACCCATTATCGACCATGATACGACATGTTAACTTGCCTTTCACTTCAGCCTTAATGAATAGGGTTTTAATGTGATACCTTCCTTCTAAGGGCAGGTCATCATCTGTGAACACAATTGCTCCTCGAGGACTTTCAGTTAGCGAGTTCACCATTTGCTCTGGAGTATGTGTCGAAGGTATCTTATTATGATCAAAAGCAAAAACTAGTGCTTCCCGATGGGCTAAGGAGTTCATAAGTAGCTCCCAAATGCTGGCAAGAGTTCTCTCGTCACTTTTTGCCTTAATAATCTCCTCAGCTTTCTCATATTTCTTTGATCCCTCTTTTGAACTACTTCCCTCTTTCTCCACCTCAGCCTTATTCACTTCTTCCTCCCCCTCTTCCGATTTCTCAGTGGATTGCGTTGCTCTCCTCTCATTGTTCTTCCACGGATTAACCGCTTCTCTCTTTTCATCGTTAGAACTCTAGATATCCAATACATTTATATAAGACTCAATGGCCTATTGCCTTAGATTCAGGTCTTTTGGTTGTGGTTTTGGTGGGGTAGGTACGACATTAACAAAGGAATTAATGACTTATTCCTCTGTTAGACCCATATTAATAATCAGGATATGGGGATTTGGTGGTGGTACATTTCGGTAGTTAGGTAAAGGGTTATTTTTGTTGTTTGGTTTTCTAGTTTTTGGATCAATTATTTTGCTTGAATTGATTAAATCTTGAATCTTATGTTTCAGGTGAGTGCAACTTTTTGTATCATGCCCAATGTTCTAGTGGTACTTGTAGTATAGTTTTGGGTCGGCATTTGCGAAAGGAGATCATTTAGGTAAGGGTTGTAGAAGGTTATTCTCAATAAGTTTTTCCAAGACTTTGGAGAGGGGTCTTCCCATATTAGAAAACCTTCGAGATTGCCTAACTATGTTGATTTGTATATTACTGTTTAGCCCAACTCCGCTACTAGACCCAAACCCTTCTCTGTTCACAAATCTTTCACTAAAGAACTTATTTTCTTGCGTGAGGTCTGATTCTTTCTATACTCCAAACCTATATAACTCCTCAAAGTTTTGAATCCCCAAATCCCTCAATTTCTTGGAGAGGGGGAGTGCACATCCCTTTATGGCTATTACTAGCTAATAAGATTCTGCGGGTTGTTGCTTCGTTTCTGTTAATTTTGCTCTCCACTTGATCAGATAATCTGCAAAGGATTCATTTAACTTACTTCACATTCTGCAAGTCTCTCAAAGAAGCCTCCATCTAAATGTAGAGACTATACTTCTTGATGAATGCAGCGTATAACTCCTCCCAATTAGCTTAAACACGGGATTCTAGAGCATAATACCATATGATAGGTGCTCCTTCTAAAGATAGAGGGAATTGCTTCATAATCTGTGCTTTAGTTAGTTTAGTCATCTTCATGTGGGTTACATACTGCTTTAAGTGGAGGTGAGGGTCCTCTATACCAGTGAACTTCTTTATGTCAGGGAATTTGAATTTCTGTGGTAAAGGATCATCATCCTTATCTAGGCTCAGCTCAGAATAGCTTATTGGGGCATCAATCTATTTTTCCTTTATCATTAATTGCATTTGAGCCATAGACTTGATAAGGTCTTTAGCCCAGTTCAACTTCTCTACATTTCCTAGGGCATCCTCTTTTTGACGAATAACAAGTTTGGCCAATACTGTCTGCTGGTCATCCTCTACCTCTTGCCTTCTAGGAACCTCAACATCCAAATCAAAAGGTCGAGGTTGGGGTGTTGGTGGTTGGGGTGCTAGTGGCTATGGTGCTGGTGGTTCTCCTCTAGCTATACCCATCATTTCCCCTATAATTTCTCTTATAATCACCCTAGTTTGTTTGGCCATTTTAGCTTTCAACTGTTCTTTGAAGGTTTTAGCATTAAATTATACCATCTCTTTATAGATTCTAACTAGGCGACCAGTGTCAGATCATTTCCAACTAGCAGACTGTTGTGGATCTATATCTATAACTATGGGGGGTTAGAAATATATATGGCATGTATGCATGAGATGTAAACCTACTGGTAAAAAGAAAGAAAAAAACATATATACACATATCAGAGGAAAAAAAAAGCTCTTTAATGGTATCTCCACCTTTATTTCTCCCACACATGTGTTCAATGGTAAGTTCCTTATCCTAAGATTTTTGTTCTAGGTTCTGATTATCAACAGGGGATAATAAAACTGACAGATGCAAGATAACTTTTAAGGCAGTACAAACAAGTGGCAATTCCTCAAAATAATTCCAAAGTCCATTTTAAACGAGCCAAAAATGATATCAAAGGCCCACTTTGTCAAGATCCCTTTGAAATGGGCTAATAATAGGCATGGAAGCCCGTCTTGTCAAGGTTTATTTTGTAATGGGCTTAGGCCTTATTTAAAGAATTACCATATGGCATAAAACACATGCATTTGGAAAAAATCCTAGTGGAATTTGCTAGGTCATTTACATGAGCTGAATCTTGGGTAATAAGCTTCGGCTCCCACAACTATATACATCCATTACGTCTCCCCACTCAAGGGTCCGTGCAATGCGGATAGGTACGTGCCATGAGTGACAATAATCAAACACCTCGCCACCAGGTTTCAATGAAACACAGACAACAAAACAAAGATCATTATCAGTTTATTTGGGACTTGGAGTGCATTATGTGGAAACATGTAGTGAATGCAAAATTTACGAAGGAAATAAAGAAATAATCAAAAAGATAAATTACAAAACACTTGGAAGCAGTTTCTTATTCCCCAGTGGAGTTGCCACTATAGGTAGAGGTTTTAGTCGAGCGCTCAAGTGTTGGCGACCATGACACTGTGTGAGCTCAGGGCTCACTAAGAAATACAAAGTGGGCTTAGGGCCCAAAATGGAGATAGAGTCGCCACCCAGATGAAAGCCAGGACACACTATACAATAATTGGATTCCATGGAGGTTCCTACAAGCTATCATCAGAGATCGGGTTCGAAAACTGGGTATAGGATTTTGGAATGCCCACCCAACCTTACGGTTGGCCTCCGTGTGTGTTTTATATTTTATTACCATTGATTATTAAATTATTTCTTTATTAACATGCAAATCGCGGTTGGTTTTCCAATTTCAGATTTTATTCCAAGTTTGCATATTAGTCCCATTTTATGCTTAAATCATCGGCATTCAATCACAAAAAAAAAATAATAAACAAATAAAAATAATTTACAACCATTCATTCCAAACAAAAGGGATAAGGATTAATGATTACAACTTTTTGGTGTAAATAAGCATAAAAATACTAAAAATAAACTAATTAATTATATAAACTACTACTTTAAAAATAAATAAATAAATAAAGCAAACGTTTAGTGATTAAAAAACACCAAATAATTCCTGCAACACATACAAGTTAATTCCATACAACAACAACAACAATGATATTTACAAATCATTAACAAATAGTATCCATAAAAATAAATAAAAATAAACTCATAAAATGGGCACTAAACAACATAAAAAAGGAAAATAACATAGAAACAATATTGATCAAACGTAATAATCATGCATTCAATCAAGAAATATAACAGATTGGATAAGGAAATTATGCCAAACATATAAGGTAATAACTAAAAAATCAAAAATAGGAACTGGCAGAATGATGGTCAAGAGGCGACGCCTCTTCAAAGAGGCGTCATCTCTTGACCAGGAAGCGATGCCTCTATCGCCTCATCATGAAGGGGCAACGCCTTTATGAAGAGACGTTTCCTCTTCAAGAGGTACAGAGACAGACTATATTTCTTAGATATTAAGAAACTCAATGATCATACAAATAAATAAGAAACAGACACAAATACATAAATATTAACAATCAATATTTGATGTCTCATGCAATCATGCTTGGAGTGAAAAGGTGATGCCTCTCCATTGAGGCAATTGCTTCTTCACCTAGGTCAGGTCAAGGTCCTTGGGTTAAAACTCGAACCAGGCGATGAGTTTGGGCTTTGACTTAGTGTTTTGGGCTAGGACATGGTATTTGTGGGCTTTGCTTAGTGTTTGGACTTTTAGAGTCGATTTTAGAGAAGTCTCGAGCCATTTTTCCCTTCAAAACTTGAACTTTCTCATTATCGGGCTTTCGTTACGGGCCAATCAAACTGACAGTATCCACAATAATAAAAATTTACTTAAATTTATATATTAGAATTCATTATATATAGAACTTCTGAAATTTATGAACAAATTTAAAAAAAATTTAAATTACTTTAACATACTATAAAAAATTTTATTCATAATAACTATAAAAATATTAAAAAAATTTATTTAATATATCATAACTTATTTACTAAATAATTTATTTTAAAATTTTGTAAATAATTTTACTTACTAATTTATATTTTTTTTAAAAATCGTTTTAGACACTTGAGATTCATTTAATCCCGTGTGACGTCCGGCGAAGGCCAAGTCGCACGACAATATCCGCTCGAACTGCTTTTGAATATAGACGAACCAAGCGCGTCCATGCAAAAAAAAAACCTGGCACCCGCACTCACCGTTATCTCAGTTGTGTTCTAAATCCTACCTTTATCTGCCACAGGTTTAATAGCTGATGACAACGATCACGACTTGGACTCGAACTCACCAATCTGATACTGCTCTCTGTGAGAAAATCCCTATCCTACTCTATAATTTGTTGTTTTTTATTTCTGGGTTTAAGCTTCTTTTGAGAAATGCGTGTGTTTTGGTTACTTTCCTTGTGAAAATTTGGCTGTGAATGTGGTGAATTTGATTTTTTAATGAAAATGGAAGATGCAGGATTAGTAAATTTATCCACTGAATTGAATAATTGTGTGCTTGGGCTTGTGTAATGAAATGTTTAATTCTATAACTATAATCATTTGATGGTGTTATTGATTTTTATTATTTTGTGACAAGAGTGAAATTAGTTGAATTCTGCATGATATTCGGCTATGGTGTTAGTTTTTGACATGGGGAGAGAACCAAAATGAGCTTCCATTCATGGGTCACTGAGACCCATTCTTGAAATTGCAAAAAATGCATGGATTGTCATTTTACTATATATTTTACAGTAGATTATGTTAGAAGGAAGGGATCAAGAAGGTCCTGTAAGTTCGTTCTTGAATCTAACCAAAGTTAATTCTATTCCATAGGAATTCTGTGATGCTGGTTGTCATTGTTCATATTTGTTAATCTTCAAGTGAGGAAAGAGAAGGAAAGAATCTATGGTTGTTTTAGAAGAAAGATGGATTGCTACAAGATATTAGAGTTAAACAAGAATGCAACAAAAGATGAAATTAAAGAAGCGTATAAGAGGTTGGCTCTCAAATATCATCCTGATAAACATTGCCAATCTCCAAAGGCCGTGAGAGAGAATGCAACTTTTAGATTTAAACAGCTATCAGAGGCCTATCAAATCCTCTCTGATGATCGAAAACGTGCAGATTACAACATCCGTTCCTCCAATCCTAATAATAATAATCATAGATATGGCTATGGTTATAGCTATGGCTATGAATACCATTCCAATTCTTATAAGAGTCAGCATGGAAAAGGTTATGGCGGTGGCGGTGGCAGCTATACATCCAAGCTGGAGGCTGCTTTTCGCTTCTTAACCACACGTGCTTTTCTGCTCAATTTTGCCTTTGCTGGGTATGCCATACTTTTACTGTTGCATATTTTGACAACTTCTTTTTTAATCTGTTGCTGTATGTACGTCACACAGGTGATGCATGTCTTACAGGATTTCATCACTTTTAAACTTGCTATTATTGTTGTGTATCCAAAATTACTATCATCGAATAACTAGGGATTTAACTTATAAAATTACCTACTATGTTCTTTAACCTAATGAGTTTTTTAACCAGTTATTTTCCATCTCAAGGGGCTAACAATGGCAATAAAAAACAAAAGATGGAAAGAATATTGAACTAAGATTCATTAGTTATTGCAGTATTTTAAACCCATATCCAAATTTATTTGAAGTGTATGTGTGTATGTGTATTTGTTGATTTTCTAGTAATACATTTGGAACAAATCAATTATGACCTCTGCCACAGTACAAATACCATACATGAACAAGAATAAAAAGCCTTAATAGACTTGAAGATTGTTCAAACTGCTATTTTCTAAAATGGCACATATTAAGTTTATGCAACCAAAATTTTTCCAATTATGATTTGAGTACATCTTTTAAAATGAAATGTGTTTTGATTAGATTTCAAATAAGAAAAGAAATAAATTGATAATGAGAACCCAATATTCAGTGTTTTTAGAAAAATTATGGTTGAACCATTAATTTTATTAAATGTTAGGGTCTATTTGCTTTTCGCCTTCATTATAGTTGCCTTTAACTAGAGTTTCCATAGTGTCTTGGTTTTCTTGGCTGAAATCCCAATCTATTGTTAATATATATGATTTTCAAGGTATGTTGTGTGTTTGCTCTTTTGTTGATAAATTCTTATATAAGAGAGTTAACTTCTTGTCTTCTTCTTTGCAGTGCTTTAATTGGTGGGACATTTATAATAGATATGAGCGGGGAAGCAATATGGAAAGTACACAATTCTGGGGTAAGTTGCATCTGAGATCTGCCTTATGATTTGTGAATGACTTGTATTAGCTTCAATTATATAATTATGAACATTCCAACCTCAGCTTATTGATCACATCAAAGTTCTCTTATGCTGACATGGTTGATAACTTGCTATATATAGCTGCTTAGTTATTTATTTGCATTTCATACCTAACTGAGATTTTTATAAAATGTACTTTGTCTTCATTATGGATCAATGACTTGAGAAGTGCTAATATTTAGGCATAAGATTGCACTATTGGGCTTGGTAGTTTTTTAATTTTTGAATTGAATGCAATTCTTGGAGCAAGGTTTCGTTTTTTTTCCCCTATTTCTTGGTGAATTTTTTTAGTGAAATTTTTGTATCTAATGGTAACAACATCTATTTATAATTAATTAAAAAAATTGAAAAATGATTTGTTGGATTTAAACAAGCATTATGTTCCATTACTAATTTATTTGTCATGATAATCCAAATTCGCTTGATAATATATCTCTGCTTGATTTCATGCAGAAATCATTTGAAGAAGCCATGTTATCTGTTGAGAAAGCCAGGACAGATAAGACATGAGGTATAAGACCATTGTTGATATTCCTTCTTCTTTTGTTCTGCGGTACTGATTTCTGAATGCTACAATCATCCTCGATCTAAGTATTGCTGTTATATTTGTTCTTTGTCCCTTATGCGCAGTTTTTAATCATATATCATATGTAAAGCACTGTCCAATGTAAAGTTATGGCTTATCTATAACTAGGTGGATACATTCGTTCTTGCCCCTTAGCACACTTCTTCGATTGTATATTATATGTAAAGCACCGTCCAATCTAAAGTTATTGGCTTATACATGTATGACTTATTCCTAAAATTTAGAAAAAGTTATACTTCATATATATATATATATTCATTTCTAAATTTCAGAGTATAATTAAAATTTTGGTTAATTCAATTTTCAGGTAAATCACAATTTTCAACTTTTGCTTCAGTTAGTTTTATTCACTGTATATGATTCAGTTTATTTACTGTTGGATGAATTCAGTATATGTTGAATTGAATTGATTGAACATTGACCTCCTAATCAGCATTAGGGGTTGGAAAGGTTTGGAAATTGAAAAATCTTTAGAATCACATCAAATTTAGAAGATTTTAAAAATATATTTTCTAGTTCTTACTAAATTTAAAAATTTATGTACTGTATCATTTCAATTTTTTGGTATGATTGTGTCTGGAATAACTCGGTACAATATGTTTTAAAATGAATATTTGAGAATTTAAACGCTTTCATCAATAAAAATTTATATTTTATATAAGTAAAATCACAACTAATTGAAAAAATTACAAAATAAAAATAATTAAATTAAAGTATAAATAAAAATATACAATCAATTCATATATAGTATAGGAATTTAATTTTCTAAAAAAACACATTTCAATACATTATATTTTATCAAATTAGTATGTAGCAGGTATTTTAATATAAAAATATCAATTAATTGATTATGTTTAGTTTTTAGTTATACCTTAGTTACATATTCGACACAAACAATAATTATATATGTTATGTTGTTAATTTTTAAAAGATTTATGGTTAAAAAACAATGTGTTATTTATATATGTTTTGGGTATTAAATACGGTTTTCAGTTCATAAATTTATTAAACATTTAGAACTGTACTAAAGTGGATTAAATGTAATAGTGGTTACTCAATTTTACATTTATTACAATTTGGATGTTAAACTTTAATTTATTTCTTTTGATTATTTAACTTTGATTTTGTTTTCAAAAGAGTATCGTTAAAAATTTGTAGTCCCTTAAATTTATTTTAAAATCTATTTTAATCTCTTAATCTTTTCAATTTAGTTAAAAAAATTATAAAATTTTTGAAAGTTTACTTCTTTTAAGTTTTGATATCTCTTATAATGTTTTTGCTTTTACTAGGCGGAATTAAAATAATTTTTAAATTTTTTCTTATTTTTCATAAATATATAGGAAATATTTAATTTTTTGTAAAAAAAAAAAAACTTTAATTGTGGATTAAAATAATAATTTTTTAATGTTTAGGTATCAAATATTTTTTAAAGTGATTACTATAAAACTAAATAGAAATTTGATATTTAAAAAAATATAAATCAAAATTTGGTAACTGTCAAAGTTAATTCAATATTATTTTTACCTATGAATTAGCTAGCCTTAATATTTTTTTTTACCTAGGAATTAGAACCTATTATCTTCCACCATTTATAACTTCATGTCATCATTGTTCTAAATTTTAGTCAACTTAATCACTTGGGAGTTTGTTTTAATACTTTTACTCCCGCATCAGTTGTAATGCCCATGCTCTTGCACGTATTAACAAGAAGCTTCGGTTTGTGGAGATTTGAAAAATTCATCGTCAATTAAAGGAAGGGAAAATAAAGAAATAAAATATGAGTAAAAATAAATGATAAACAAGGGTTAGAGAATAATGGGCCAAAAGGGCTAAATCGTAGGGATTAGAAGTCCATGGATGAGTAAGTAAGCATGGAAGAATATAGGGGTCAAGTCAAAATTTAGTAAAATAAATTAAAAAAAACAGAGAAAGAGAGCTGAGGTGTTAGAAAGATGGTGGTGAGAGAGACAAGAAGTGCCTAGATTCGTGACATGTCACAAGCACATTCAAACTTGGCTAGGTGTCAAAAAAAGTAGTAAAATTGAAAATCCTCAAGTGCGTACAAAGCACCATTACTTGCCGTGGCCTCCGAAATTACACAGAACCAAAGAAATTCAATTAGCATGTGTGAGAGAGAGTTTTCATGGCCCGAAATTCCTGAAGAAATAAGAAAGCAGCCACTTTGAAGTTGAAAATTTGTGATGGGAAGGAGCTGAACAAAGAGAATTCTGGTGAGTAGAGAGTATTAGGAAATAATTTTTGAGCAATTTATATGGAGAACCTGAACCAGTCCAGGTAATGAGTTGAGATTATAAAAGGTTGCATGCAAGGAATTAATTAATTGTGAATTGGGCTTGGAAAAAGCCGAAATTTAGTTAAAAATAAGCTGAATACAAAGGGTAAACATGCTTAGAGTTTTGATTATGAATTTCTTAGAAATTGTTAACTTGTATGAAGGAGTTGGTGTAAGGCATAGAGAGGGGCCCGATACAGCAGCAGCAAAGGAGAAAGAAACTTGCAGGATTTAACGGTGAGTAAACTCCCTCTCCCTCTTTTCTTCTTTCTTGTTTCGAGCAGGAAGTTAACTCCCATGCATATATTTCTTGAGTTGGTTTCCTGAGCACTTGATTTTTAGTGAATCCGACATCTATGATTCTTGAAGTTAGCAATTCATTCTACAATTTGTTTATAACGTATTCTTGTGGATTGCCCTTTAAATTATAGGATTTTTACATAAATACCCAAAATAAAGGTAAAACAATAAAAATACTTAAAGTTTTTTTAAATTTATGCGTTTATACCCGAAATGTGCTTGAATCTCATTTTTCAGCTACAAAACATGCTTCCATCATGAACCTTCAATTGCAAAATCTCTCTTTTAGCTCAAAAACACTCAATTCACCTGTAATCACTCTATATCAAATCAAAATTAATTTCTTCTCCAAAAAACGAACCTTAACTCTGCCTCCTTCACATAAACCACAATTATCAAAATCTTGTTAAATCTCAAAAAAAAAAAAAAAAAAAAAAATCACCACGATCTTAAAAAAAAAAAGAATAAAAAATAAGATTTCAACAACCAAGAAAAAAAGAAGAAATTGAACAACAATAAAAAAAATTAAAGGTAAGCATTTTCATTCAGATTCATCATTTTATACAGTCATTGAATGCATGCAAACTCAGATCTATTATTAAACCCACCCATATCTTCATTTTGTTTAATTTTTTTAACAGTCAATTGATGTAGAATATAATGTATGACATAAAAAGTGCATAAACTTTAATTTCTTCCAAAAAAAAAACCTGCATTGATTTATTATTTCAATTTAGAATCCGTTTAGTTTACTTTTATTTATGATACAATTCAATGATATCTGAGTCAAGTTCATTGGAAGATGAAAAAGTAATGTCTATGCAGAGACAAATATTTCAAAATACTTTTTTTACATGCTTGCTTCATTTTAGAATCCTTTCTGTTTACATTTGGTTTTTGAAACATTTTTAAGGACATCTGTTTGAAGTTCTTTGGAAAATTAAGAAATAATGTATATTCCTGCTTCATTTTAGAATCTTTTATGTTTACGCTTAGTTTTTGAAAAAAATTCAAGGACATTTGTTTTAAGTTCTTTGGAAAATTTCAAAATAATGTATATGCCTAATTGATTTTAGAATTCTTTCTATTTACGTTTGGTTTTCGATACATATTTCACTTATAGGAAATGCAACAACTAATTATTTTCATTCACTACAATGGCGAATGGACTGATAGCTTCACTTTTTAAAACTTCTAAGTCATTGGAGTTCAAATTCCAATAGATTGCACATACCAAAACCTTATAAATACAATTTAAGATCGATTGAAAGTGCAAAATGAAGAAAATGAACTACAAATCACCTACCAAGTCAAACAACAATATTCAAAACTTGTAATTGAAGATGATTCAACCATGTATTTCTATATACAGTTAAAAAGCACAGAACCAAATCAAACAAAGTTCCCCTTGTGTATCACAATAAAGAAAAAAGAGAAGGACAACAAGTTCTTTGATTTCACTCCAACAGTAACCACATTATAGTTAGAGCAACAGTTAACAAGCATAAAAAATACAGAAACAGCCTCAGACAGTAGATTATGCAAAAAATATTGGCAAGCAAAACAACAAAGGTGAACAACGAGAAGTCTAAAGTTCTATATGTCTATCTTCTATAATCAGCAACACAAATGTCAAAGAAGTGGAAGTCCATCAAATCTACAATAGTAAGCAAATGCTAAAGACAGTCATGAACCTTTATGCCATTTCAAAGAATTTTCAATTCAGAGTCATAAAATCATGTGGAAGAAAATTCTTCATAAGATGCATTGATGAACACTGCACTTGGAGATTGAGAGCATCAAGGTACAAAAATACAACAATGTTTTAAATACGAAAATTAAAAAATGAACACAGTTATAGCTTGGAGTCCAGATTGGGAAACCACCATCTTGCAACAACATGCATGATAGTTAATTGCATCAAGTCAAACTACAGTAGCTTATATAATCAAAGATATGCAGAAGGATTATGTCTTCTTAATAAGCTATATGAAGGCTTGGAGGTCAAAAGAAACAACTCTTGAATTCATAAGAGGAAAACCAGAAGAATCCTTTTCGTTTCTACCTAGTTTCTTATACATGATTGAAAAGATAAACAAAGGATCAATAGTAGACATGAAGGCAAATAATGAAAACAGATTTTTATATGTGTACATGTTATTACAAGCAAGCATTCATGGGTGGCAGCACTGCATATCGGTAATTGTGGTTGATGAGACTTTTCTCAAAATAAAATTTGGAGGCATGCTCCTAACGGCCTCAATACAAGATGCAGTAGGTAAAATATTTGCACTTGCCTTTGCTGTTATGGATTCTGAAAATGACAACTCTTGGATATGGTTTTTTGTGCATTTGAGAAAAACCTTGGAAATGAGAGATAAGCTGACCATAATGTCCGATAGACATCAAAGTATAGAATTAGCCATGAAAGAGGTTTATCCTGAAGCTGCACATGCACTTTGCATCTATCACATCTTGAACAATATCAAAACAAACTTCAAGAAAAACATAATGTAAATTAAAGAACTATTCTTATAAGCTGTAAACAGTTACAAAGTAGAACAACTTGAGAAGCATATATTTAACATAGAAAAGATAGATGCAAGAGTGTACGAGTACCTAAATAATATTGGACATGAAAAGTGGATGAAGTTGCACTCACAAAACAACAGGTTCATGACTATGACATTAAATATTGTTGAATCCCTCAACTCAGCAATAAAATATGCAAGAGATATCGGTCTCAACCCTGTTGGAATACTCGAAAGGATTGATGTAGCAATGGACTTCTACAAATAGAAACATTGCAAGAGGCACATTAAAAAGCTTGAAAAAAAGCCTAATGAAAGGTTGACAAAAAACTACATCAAATCTCTAAAATTCAATGTAAGATTTCATACTTTTCTTTCAAATTTCAAATACTATGCATAACACAAACAATCAGTAATTATTTAGTCAAATAAATATTATTTCTGAATACTTTTAGTTTCTTGATACAATAAATGCAATTCCTATTTTAATTTTGCTTACTTTTAAATAATTTTCAAAACTATTAATTTATGTGAACCTGCATCCTTTTGGTTTACATTTGGTTTTTGATTCATCTATAAAACACCAAACTCTAAGTCTTTTCAAGTCAAAAGATCAAATGATGAAATATTCAATGTTAATTATGAGCAAATCTAAGAAATAGTAGACCTAAAAGAAATAGTGTCAATTGGCTATAACATATGAAGCTACGGTTTACCCTTTGCTAAGTCAATCTACATGGTGCATATCAAATAATGTGAAAAAAATGATAGTGCTTCCTCCAAAAGCAAGAATTAGAGCCGGAAGATCTAAAAAAACAAGAGCCAAATCTCAATGGGAAATGGAAATAGAAAACAAGTGTGGCAGATGCAACTTATTTGGATATAATAGGAAGACTTGTAGAAATCCACCAAACATGCAATAGTTCTTGCATACTTTCTGTTTCTGAAAAATATTTTTACATTTCTATAGACAATTATCAAGAATAAAAAATGGATTCTTGTTATTTTGTTAAAATTTCCTCGTGCAATTACACTCTTCCTCAAAATGAATGATATGTAATATAATTTATGTTAGGGACATTCAGATTGCCATTTAAAATAAATGTACTTCAATAAAATTTCACTGTAAAAATAGAATCCATTATGTTTCTTTTCTGTTTTTGAAATGGTTTCATACACATATACAGACAACTTCAAAGACTAAAAAAAATCATTAATTTTTTTAATTTTTCAAACTGCAGTTACATTTGCTTAAAAATATAATTTTCAAAACTATATTTAGCCAGTCCATTACATGAAATAATCAAACATTTCATTAAATTTCACAAAATATTTTGAATACTTTTGGTTGATATTAGGTTTCTGATACAAATATAATAAACCTGAAATAATAATAAATCTCTTCTAATAAAAAAATCAATTAACACCATATACAAAATCTTAAAATAATAATAATAATAAAACAACAATAAACTTAAAATAAAATATTTTATAAAATAAACTATCTCCAACATCAATAAAAATTCAACGGCCCAAATATTCATCTTCATGACCAAACAAGGACACCTTAAAATCTTTTAAAAAATCAAACAGTTTACAAAAGACTTCTAAAATAATTTAATCAATCAACCTATTTTAAATCAACCTTTTTCTTCCCCTTTTTCATTTGGATTCAACCTTTTTTGGTATTCATATTCACTTTCCACTGCATCATGTTGCTTCATCATGCCATAGGTGTACAAACTCATAACGTACTGACTTCTCATCTGATATATATTAATGTTCCTAGGAATCTCCAACCCATGAAGCAAGTACTTAGCAAATGTAGCCATAAAAACTCCACAATCACTAAAAAAAAAATTAAAAACATATCAGAATAATGAAAAATCAATAAAATGAAACCAAAACAAAGGAAAAAAACTCACTTGTTCTCTTGGGAAGCAAGATCATCAATTGACACAACTTCAAAAGGATCTAAAATCTTCTTCGAGGTATAAACTTCAGAATTCATATCAATATCTTTACGATTTGACCACAAATCAAGAAGTTTAAAAAACACTGGAAGTAAAATGCTATAAGATTTCAAAACTTTCACCACCAATTTATTAGTCTTCCTCAAAGAATTATAAATGTAAATACACATGTCCTTGAAGTTCAAATGCCCTAAAATCCAATGTTTCTCCTTACCAATGTGAATGAGAAACAACACATCATCAATAAGATATCAAGTAGTGTTACTAGCCATGTAATACCTGAGTATGTACTCTGCAACACTATGATCAACAGAAATAAGAGAATAATCATTCTTCTTTGATAAAAAAATTTCTTATATAAAGCTTGAATATATTGATCAAATTGGTTATCTGTTGTAGTGTATTTGAAATAGCTATCAGAATACACTTTCCCTTTTTTCCTCAAATAATAAAACAAAACATCGATATGCTACAAAACAAAAATTCAACATATCAAAAATTTGTTTCATATATAGTATACATTCAGTTTATGTTCAATTTCTGAAACTAAAAACTTGCAAAAAATAAAAAAAACTTATAGAAGAAGACAACATTTTTTTAGGGGAATTAAGAATATAGAACCATGTATTTGTTACAATTGTCTCAACTCCAAATACAAAACCAAGAGAAATCAAATTATCTTTATCAGAATACAACTTCTTCCTACATAATTAAAAAAGACAAGCAAACAATCAATAAACTATTTATAAATAATTAAATAAATAAAAAAATAAAAAACCAAAACGTACTTGTTCTTCTTGTTTAACCTAGCCTCAATTCAACCATCAAAACTAGAGAGTGATTCATATTTTAAAGCTTCTCCAATATCCTTACTAAAAGGACGTATATTTTTCAAAATAGTTATGTCCTTCCTCCCCGTGCTAACTCTTGAAGAACCAAACTTATTAACGAAAGGAGATTTCATGACATAACTAGGTTTATACTCCCTTTTATTAGGAAGTGGAGTCTCAAAGTCATCATCATCAACCTAAATATATTAAATAGTATTAGAAACCAAACAGAAAAAAAAAGCAACTCAAATAAATCATGCATAATTAAAAAAATAAAGATAATATCACAGTAGCAGGATTAACAGTCTGTCCACCAATAGCACTACTTTCCTTAGAAACAAACATAGAAACACCTTTTCCAACAGACTATTCAAAAAAAAAAAAAAACCAATGCTCAACCACAAAAACACAAACCATAAAAAAACACAAAAATAAAATTATAATAAAATAACGTACAACATTGCCACTTAAAGCAGCTTTTACAACATTATTAATAACATTGAAAGCCTCATTAATATAAACAAATATAGAATTTTCAACCTAAAAATAAAAAAAATATATCAAAAGCAAAATTAATAAATAACACAAAACCAAAAAATAATATATTAGTAAAATAAAACAAACATAACACACCACTTTAGACTTCTTCACCACTTCATCATCATCTTTATCAGAATCATCTTTGTTATTGGAATTCGAACTAGTATCATCAACCAATTTATCACCCTTAAAACATAAAAAATAGTATCAAAAACAAAAAAGAAACCAAAACAATTAAAAAAAATCAAATCCAATATACCTTAACAGAATCTCCTACCATTGAATCACGAGCTTTTTTATTCCCACCATCCCCTCCACCTTCACTCCCTTTACATTCAATTTCTTTTTTTTTTAGAAGCCTTCTCTTTATCACCTAAACCAACAGAAGAAACACCACCACCACCACCTCCACCTTTTTCACCTAATTTAAAATGACATTATAAACTAAAAGTAAACAAAATAACAACAAAAAAATTTAAAAATAAAACATAATAAAATAACCAACAACACTTGATGCAGCGCCTCCATCATTTCCATCATCATCTTTTTTTTTTAACATAAACACAATATTATCATTTGAATCAATATTTGAATCACTATTTTCAACCCCCAATTTGGCTACAACCAATTTCATTGAAGAAAAAAGATAATCCAACTTTTTATACATAAACAACTTTAAATCATTAAATTTATTTCTCAAATAGTCATGTCTTAAAGCTAATTCTTTTACAAAGTCATGAGAATTGGATGAACTTTTCACATCACCAAAATCACCAAACTCTTTCTTGCCTTTTTCAAAAAAACCATCTAAAGCCAGCCTTGACAACTCTTCCTCAATGGGAGATACATTCCTCAATTTTAACTACAAAAAATAAAAATAAAAAAATAAAATTAATAACAATAAAAAAAAAAAAAAACTTAAAAAAATTAAATAACCAAAAAAAAAAAATTACCTTACTCAATGGTTCCCTGAAAATCAAGTGCTACAACACCTTGTATATCAAATTTGATTTACAAGTCCAATTCATAATTCGAGGAATAAGCGGATGCTTTAAACTACTGTATACACAAATATTATCAACCACAAATGGACAGTATTCATAAAACCAGATTTGAACAGCGTAGGGAAAGTCATTTAATCGGTAAAAAGTCCAATCACTTTTCTTTCTCTTTTCACTCATA
>CANTUR010000583.1:0-30913 GCA_947683625.1 Mallotus nudiflorus | reverse complement strand
CGTAAAAAAATATCATATCTGTACATTCAAAATTTATTAACACTGCATATCCCGGTACAGTGTAAAAATATTTAAAAACACGGGATATTACAAATATTACCCTAATATTTTATTAATTATTTATTAGTTTTATTGTTATTTAATTATTTTTATTTATTATTAAATTTTAAAATATTAAATATTAAGTGTGTGGTGTATATTTAATGTGTGTAATTTAATATTATTTTATTATATAGTATAAAGTATATATATATATACATATAATATGTCAAAAATCAAGTTTTTGGAAAATTACTGAATTGCCCCCGATTTCTCTCTTCTTCCCCGATCACTTCCCCATCGCCGTTCCGGTCGCTGCCATGCTGATTCCTTTCTGTTGGTGTGCCGTCCGGCGTGCCACCACCTTACCCAGCCTTCCTCGCGCCTGTAGCAGCCGTTTCCGGCGTCTGAAGTCGGTTTTGGCCGGAGAAGCCAAATTCCTCTTCACCGTCGATCACGACGATTCCAGCCACCATTTTTGACATCGCCGGTCTCTTTATTCTCCTTGAGCTCCGGTGAGTGTGATTATAGCTTTGGTTTGAGCTTAAATGGTCTTGATTTGCTTAGGTTTCGAATTTTCAATTTCGGCCATATTAGGGTTTTTGATTTTTTTTGAACTTCTAATTGATTGATTCATGAAAACTCCCTTCACAATGTTCATCCTAGTAGCTTAATCTACATGTGTGAATTTTTTTGGAATTTTGGAGATTATTTTGATTTTTGGGTATTTTTGAATATTTTAATATTATTTTCTAATTTTCGGAAATTAATTAATTAAATTATGAAATTGTGTTTTATGATAATTATAGGTGTTGAAATGAATTATAGGAATTTATTTGGAATTTTTATGAATTTCTATGTATTTATTTTGAATTTTATTAGTTTAGGTAATTTTGGAAAATTAAGGTTAATTGTGTTTTAAATTGAAATTAATTCGTTAATTGAGTTTAATTATTGATATTATTAATAAATATGTTGAGAAAATTAATTTTTGGATAATTATACTATTTTTGGTGAATTTTTGAAATAATTTTAGTATATTTATATATATAGGGGTATTTTGGTAATTTTACACAAAATTGGCTAAAAATGTAATTTAATTGGTTTTAATAGTTATTTAAGGTATAAAAATGATTTCTACAAATTATTTAGTATTTTTAATTAATTAAAACTATTTTTCGTGAATTATTTTCAATTATATATATAATATACGTTTTTTCTAATAAAATGAGTTTTTATCAGTTTTATAGTGTTTTAAGGTTAATTATGTAATTTCTACTTATAAAATGAATTTCTATGTTATAAGGGTATTTTTGGTATTTCTAAAATTATTCTGTGTTTGTGGACCCCGGTCGGTAGACTGTAGTTTGGAGTCCGACCGAGGGGTTGTGAATGTAATTTTGCATTTATTTTCGAAGTGTGTTTCTTTGTAGGGTCGGCTCTACTCTTTGAGTAGAGAGATGTCCATTTTACAGGGGAGGACCTGCTGAATTTTCGATAGAATTCTCGTAAAACGTAATGTTCCGGTCGAACCCTAATCTCGATTCTGTGTTTAATATTCTAGATCGAGTTCTAGATTTTCTGTTAGGTTTATTCTGATGTCTATTATTTATTGTTTGTTTAGTTGCGCAGAGATCGAGGCCTAATGGACTAGGCCGTCGGACCCATCTCGTGGAGCGCACTAAGTGTGAGTTGCTATTTTATATATATATGCTTAGGGTGCATAATTTTAGAAATATATGTTTATTTTGATTAAAATGCATAAATAATGTGATTTATATTTAAGTATATCCTTAGTTTATTTTTGGTTTACTTTTGGTATATATTAAATTAAATGCATGTTTTATTAATAGATTATATTTAAAATGTTTTTAAATATATGTCTAGCTTAATTTATAATTTGATTGGATTTATTTGACGTATATATACTCGAAATATACCTAGTTTACTTTTGGTATATTTCCAGTATATATATGGTTTATAATGTTATTTTATTTAAATTCATGCATCATTTATTTGTGAATGAATGTTTTATATTTATTGATGAAGGATATCAATAGAACGTACTACCTAGTGGGCAGCACTAGGACGAGTACGTATCGGTGCGCTTATAGCATTTAGGCTATATTACTAACCTATTTGTGAATATTAATTGGATATGATTATTTGATATGTGAGATATGGTTTGGAGGTGTGATTGCTGGAGCTCGGTTGACCAAGTGTCTCGGGGCCAATCACACTGGCAGTCAGACTGCTGGAGCTCGGTTGACTTAGTGTCTCGGGGCCAGTCTACTGTCTAAATGAATTAAGTGGATATATTTAGAATAAGTGAGCTTGTATGGCTAGAGTGTTGTCTAACACTGTTTAAGGTTTCGATATTCTAAGGTTCTATTTGATCCTTCATAAACGATGATTTTCAGTAATATATATATAAAATGATTTTATAGCATCTGTATGTATTTGCCTGTATATATATCTATATATATACTATTGACTGTATGCATTGTCATTTAGTATGCATGTATATATATTATAGTAATTCACTCAGTGAGGTCTGACTCCCCTTCGTTGACTATTTTTCAAGAGAGTCATCATCTTCAGACCTCAGTAGCAAGCCTGTACGCCGGATTTCTTCCGCCCCGACTTCTTTATGTAAACTGCTTCTTTGAGTCTTGAGTTTCATTTTATCTAGAGACTGCAGTAGTCATTAAATATTTAAAGAGATGTTTTATTATATATTTGAACTGGATTTGTATTAAAAGAGTTTATATATATGTGATGATGAGGATTTGATTTAAACCCAGTTGGTGCATATGCTATTATTATATTTATGATTTTTATTTCCGCTGCATTATATATTGTTATTACTATTGCATGTTTATTTTATTTTTAGGCTTGCTACGGGTTCGGATTCGAAAGAATTCCCATTCCCTAGCGCCGGTCATGGCCCCTGTTTTAGGTCATGACAGAGGCATAGTGATAGTATAAAAGTCGGACGGTGCGGGGAGGATGAGCTTCTATATGTGTTTTTGTTTTTAGTTTCTTGTTCTTGCATTTTTTGGTCCATCACGTTTTTCTTTCTTTATGTTGTGTGTGTTTGGTATTTAATGCATGTGCATGTATGTGGTTGTATGCATGCATATGCATATGTGTATATATATATATATATATATATATATATATATATATAACTTTATATTATAATAATAATACTTTAGCCAAATAAATCTACACCACACAAATATACTCATATGTATATATATTCACACATATAATAATAAACACACACACATCACATAATAATATACACATAAAATAACAATCCAATTAATAAAATAATTTATTAACAAAATAAATAGTGAAATTTAGTAAAATAATAGTAGAAATAATAAAGTTAAAATAACCATGCAAATTAAATGATAATAAAAAAAATAAATTATAATATAGTAATTAATCACAAATAATGAAAATAAATCAATAAAATTTTTAAATTTTATTAACACTACATATTTCATTTTAAAATAAATTAATTTAAAAATATGGGTTATTACACTGTAAAATGTACTTTTTCTTTCTATTTATCTTATGTTTTTGTCACTTCAAATGTTTGTTTCCTTATTTTTAATTTCTATTTTCATTTTTTTTGAGAGGACATAAATTGAAGCAATGGAAGTAAATATGGATAGATGGTAGTGAACATAAAAATATATAGAGATAATGAAGAGAAAAGGTGAATGAATACTAAAGAGAAGAAGAGAAAAAATTGAAACAATGCAGATGAATGGTTACATAAAAGTATATAGAGATAATGAAGAGAAAAGATGAATGAATATTAAAGAGAAGAAGAGGAAAGGGTGCAAAAAAAATAAAGACAGTGTAGATAGTTTTTTTTTTTTTAATTGAACTCGGTACAAAACTAGTATCATCTGGATGGAGAGGAAGGCAATTAGTTATTAGTAGTTAGTATTTGAAAATTATTTTTTATAAACCACTACCAAAGGTGGGCTTCATAAGTCAAAAGTAATTGAACCTAAAAGTAAAGACTCTTACCACTTGGGTTAGGTTTCAAGTGTGATAAAAAAAAGATTATGAAGTGAAAAAATAAAAAGATATTAAAGAGAAGGTGAGAAATAAGTGAAAGAATATTAAAGAAAAAAAGAAAATGGTAAATAGATATTAAATAGAACAAAGGAAAACAACATGTAAATGAATATTATTTAAGAGAAGTAGAGAAAAGGGTGAAGAAGAAGGGACTTAAGTAAGATAAGATACAGAGTATCATGTGGTCGGAATTATATGGCATTTCATGTAATGTTCAATTTTATAATAGACATATAGATTCATTACCTAAATTATTATTATCATGAAAATTGCATTAGTATATAATTAAATTTTAGTTCTGAAAACTAATAAATTGAATTTAGTTTTGGCCAAATGACTTTACTTAATTAACTTCTATCACTCCTCAGCTTTCATTGTATTCTATTCACAATAAAACTTTTATTTTAAACCTATCTAACCTTTATAATACATAAAATTGAAGTATTTTATAAATTAATGTTGATATGAATACAAGAAAAACTTATATAAACTAAAATATTGGTTAATGAATGTCACAACCCAAACCGGGGGCCATGACTGGCGCTAGGGAATAGGAATTCTTTCAAATCCGGAACCTGTAGCAAGCCTTAAAATAAAAACATGCAATAATAATAATAAAATATGCATCATAATTAAAATCATAAACCAATATAATAAAATAAAAATCTTTCACATCATAAATAAAATATATTAATACAATTTCAGAGAAAAGCCTCTGAATTAAAATCACAAACAGTGAATATAAAATAAAACTCACTACTAATACCAAATATAACTACTGCAGTTTTTTTAGAGTACAATATAAAAATTAACTAGATAATTTACATAAAAGAGCCGGGAAGGAAGAAGTCCGGCAAATGGATCTATTGCTAAGGTCTAAAGAAGAAGACTCTCATGTAAAAATATTAACTGAGGGAAGTCAGTCCTCACTAAATGAATTATTATAATATATATACATGCATTTACTATATGTCAAATGCAATCAGTCATCAATATATATAATAAATGTATATACAGACATATACACACAGATGCTGAAAAATCACTTTATATATAATACTGAAAAATCATAGTTTTATGAAGGATCAAATAAAACCCTATTTAATCGTAACCTCAATCAATAATAACATCACTCTAGCCATACAGACTCACTTAATTCCAAATAAATTCACTTAATCCATATAGACAGTGGACTGGCCCCAAGACACTAAGTCAACTGAGCTCCAGTAGTCTGACTGTCAGTGTGATTGGCCTCGAGACACTTGGTCAACTGAGCTCCATTAATCACACCATCAATTACATTACATCTTAATCAAATCAATCATATCATAATTTCCACAAATAAGTTAGTAATTCAACCCTATAATCTATCGCACAGGTACGTACTCGGTCCTAGTGTTGCCCTCTAGATAGCACGTTCTATCGATATCCTTCATTTAAAATAAATCATACATTCGGAAGATAATTAATGTAGAATGACATTCATAATAATAAAATAAACCAAAAATATACCTAAAATAAACTAAATAAATTTTGAGTATATATATGTCAGATAAATTCAAATCAAATATAAGATATGCCAAAATAAACCAATAGTATACCAGAAACGTGCTAAGTAAAAATCAATTAAAATAACATGCATTTATTTAGAAATATACCTAAAATATACTAAAAATATATCTAAGGTATACTAATCATTTAATAAAACAATTATGAATAATTATACATTTAAAACATGTATTTTCTAAAACATGTAACATAAGTGCAATATATATATAAAATAACAACTCACAGGTTTGCGCTCCACAAGACTGGTCTGACGGGCTCGGTCCACTAAGCTTCGATCTCGGCACAACTAAACAATAAAATAATTACAGAAATCAGAATGAATCTAACTTAAGCTTTATAGAGACTCGATCTAAGATTACAGAACACAGAATTTAGAATTGACATGATTTCACGTTTTACGAGAATTCTACCAAAAATTCGGTAGAACCTCCTCTGTAAAATGGACATCTCTCTACTAAAAAGTAGAGTCGGTCCTGAAAGAAAAACGCACTTCAAATACTAGAATTTAAACAACCCTCGGTTGGAATCTCAAACTATACAATTTCCCCAACCGAGATCCACAATTCACCAAAATCCAAATAATATAATAAATATACTAAAAATCAATAATTTACACAAATATCCTCATAATAGCAAAATATAGCATATTTAACATTAAAACACCAAAAATAATTATTTTCTCAATAATTACGTAAAAATTCTAAAATAATAATATAATATTATTAAAAATTCAATTTCTCAATAATTCAATATAAATTAATAAAATTCACTTTATATATTCAAATAACTAAAATAGCCTAAATACATATTAAAAATTACTAAAAACCCATTTTATTACCAAAATAATATATAATATATTATTTGAAAACAATTTTCAAAATTTAGAATTAATTAGTTAAAAATAGTAAATAATTTGTAAAAGTCATTTTAATTTCTTAAATAATATTAAAACCAACTAAAATATAGTATTTAGCTATAATTAACACAAAATTACACATTTACCCCTATAATACAAAAATACACATAATATACTAATATTACTCAAAAATTCTATAAAAATTATATAAATGCATAAAAATTATTTTCTCAACAAATATATTACTAATATTAACTAAAACACATATTTAAACAATAATTTCAATAAAAACCCAACTTAAACCTAATTATCCAATATTGACATAATACAAAAATAATTATAAAAATTACATAAAAATCACAAAAATTATAATCTCAACTCTAAAATTAATAAAAATTAATAATAACTCCAAATATACCAAATTTATAATTTTAATAATTAATTTACGAAAATTAATAAAATATTCAAAAATTCACAAAAATTAAAATAAATTCCAAAAATTAAAAAAAATATTCATGAAGATCAAGCTATTAGGAATAACTTTTCTTAAGGGAGTTTGTTTAAATCAACAAAAAATCAGCTCCAAAAAAATAAAAAACATAAAAGCTTAAAACCGAAAAATTGAGAAAACTCATAAATGATCGAGTTTAAGCTCAAATAGAGCTTAGAATCATGATCACCAGATCTCAAGGAGTTGATAGAGACCGGCGGCGCAAGCTGAGGTGACCGGATTCATCACTGGTGACCATGGAAGCTCCTCGACTTGCAGCGGCTTCAAGCGGTGCTTCGGCGAGTACCAGGTGGTCTGACAGCATCGGGAAGGAGAGGGAGGAAGAAGATGGTGGCAGCTGGAGGCAAAGGAGGCACAGTGAAGGTTAGGGAACGGGTTGCAATAGGAGAGAAGGGAGTATGCACTGTGTGTGCATGAATGTTTAAATGTTTCTGTGTTGTTTTTGTATGTTTATGAATATATGTTTATGTTTGTTGTGAATGTATGTATATGTTTGCACGTTTTAATATATAGGTATTATGTATATGTTTATTTTGTATGCATGTGTGTGTGTGTGTGTATATATATATATATATTCACACAAATAATAATAATAAACACACACACATGCAAATTACACACATGCACAAATACACAAACCCAAGTTAATATATATATATATATATATATTCACACAAATAATAATAATAAACACACACACATGCAAATTACACACATGCACAAATACACAAACCCAAGTTAATATATATATATATATATATATATATATATAATACATAAAATAACAATCCAATTAATAAAACAATTTATTTACAAAATAAATAGTGAAATTTAATAAAACAATAATAGAAATAATAATGTTAAAATAACCATGCAAATTAAACGATCAAAAATAATATATTTACATAGAAAATTTCATTAAATATAAAATAATAGTAATTAATCACAAATAATGAAATTAAATCAATAAAATCTCCAAATTTTATTAACACTGCATATCTTATTTAAAAAAAAAATAATTTAAAAACTTGGGTTATTACAGTCTCCCCTCCTTATAAGAATTCATCCGCAAATTCAAGAAAAGAATAATATAAAAATCAAGGAGGAAAGAGATACATGTGAGAAGCTCGCATCTCAACTTCGGTCTCCCAGGTATGCTCTTCTACGTTGTTGCTTTGCCACAGCACTTTGACCATTATAATATGCTTCGAACTCAACTGTCGAACTCGATAGTCCACGATCACAACAGGTTCTTCCACGAATGTCAAGTCTTCACTCACTTCCACGCTATCGAGCTGCAATACATGTGACGGGTCTGAAATATACTTCCTCAATATCGAGATATAGAACACTAGATGCACTTGAGACAAACTCGGAGGCAAATCCAACCGATATGCAACAGTGCCCGCTCTCTCCAGAATCTCAAACGGTCCAATATATCTCGGTGCTAGCTTACCTTTCCCATCAAATCTCATCACACCCTTCATCGGAGACACCTTCAGAAACATATAGTCTCCTACCTGGAACTCCACATGTTTGCATCTCGGATCCGTATAGCTCTTCTGCCTGCTAACTGCAGTCTTTAATCTCCCCTTAATTACAACAACCTTCTCTACAACATCCTGAACCATCTTAGGTCCAGTCAATGCTCTTTCTCTAATCTCATCCCAACTTAGAGGGGATTTACACTTCCTTCTATAGAAAGCCTTATATGGTGCCATTCCAATACTGCTATGGTAGCTGTTATTATAAGCAAACTCCACAAGTGGCAAATGATCATCCTAGCTACCACTTAGATCCAAAACACACATCCTCAACATATCTTCCAATGTCTGGATCATCCTCTTAGACTGACAATCTATTTGAGGATGAAAAGCAGTACTGAAATCCAACCTGGTGCCCATCACTTCCTACAACTTCTGCCAAAAATGAGAAGTAAACATTGAACCTCTGTCTGACACAATGGACACAGGTACTCCATGAAGGCACACAATATGTTTCACATACAGCTTCACCAATCTGGCTATAGAATAAGTGGCTTTCATTGGCAAGAATGTGCAGACTTGGTCAACTTGTCCATTATCACCCAAATGGAATCATATCCATCCTTGGAATGAGGTAAACCAATCACAAAATCCATAGCAATCCTTTCCCACTTTCACTCGGGAATAGGAAGAGGCTGAAGCTTCCTAGAAGGCTTTTGATGTTTAGCTTTCACCTGCTGACACGTCAAACACTTATCAACATAATTAGCTACATCCTTCTTCAGTCCATCCCATCAGTACAAATATCTGATACTGTGGTACATTTTAGTGACACCTGGATGTACATTGTAGGCTGTAGAATGTGCTTCCTCAAGGATCTCTTCTCTCAAATTATCCACATCAGGAACACACAATCTACCACTGATCTACAAAACACCATCATCATCGAGTGTGAAATCAGTGAACTTCCCTACTCGAACATTCTCTACAAGCTCTTCCAAAATAGGATATTAGCTCTGAGCTGCCTTAATCCTATCTCTCAACACATATCGCACTTTAAACTGAGCTAGTAGTCCACTTGACCTACTCACCTCTATCATCAGACCTTCATCCACTAACTGATGCAACTCCTGGATTAATAGTCTCCTCTCCACACTGATGTGAGCAAGGCTGCCTAAGGACTTCCTACTCAAGGCATTTGCTACCACATTAACCTTGCCTGGATGATAACGGATCTCATAGTCATAATCTTTCAACAGTTCCAACCATCTCCTCTGCCTCAGATTTAGATCTCTCTGCTGGAAAATGTACTTAAGGATCTTATGATCAGTAAAAATCTCATAAGTCACCCCGTATAGATAATGTCTCCAGATCTTAAGAGCAAAGATCACTGCAGCCATCTCTAGGTCATGGATAGGATAATTCTATTCATGATTCTTCAACTATCTTGAAGCATAAGCTATCACCCTACCATTCTGCATCAACACACAACCTAGGCCAACTCCAGAGGCATCACAATACACTGTGAACTTATCTACTCCATTAGGCAAAGCCAAAACTGGAGTTGTGGTCAACTTCTCCTTCAGTAACTGGAAACTGTTCTCACAAGCATCTGACCACTTAAACTTCATATTCTTTTGAGTCAAGCGAGTCATAGGAGCTGCAATTCTGGAAAAATCCTATACAAACCTCACATAATACCCAACTAAACCTAGAAAACTCTGAATCTCTGTAACTGAAGTCAGTTTAGGCCACTTAGACACTGCTTTAATCTTTTGTGGATCAACTTGGATACCCTCTTTAGACACCACGTGTCCAAAGAATGCAATACTCTCCAACTAAAAATCACATTTTAAGAATTTAGCATAAAGCTGATGTTCTCTCAATGTCTGCAGTATAGTCCTCAAGTGATATACATACTCTTCCATACTCTTCGAATACACCAGTATATCATCAATGAAGACTATTATAAACTGATCCACAACTGGTCTGAATATCCTGTTCATCAGATTTATAAAATTTGTTGTTGCATTAGTCAAGCCAAATGACATAACCAAAAACTCATTGTGGCCATATCGAGTGCGGAATGCCGTTTTAGAAACATCGGCCTCTTTGATCCGCAACTGATGATAACCCGACCTTAAATCGATCTTAGAAAAGAACTGTGCATCCTGAAGCTGATTAAATAAGTCATCTATCCTCAGGAGAGGATACTTGTTCTTCACTGTCACTTTGTTAAGCTCTTTGTAGTTAATGCACAGTCTGAGGGTACCATCCTTCTTCCTTATAAATAGGAACCCAAGGAAAAACACTGGGTCGGATAAAACCCTTATCCAACAATTCCTGCAATTGCTCCTTCAACTCTTTCAACTTTGCAGGAGTCATTCTATACGGTGGTATCGAAATAGGGGTAGTGCCTAAAACCACATCTATACATAACTCAATCTCTTTGTAAGGTGGTAAACCTGGTAACTCCTCAGGAAAAACATCAGGAAAATCACAGGCAATAGGAACATCTGTGAGTGATAACTTCTCCACTGAAGTATCCCTAACCAATTCCAAATAACCCTGACAACCCTTCATCAGCATCTTCCTAACCGTAATAGTGGAGATGAGATTATGAGGTGTAGAACTCTTATCACCAACAAACTTAAACTCTTCTTCATTAGGAATCCTGAATATCACCTCTTTACTCTGACAATCCACTATGGTATAGTGCTGATATAACCAATCCATACTAAAAATAACATCAAACTCCATAACATTCAACAGTACCAAATCAGTGGGCAATTCTCTACTTTCGATGAAAACTGGACAACCAGAAAGAACAACATTGGTGTCTAAGGAATCGCTTAGTGGAGTGGCAACAGACAAAGGAAAAGCCATCCTTAAAGCTTGCTAACAAGATGTCACGACCCAAAACAGGGGCCATGACCGGCACTAGGGAACGGGAATTCTTTCGAATCCGGAACCCGTAGCAAGCCTAAAAATAAAATAAAACATGCAATAGTAATAATAATTAACACAGTTAAATAAAATACTGTGCAGCGGAAATAAAATCATAAATATAAAAGTAATATCCATATCTCATATATAGATAAATCCTTTGATACACATCCAGTTCAAATTCTTAAAATACATATTTCATATAAATACAATACATCAAACCCATAATTAATTTACAACTACTGCAGTGTCTAGATTATAAAAATAAAACTCAAGACTCAGATGAGCAGTTTACATAAAAAAGCCGGGGTGGAAGAAATCTGGCGTATAGGCCTGCTACTGAGGTCTGAAGATGATGACTCTCCTGAAAAATTAGTCAACAGAGGGGAGTCAGACCTCACTGAGTGAATTACTATAATATATATACATGCATACTAAATAACAATGCATACAGTCAATAGTATATATCTAATATGTATATATACAGGCAAATACACACAGATGTAGTAAAATCAGTTTATATTTTTTATTGAAAATCATTATTTATGAAGGATCAAATAGAACCCTATAATATCGCAACCTTAAATAGTGTTAGACAACACTCTAGCCATACAGGCTCACTTATATCCAAATATATTCACTTATTCCATTTAGACAGTAGACTGGCCCCGAGACACTAAGTCAACCGAGCTCCAGCAGTCTGACTGTCAGTGTGATTGGCCCCGAGACACTTAGTCAACCGAGCTCCAGCAATCACTGTCACGACCCAAAACAGGAGTCATGACCGGCGCTAGGGAACGGGAATTCTTTCGAATCCGGAACCTGTAGCAAGCCTAAAAATAAAATAAATCATGCAATAACAATAACCATATAATATGCAGCGAAAAATAAAAATCATAATATCATGATATTACCCATATCAACTGGATTTAATAAAAAATCTCATCTCATCACATATATAAAATCTCTTTAATACAAATCCAGTTTCAATATAATACATCTCTTTAAAATAAAATACATGAAATCCAATACTTTAATTCACAACTACTGCAGTTTCTAGATAAAATAAATAAGACTCAAGTAGACAGTTTACATAAAGAAGCCGGGGCGGAAGAAATCCGGCGTATCGACCTGCTACTGAGGTCTGAGGAAGTTGACTCTCCTGAAAAATAGTCAACGGAGGGGAGTCAGACCTCACTGAGTGAATTACTATAATATATATACATACACACTAAATGATAATGCATACAGTCAATAATACATATCTAATATGTATATATACAGGCAAATTCACACAGATGCAGTAAAATCATTTTTATATATTTTATCTGAAAATCATCTTTTATGAAGGATTATATAGAACCCTAGAATATCGCAACCTCAGAATAATAGTGTTAGACAACACTCTAGCCATACAGGCTCACTGAATCCAAATATATCCACTTAATCCATTTGGACAGTAGACTGGCCCCGAGACACTAAGTCAACCGAGCTCCAGCAGTCTGACTGTCAGTGTGATTGGCCCCGAGACACTTGGTCAACCGAGCTCCAGCAATCACACCCAAACCACATCTCACATATCAATAATCATAATCAAATCAATATCCACAAATAGTTAGTAATATAGCCTAAAGCTATAGGCGTACCGGTACGTACTCGGTCCTAGTGCTGCCCACTAGGTAGCACGTTCTATTGATATCCTTCATTAATAAATAATAAAACATTCATTCACAAATACATGATGCATGGATTTAAATAAATCAACAATATAAACCATATATATACCGGAAATATACCAAAAGTAAACCAGGTATATTTCGAGTATATATATGTCAAATAAATCCAATCAAATCACAAATTAAATTAAAAATATATTTAAAAACATTTTAAATATATTTTATTAATAAAACATGTATATAATTTATTATATACCAAAAATATACTTGAATATAAATCACATTATTTATGCATATTCAGTCAAAATAAAACATGCATTTTCTAAATCATGCATCCTAAGCATATATATATAATGTAGTAACTCACCTAATGCGCTCCACGAGACAGGTCCGACGGGCCTGGTCCACTAGCCCTCGGTCTCGGCGCAACTAAATAAGAAATAAATAATCGACATCAGAATAACCCTAATAGAAATCCTAGAATTCAATCTAGAGTATTAAAATACAGAAACAGAATTAGGGTTCGACTGGACATCACGTTTTACGAGAATTCTATCGAAAATCCGGCAGAACCTCCCCTGTAAAACGGACATCTCTCTACTCAAAAGAGTAGAGCCGACCCTGCAAAGAAACACACTTCGAAATACAAGCTCAACACAATCAAAATCCCACGGTCGGACTCCAAACTACAGTCCACCGACCAGGGTCCACAAACACAGAATAATTCCAGATATACCGAAAATATCCTTAAATCACAGAAATACATTTTATACGTAGAAATTACGTAATTAACCTTGAAACACTATAAAAACCGATTAAAACTCATTTTATTAGAAAAACCGTATATTATATATATAATTGAAAATAATTTACGAAAAATAGTTTTAATTAGTTAAAAATACCAAATATTTTATAGAAATCATTTTTATACCTTAAATAAATATTAAAACCAATTCAATTACATTTTTAGACAATTTAGGGTAAAATTACCAAAATACCCCTATATATATAAATATACTTAAATTACTTCAAAAATTCACCAAAAATCATACAATTATCCAAAATTAATTTTCTCAACATATTTATCAATAATATCAATAATTAAACTCAATTATCCAATTAATTTCAATTAAAAACACATTTAACCTAATTTTCTCAAATTCACATAAACTTCAATAATTCAAAATAAATACTTAGAAATTCATAAAAATTCCAAATAAATTCCTATAATTCATTTCAACACCTAATTTAACCATAAACTCCAATTTCATAATTTAAATAATTAATTTCCGAAAATTAGAAAATAATATTAAAATATTCAAAAATACCCAAAAATCCAAACAACCTCCAAAAATTCTACAAAAATTCATACATGTAGATTAAGCTACTAGGAACAACATTTGTGAAGGGATTAAGCATGAATCAATCAAGAAAAATTCGAAAAAAATCAAAAACCCTAATAGGCCGAAATTGACAAATCGAAACCTAAGCAATTCTAGACCAAATCAACTCAAACCAAAGCTAGAATAACACTCACCGGAGCTCAAGGAGAAGAAAGAGACCGGCGTTGTCGAAAACGGTGGCCGGAGGAGGGAGAAACGGTGAAGGGAAGAAATCTCGGCCAAAAAGGAAAATTAGCTCGCCGGCGCCGGGGAAGGGAGCTGCTGGCGGCGGGGAACGGCTGGAGGCGACGGTGGCAAGCCGAGAGGCACACCGACGGTGAAGGAACGGCTGTTGCAGACGGTGGAGGTGGGTGGTGGTCGTCGGGCGCGGGAAGGAGAGGGAGAAGGAGTCGGGGGCAGTTTGGTAATTTGGCAAATTTTTTTGATTTTTGATGTATATATGTATATATATATACTTTATACTTTATATTAAAATAATATTAAATTACACACATCAAATATACACCACACACATTAAAATATTAATATTTTAATAATTTTTACTAAATAAAAATTAATTAAATAACAATTAAAACAATTAAATACTTAAATAAAATATTAGGGAAATAATAAACCCTAATAAAATAAATATACACACACCCGGCTTTATTTAATAATTTAAAAATATGTATGAATTCATGCAAGTCCGTAAATACATTTAAAATAATTAATAATACATTGTTTACGTGAAAATTTCCCCGAAAATGCAAGTCCCGGGAAAATTTTACGTAAAACACTGAAAATAATACACAATAATTAAAATAGGTTTAAAATACATATCAGCTCATAAAAATATCATAATATATATACAAAAATTATTGACACTGCATATCCCGGTACAGTATAAAAATATTTAAAAACACGGGATATTACAATCACACTCCCACATCATATCATACATCAGACAAATCAAATCCAATTAATATCCTCAAACTGGTTAGTAATATAGCCTAAATGCTATAAGCGTATCGGTACATACTCGGTCCTAGTGCTGCCCACTAGGTAGCACATTCTATTGATATCCTTCATTAATAAATATAAAATATACATTCACAAATAAATGATGCATGAATTTAAATAAAATAACAATATAAACCATATATATATTGGAAATATACCAAAAGTAAACCAGGTATATTTTGAGTATATATATGTCAAATAAATCTAATTAAATTACAAAAGAAGCTAGGAATATATTTAAAAACATTTTAGACACAATTCATTAATAAAACATGCATATAATTTAATATATACCAAAAATAAACAAAAAATAAACCAAAAGTAAACTAAAATAAACTTAAATACTAATCAAATTATTTATGCATATTTAATTAAAATAAAACATACATTTCTAAATCATGCACCTTAAAGCATATATATATAAAATACTAACTCACACTTAGTGCGCTCCTTGAGATAGGTCCGACGGGCCTGGTCCACTAGGTCTCGGTCTTGGCACAACTAAACAAATAATAAATAATAGACATCAGAATAAACCTAACAGAAAATACTAGAAACTCGATCTAGAATATTAGACACAGAAACAAAATTAGGGTTCGACCGGACATCACGTTTTACGAGAATTCTACCAAAAATCTAGCAGAACCTCCCCTATAAAACGGACATCTCTCTACTCAAAGAGTAGAGCCGGCCCTGCAAAGAAACACACTTTGAAAAACAAGCTCAACACACAACCAAAATCCCTCGGTCAGACTCCAAACTACAGTCTACCGACCGAGGTCCACAATCACAGAATAATATAAAAATACCAAAAATACCCTAATAACATAAAAATACATTTTATAAGTAGAAATTACATAATTCACCTTTAAACACAGTAAAACCCGATAAAAACTCATTTCATTAGTAAAATCGTATATTATATATATATTTGAAAATAATTCACGAAAAATAGTTTTAATTAGTTAAAAATACTAAATAATTTGTAGAAATCTTTTTTATACCTTAAATAATTATTAAAACCAATTAAATTACATTTTTAGTCAATTTAGGGTAAAATTACCAAAATGCCCCTATATATATAAATATACTAAAATTACTTCAAAAATTCACCAAAAATAATATAATTATCCAAAATTAATTTTCTCAACATATTTATCAATAATATCAATAATTAAACTCAATTAACTAATTAATTTCAATTAAAAACATAATTAACCTAATTTTCCAAAAATTCCATAAACTAATTAAATTCAAAATAAATACATAGAAATTCAGAAAAAATTCCAAATAAATTTCTATAATTCATTTCAACACCTATATTTATCATAAAACACAATTTCATAATTTAATTAATTAATTTTCGAAAATTAGAAAATAATATAAAAATATTCAAAAATACCCAAAAATCAAAATAATTCCCAAAAATTCCACAAAAATTCATACATGTAGATTAAGCTACTAGGATCAACATTTATGAAGGAATTTTTCATGAATCAATCAAATTGGAGTTCAAAAAAATCAAAAACCCTAAAATGGTTGAATTCCAAAAATCGAAACCTAAGCAAATCAAGACCATTTTAAGTGAAACAAAACTTGGAATCACACTCACCGGAGCTCAAGGAGAAGAAAGAGACCGGCGGTGTAGAAAATGGTGGCCGGAAACGTCGTGAACGACGTTAGCTCCCACTTTCGGCTTTCCGGCCAAAAATGGCTTCCAGACGCCGGAAACAGCTGCAGCAGGTGGCGAGGAAGGCTGAGGAAGAGGTGGCACGCCGAACGGCACACCAACAACAAGAAATCGGCAGTAGCAGTGGCAGACGGTGATGGGGAACGGTTGGGAGGAAGAAGAAGCTTCGGGTGGCACACTTGTAAATATTTCAAACTTTATAATTTGTTAATATTAATTGTATATATGTATATATATATATACTTTATACTATATATTAAAATAATATTAAATTACACACATTAAATATACACCACACACATATAATATAATAATTTAAAATTTAATAATAAATAAAAATAATAAAATAATAATAAAATTAATAAATAAATAATAAAATATTAGGGTAATTAATTAAACCCTAATTAATTAATTAAATACACATATATATTTTATTTAGTATTTTAAAAATATATATGAGTTCATGCAAGTCCGTAAATCTATTTAAAATAATTAATAGTAAATTATTTACGTGAAAATTTTCCCGAAAATACAAGTCCCGGGAAAATTTTACGTAAAGCACTTAAAATAATAATAAAAAATTAAAAATTCAATTTTAATTAAATAAAAGCTCATGAAATATCAATATTATAGTTAAAAATTATTAACACTGCATATCCCGATGCAGTATTAAAATGTTTAAAGACACGGGATATTACACAAGACTTGGAAGCAAACATAGGAGATACAAATGAATGCGTGGCACCCAGATCAAATAGAACCTATGCATCGAGGTAACAAATAGAAATAATACCTACCACGATTGCATTAGATGCCTGAGCATCCTGCTGAGTGAGGTGAAAAACTCTAGCCTGACCTCGACCTCTCTGCTGATTGGTAGATGCTTGGCCAACACCTCTGGCACCTCCTCTGGTACCTCTACCACGACTCTACTGAGGAATAATCTGAGACGAACTCTAATGCTGAGTTGGAGGCAACTGAAAAGGAACTGGTACTGCACTGGCTATCGACTGCTATGGAAATCATAGAATTTGTTATGGCTGGTAACTAGAATAGGGACATGATCTGGCATAGTGTCTCGTCTGTCCACATTGAAATTAAGTCAGCGGTGTCATATAGCATAGTCCTTGATGGACTCTACCACATGTTTGAGAAACACTGGCAGTTGACCCAGAACTATAACCACTGTTGCTGCTCCTTGAAGCACCTGATCCAAATCTGATCGATCTATGCTGACTTCCATGACCATGTCTACTACTCCTTTGTACTCTTTGTTGCTATCTCTGGCTCTGATGTACTGGGCCTCTCTGCTGACTACTCAAACCAATATGAAAAATCAAGTACGAAGTAGTCTGAAATACACCTGACCGATTGCCCAACTGGTAATAATCAGGCATAGCTCCTTGCCTGACTAGCCTCAGCTCAATCTCCTTAGCCAACTCTATCATTGACTCTAGAGTAAGGCCTGCTGTAGGTATACCAGCAAAAGCATGACCCAAACTAGTGACATAAGTAGTGGTTGTAAAATACTAATCCCTCATCAGATCCTCTCCATATCTGCTGAGTCGAAGGAACTCTCTAGTCTAGTCCTCAATAGATCTGTCACCCCTGGTGATACTCGTCAGCTAGAGTTTATAGCTCTTACGGAGTGGCTTTGGGAAAAATCACCTTATAAATTGCTCTTTGAACTGTGCCCAGGTCATTATTGTCATATATGACTGAATCATTTGAATGAACCAATCCAAAGCTGGTCCCTCAACTGATAGCTCTATGATCATGATCCACTAGTACTCTGTGTGAGTAGTTTGAGTCATCATCTCGATCGCATGTAGAAAGTCTAACATATCAGAAGTCCTATCGAATGCTATACGACCAACTCTGGCATAGAACAATGCTGCCTCAGGGTCAGATATACTGTGTTGATAGACAGGCTGAATCGGTGGTGCAACTAGAGGTATAGGACCATCCTTATACTCATGCTTTACAGGTTCCTCATCCTGTAGCTCTTTCTGTCTACAGCGACCTACCGCTCCTCGAGGTCTACCTCTGCCACGACCTCTGTGCCTCATTGGTGACTCAAAAGGTAAAACCTCATCCTGAAAGGACTCATCATCCTCGGCCTCAATGATCGGTGGAATGACACGTACTCGTCTTCTCATTCTAAAAAGACAAACAGAAGGATTTCTGTAATATCCCGTGTTTTTAAAATAATTTTTACACTGTACCGGGATATGCAGTGTCAATGATTTCTGTATTTTATATGATATTTTTACGAGTTGATATGTATTTTAGACCTATTTTAATTACTGTGTTTTATATACAGTGTTTTACGTAAAATTTTCCCGGGACTTTCATTTTTGGGGAAATTTCCACGTAAACAATGTATTATTAATTATTTTAAATGTATTTACGGGTTTGCATGAACTCATACATATTTTTAAATTATTAAATAAAGCCGGTGTGTGTATATTTATTTAATTAGGGTTTATTATTTCCCTAATATTTTATTAAGTATTTAATTGTTTTAATTGTTATTTAATTAATTTTATTTGGTATAAATTATTAAAATATTAATATTTTTATGTGTGTGGTGTATATTTGATGTGTGTGATTTAATATTATTTTAATATAAAGTATAAAGTATATATATATACATATATACATTAAAAATCAAAAAAATTTGCAAAATTACCAAACTGCCCCCGACTCCTTCTCCTTCTTCTTTCCCACGCCCGACGCCCGACCACCATCCCTCACCGCTGCAACTGTCGTTCCTTCACCGTCGGTGTGCCTCTCGGTGAGCCACCGTCGCCTCCAGCCTTTCCCCGCCGCCAGCAGCCCCTTTCCCGACGAGTTTTGGCCGGAATTAGCTTAGGAGGCCGAAAGTCGAGCTACCGCCGTTTCTCCCTCCTCCGGCCATCGTTTTCGACACCGCCGGTCTCTTTCTTCTCCTTGAGCTCCGGTGAGTGTTATTCTAGCTTTGGTTTGAGCTAAAATGGTCTAGAATTGCTTAGTTTTCGATTTGTTAAATTCGGCCTATTAGGGTTTTCAATTTTTTTCGAATTTTTCTTGATTGATTCATGCTTAATTCCTTCACAAATGTTGTTCCTAGTAGCTTAATCTACATGTATGAATTTTTGTAGAATTTTTGGAGATTTTTTGGATTTTTGGGTATTTTTGAATATTTTAATATTATTTTCTAATTTTCGGAAATTAATTATTTAAATTATGAAATTGGAGTTCTTGGATAAATTAGGTGTTGAAATGAATTATAGGAATTTATTTGGAATTTTTATGAATTTCTAAGTATTTATTTTTAATTATTGAAGTTTATGTGATTTTGAGAAATTAGGGTTAAATGTGTTTTTATTTGAAATTAAATGGATAATTGAGTTTAAATATTGATATTATTGATAAATATGTTGAGAAAATTAATTTTGGATAATTGTATAATTTTTGGTGAATTTTTGAAGTAATTTTAGTATATTTATATATATAGGGGTATTTTGGTAATTTTACCCTAAATTGGCTAAAAATGTAATTTAATTTGTTTTAATAGTTATTTAAGGTATAAAATTGATTTCTACAAATTATTTGGTATTTTTAACTAATTAAAACTATTTTTCGTAAATTATTTTCAATTATATATATAATATACGGTTTTTCTAATAAAATGAGTTTTAATCGGTTTTTATAGTGTTTCAAGGTTAATTATGTAATTTTTACCTATAAAATGTATTTCTGTGATTTAAGGATATTTTCGGTATATCTGGAATTATTCTGTGTTTGTGGACCCCAATCGGTGGACTGTAGTTTGGAGTCCGACCGTGGGATTTTGATTGTGTTGAGCTTGTATTTCGAAGTGTGTTTCTTTGCAGGGTCGGCTCTACTCTTTTGAGTAGAGAGATGTCCGTTTTACAGGGGAGGTTCTGTCGAATTTTCGATAGAATTCTCGTAAAACGTGATGTCCAGTCGAACCCTAATTCTGTTTCCGTATTTTAATACTCTAGATTGAATTCTAGGACTTCTGTTAGGGTTATTCTGATATCGATTACTTATTTCTTGTTTAGTTGCGCCGAGACCGAGGGCTAGTGGACCAGGCCCGTCGGACCTGTCTCGTGGAGCGCACTAGGTGAGTTACTATATTATATATATATGCTTAGGATGCATGATTTAGAAAATGCATGTTTTATTTTGACTGAATATGCATAAATAATGTGATTTATATTCAAGTATATTTTTGGTATATAATAAATTATATACATGTTTTATTAATAAAATATATTTAAAATGTTTTTAAATATATTTTTAGTTTAATTCATAATTTGATTGGATTTATTTGACATATATATACTCAAAATATACCTGGTTTATGTTTGGTATATTTTCGGTATATATATGGTTTATATTGTTGTTTCATTTACATTCATGCATCATTTATTGTGAATGAATGATTTATATTATTAATGAAGGATATCTATAGAACGTGCTACCTAGTGGGCAGCACTAGGACCGAGTACGTACCGGTACGCCTATAGCTTTAGGCTATTATACTAACTTATTTGTGGATATTGATTTGATGTGATTATTGATATGTGTGAGATGTGGTTTGGAGGTGTGATTGCTGGAGCTCGGTTGACCAAGTGTCTCGGGGCCAATCACACTGGCAGTCAGACTGCTGGAGCTCGGTTGACTTAGTGTCTCGGGGCCAGTCTATTGTCCAAATGGATTAAGTGGATATATTTGGATTCAGTGAGCCTGTATGGCTAGAGTGTTGTCTAACACTATTATTCTGAGGTTGCGATATTCTAGGGTTCTATATAATCCTTCATAAAAGATGATTTTCAGATAAAATATATAAAAATGATTTTTCTGCATCTGTGTGAATTTGCCTGTATATATACATATTAGATATGTATTATTGACTGTATGCATAGTCATTTAGAGTGTATGTATATATATTATAGTAATTCACTCAGTGAGGTCTGACTCCCCTCCGTTGACTATTGTTCAGGAGAGTCAACTTCCTCAGACCTCAGTAGCAGGTCGATACGCCGGATTTCTTCCGCCCCGGCTTCTTTATGTAAATTGTCTACCTGAGTCTTATTTATTTTATCTAGATACTGCAGTAGTTGTAAATTACAGTATTGGATTTCATGTATTTTATTTTAAAGGAGATATATTATGTTAAAACTGGATTGTATTAAAGAGATTTTATGTATGAGATAAGATTTTTATTTAAATCTAGTGATGAAAATGATATTGTGATATTTCAGATTTTTATTTCCGCTGCGTATATATTATATGGTTATTGTTATTGCATGATTTATTTTATATTTAGGCTTGCTACGGGTTCCGGATTCGAAAGAATTCCCGTTCCCTAGCGCCGGTCATGACTCCTGTTTTGGGTCGTGACAAAGTTGGTATCAGAGCTTGGTTTCTGTGTCAGGGCTTAGTTATGTGAGTTGTGGCCCTAGTTTTAAAGTTGTGTTTTCTGTTGGACTACTGCAGTGTATTAGGTTCGAGTATGTCTTGATGAGTATTCCTTGCTGTAGTTTTCAGCGTTATTCCTCCGTTGTCTGTTTTGTCTGAATTTTCCCGTTTGTCTTTTCAGTATGAGGAGGCGAGCGCGTGTCGCTCCACCGGTCGTTGAGGCCGAGGATGATGAGTCTTTTCAGGACGAGGTTTTACCTCCTGAGCCGCCAGTTAGACGTAGAGGTCGTGGCAGGGGTAGACCTCGAGGAGCGGTAGGTCACCGTAGGCAGAGAGAGTTACAGGACGAGGAGCCTGTTGAGCCTGAGTTTGATGTTCCTGTTCCTCCTGTTGTTCAGCCTGTTCAGCCTGCCTATCAGCAGGGTATGTCTGACCCTGAGGTAGCTTTGTTCTATGCCAGAGTTGGCAGGATTGCTTTTGATGGTACTTCTGATCCTTTAGATTTTCTGCATGCGATTGAGACTAGGACTCGAACTGCTCATACCGAGTACCAGCGGATCATGATCGTTGAGTTGTCTGTCGAGGGACCAGCTTTAGATTGGTTTATTCAGATGATCCAGCCCTTTATGATGACGATGACCTGGGCTCAGTTTCGAGAGCGATTTATGAGGAGATTTTGTCCAGAGCCTCTTCGTTTGAGCTATCGTCTTCGTCTGACCAGTATTTCTCGTGGAGATCGATCAGTAGAGGAGTATACCCAAGAGTTTCTTCGTCTGGGTAGATATGCTGAGGATCTGATGCGAGATCAGTATTTTACGGTTACTACGTATGTTACTGGATTGCGTTCAGCTTTTGCTGGTATGCCTACATCAGGTCTTACTCTGGAGTCTGTGATCGAGTTGGCTAAGGAGATTGAGCTGAGGTTAGTTAGGCAGGGAGCGATGCCTGATTATTACCAGTTGGGAGTTCAGTCGAGTGGATTGCAGGCTACTCCATATTCGAGTTTTCATGTTGGTTCGAGTAGTCAGCAACGAGGTTCGACTCAGTAGAGTCAGAGACAGCAGCAGCGAGTGCATCGGAGCAGTAGACATGGCCGTGGAGGTCAGCGTAGATCGTTCAAATTCGGATCAGGTGCTTCGAGCAGCAGCAGTGGTCGTAGTTCTGGATCAGCGGCCAGTGTTTGTCAGACTTGTGGTAGAGTCCATCAGGGACCGTGTTATCTGACACCATTGACATGTTTCAGATGCGGGCAGACAGGACATTTTACCAGATCTTGTCCTTATTCTGGTTATCAGCAGCAGCAGATTCCACGATTCCCACAGCAGTCGATTGCTAGTGCAGCACCCGTGCCATTTCAGTTGCCACCAGCCCAGCATCAGAGTTCTACTCAGTTTGTTCCACAGCAGAGTCGTGGTAGAGGTACTAGAGGAGGTGCCAGAGGTGTTGGCCAGGCTTCTACCAGTCAGCAGGGAGGTCGAGGCCAGACGAGAGTCTTCCATTTGACTCAGCAGGATGCTCAGGCATCTAATGCAGTCGTGGCAAGTATCCTTTCTGTTTGTTACCTGGATGCATTGGTTTTGTTTGATCCGGGTGCCACGCATTCGTTTGTTTCTCCTATTTTTGCTTCTAAATCTTGTTGGCAAGCTTCGAGGATGGCTTTTCCTTTGTCTGTTGCCACTCCTCTGAGTGACTCTTTGGACGCCGATATTGTTCTTTCTGGTTGTCCAGTTCTCGTGGGAGATAGAGAATTACCCGTTGATTTGATATTGTTGGATGTGATGGAGTTTGATGTTATTTTGGGAATGGATTGGTTGTCTCAGCACTTTGCCGTGGTAGATTGCAGGAATAAGGAGGTGATTTTCAGAATTCCTGGTGAAGAAGATTTTAAGTTTGTTGGTGATAGGAGTTCAGCACCTCAGAATCTTATTTCTGTTATTACGGCTAGGAAGTTGTTGAAGAAAGGTTGTCAGGGGTTTTTGGCATTGGTTAGGGATACGTCAGTGGAGAAGTTGTCACTCACAGATGTTCCTGTTGCTTGTGAGTTTCCTGATGTTTTTCCCGAGGAGTTGCCAAGTTTACCACCTCATAGAGAGATTGAGTTCTGTATTGATGTGGTTCCAGGTACTACTCCTATATCTATGCCACCCTATCGTATGGCTCCTGCAAAGTTGAAAGAGTTGAAGGAGCAGTTGCAAGAGTTATTGGATAAGGGTTTCATTAGACCCAGTGTTTCTCCTTGGGGTGCACCAGTCCTGTTTGTGAAGAAGAAGGATGGTACCCTGAGACTGTGCATTGATTATAGAGAGCTGAATAAGGTTACAGTGAAGAATAAGTATCCTCTCCCGAGGATAGATGATTTGTTTGATCAGCTCTAGGGTGCACAATTCTTTTCTAAGGTCGACTTGAGGTCGGGTTATCATCAGCTGCGGATTAGTGAAGCTGATATTCCTAAGACAGCGTTCCGCACTAGATATGGCCATTATGAGTTTCTGGTGATGTCTTTTGGTTTGACTAATGCACCAGCATCTTTTATGGATCTGATGAATAGAGTATTCAGACCGTATGTGGATCAGTTTGTAGTAGTCTTCATCGATGATATACTGGTATATTCGAGGAGTATGGAAGAGCATGTATATCATTTGAGGATTGTACTACAGACACTGAGAGATCATTAGCTTTATGCTAAATTCTCGAAGTGTGATTTCTGGATGGAGAGTGTTTCTTTTCTTGGACACGTAGTGTCTAAAGAAGGTATTCAGGTTGATCCACAGAAGGTTGAGGCAGTATCTGAATGGCCTAGACCTACTTCTGTTACGGAGATTCGGAGTTTTCTGGGTTTAGCCGGGTATTATAGGCGGTTTGTGCAGGATTTTTCCAGGATAGCAGCCCCTATGACTCGCTTGACTCAGAAGAATGTTAGATTCGAGTGGTCAGAAGCTTGTGAGAACAGTTTTCAGTTGTTGAAGGAGAAGTTGACCACAGCGCCAGTATTAGCTTTGCCTAATAGTGTGGATAAGTTCACAGTTTACTGTGATGCCTCTAGAATTGGTCTTGGTTGTGTGTTGATGCAGAATGGAAGGGTGATAGCCTATGCTTCGAGGCAGTTGAAGAAGCATGAGCAGAACTATCCTACACATGATCTGGAGATGGCTGCAGTGATCTTTGCTTTGAAGATTTGGAGACATTATTTGTACGGGGTGACTTGTGAGATATTTACTGATCACAAGAGCCTTAAGTACATTGTTCAGCAGCGAGATTTGAATTTGAGGCAGAGAAGATGGTTGGAACTGTTGAAGGATTATGATTGCGAGATTCTTTACCATCCGGGGTAAAGCTAATGTGGGTAGCAGATGCCTTGAGTAGGAAGTCCTCAGGTAGTCTTGCTCACATCAGTGTTGAGAGGAGACCATTGATCCAAGAGTTGCATTTGTTGGTGGATCAAGGTCTGATGATGAAGATAAGTAGATCAGGTGGGACTGTTAGCTCAATTTAAAGTACGATCTGTACTAAGGAATAGGATTAAAGCAGCTCAGAGCTGAGATCCTATTCTAGAAGAGCTTGCAGAGAATGTCAGAGCAGGGAAGTTCACTGATTTCACGCTTGATGATGATGGTGTGTTGTGGATCAGTGGTAGATTGTGTGTTCCTGATGTGGATGATTTGAGAGAGGAGATTTTAGAGGAAGCACATTCTACAGCTTACAGCGTTCATCCAGGTGTTAGCAAGATGTACCACAGTATCAGAGATTTATACTGGTGGGATGGATTGAAGAAAGATGTTGCTGATTATGTTGCTAAGTGCTTGACGTGTCAGCAAGTGAAAGCCGAACATCAGAAGCCTTCTAGGAAGCTTCAGCCTCTTCCTATTCCCGAGTGGAAGTGGGAAAGGATAGCTATGGATTTTGTGGTCGGTTTACCTCGTTCGAAGGATGGATACGATTCCATCTGGGTGATTGTAGACAGATTGACGAAGTCTGCACATTTCTTGCCTGTGAGAGCCACATATTCAGTTGCTAGATTGGCGAAGTTGTATGTGAAGCATATTGTGTGCCTTCATGGAGTACCTGTGTCCATTGTGTCAGATAGAGGTTCAGTGTTTACTTCTCGTTTTTGGCAGAAGTTGCAAGAAGCGATGGGCACTAGGTTGGATTTCAGTACTGCTTTTCATCCTCAGACAGATGGTCAGTCTGAGAGGATGATCCAGACACTGGAAGATATGTTGAGGATGTGTGTCCTGGATTTGGGAGGTAGCTGGGATGATCATTTGTCGCTTGTTGAATTTGCATATAATAACAGCTACCATAGCAGTATTGATATGGCACCGTATGAGGCATTGTATGGATGGAAGTGTAGATCCCCATTGAGTTGGGATGAGATTGGTGAGAGAGCTTTGACTGGACCAGAGATGGTTCAGGATGCTGCAGAGAAAGTCACCGTGATTAAGCGGAGATTAGAGACCGCAGTTAGCAGACAGAAGAGTTATGCGGATCCTAGACGCAGAAATGTGGAGTTTCAGGTTGGAGATTTTGTTTTTCTGAAGGTATCTCCGATGAAGGGTGTGATGAGATTTGGCAGGAAGGGTAAGTTAGCACCGAGATACATTGGACCGTTTGAGATTCTGGAGAGAATTGGCACTGTTGCATATCGGTTGGATTTGCCTCCGAGTATGTCACAAGTGCATCCAGTATTTCATATCTCGATGTTGAGGAAGTATATCTCAGATCCTTCACACGTGTTGCAGGCCCGACAGTGTGGAAATGAATGAAGATTTGACGTTTGTGGAAGAACCTGTGGCGATCGTTGATTATCAAGTTCGACAGTTGCGATCGAAGCAGATTCCGATGGTCAAGGTTCTGTGGCGTAGCGATAGAGTTGAAGAGCATACGTGGGAGACTGAAGCTGAGATGCGAGCTTCTTACCGTATCTCTTTCCTTCTTGATCTTGTTTTTCTGGAATTCGGGGACGAATTCCTGTAAGGGGGGAAGACTGTAATATCCCGTGTTTTTAAAATAATTTTTACACTGTACCGGGATATGCTAGTGTCAATGATTTTCTGTATTTTATATGATATTTTTACGAGTTGATATGTATTTTAGACCTATTTTAATTACTGTGTTTTATATACAGTGTTTTACGTAAAATTTTCCCGGGACTTTCATTTTCGAGGAAATTTCCACGTAAACAATGTATTATTAATTATTTTAAATGTATTTACGGGTTTGCATGAACTCATACATATTTTTAAATTATTAAATAAAGCCAGTGTGTGTATATTTATTTAATTAGGGTTTATTATTTTCCTAATATTTTATTAAGTATTTAATTGTTTTAATTATTATTTAATTAATTTTATTTGGTATAAATTATTAAAATATTAATATTTTTATGTGTGTGGTGTATATTTGATGTGTGTGATTTAATATTATTTTAATATAAAGTATAAAGTATATATATATATATATATACATTAAAAATCAAAAAAATTTGTAAAATTACCAAACTGCCCCTGACTCCTTCTCCTTCTTCTTTCCCACGCCCGACGCCCGACCACCATCCCCTCACCGCTGCAATTGTCGTTCCTTCACCGTCGGTGTGCCTCTCGGTGAGCCACCGTCGCCTCCAGCCTTTCCCCGCCGCCAGCAGCCCCTTTCCCGACGAGTTTTGGCCGGAATTAGCTTAGGAGGCCGAAAGTCGAGCTACCGCCGTTTCTCCCTCCTCCGACCATCGTTTTCGACACCGCCGGTCTCTTTCTTCTCCTTGAGCTCCGGTGAGTGTTATTCTAGCTTTGGTTTGAGCTAAAATGGTCTAGAATTGCTTAGTTTTCGATTTGTCAAATTCGGCCTATTAGGGTTTTCGATTTTTTTCGAATTGTTCTTGATTGATTCATGCTTAATTCCTTCACAAATGTTGTTCCTAGTAGCTTAATCTACATGTATGAATTTTTGTAGAATTTTTGGAGATTGTTTGGATTTTTTGGGTATTTTTGAATATTTTAATATTATTTTCTAATTTTCGGAAATTAATTATTTAAATTATGAAATTGGAGTTCTTGGATAAATTAGGTGTTGAAATGAATTATAGGAATTTATTTGGAATTTTTATGAATTTCTAAGTATTTATTTTTAATTATTGAAGTTTATGTGATTTTGAGAAATTAGGGTTAAATGTGTTTTTATTTGAAATTAAATGGATAATTGAGTTTAAATATTGATATTATTGATAAATATGTTGAGAAAATTAATTTTGGATAATTGTATAATTTTTGGTGAATTTTTGAAGTAATTTTAGTATATTTATATATATAGGGGTATTTTGGTAATTTTACCCTAAATTGGCTAAAAATGTAATTTAATTGGTTTTAATAGTTATTTAAGGTATAAAAATGATTTCTAAAAATTATTTGGTATTTTTAACTAATTAAAACTATTTTTCGTAAATTATTTTCAATTATATATATAATATACGGTTTTTCTAATAAAATGAGTTTTAATCGGTTTTTATAGTGTTTCAAGGTTAATTATGTAATTTTTACCTATAAAATGTATTTCTGTGATTTAAGGATATTTTCGGTATATCTGGAATTATTCTGTGTTTGTGGACCCCGGTCGGTGGACTGTAGTTTAGAGTCTGACCGTGGGATTTTGATTGTGTTGAGCTTGTATTTCGAAGTGTGTTTCTTTGCAGGGTCGGCTCTACTCTTTTGAGTAGAGAGATGTCCGTTTTATAGGGGAGGTTCTGTCGAATTTTCGATAGAATTCTCGTAAAACGTGATGTCCAGTCGAACCCTAATTCTGTTTCCGTATTTTAATACTCTAGATTGAATTCTAGGACTTCTGTTAGGGTTATTCTGATGTCGATTACTTATTTCTTGTTTAGTTGCGCCGAGACCGAGGGCTAGTGGACCAGGCCCGTCGGACCTGTCTCGTGGAGCGCACTAGGTGAGTTACTATATTATATATATATGCTTAGGATGCATGATTTAGAAAATGCATGTTTTATTTTGACTGAATATGCATAAATAATGTGATTTATATTCAAGTATATTTTTGGTATATTTTTGGTATATAATAAATTATATACATGTTTTATTAATAAAATATATTTAAAATGTTTTTAAATATATTTTTAGTTTAATTCATAATTTGATTGGATTTATTTGACATATATATACTCAAAATATACCTGGTTTATGTTTGGTATATTTTCGGTATATATATGGTTTATATTGTTGTTTCATTTACATTCATGCATCATTTATTGTGAATGAATGATTTATATTATTAATGAAGGATATCTATAGAACGTGCTACCTAGTGGGCAGCACTAGGACCGAGTACGTACCGGTACGCCTATAGCTTTAGGCTATTATACTAACTTATTTGTGGATATTGATTTGATGTGATTATTGATATGTGTGAGATGTGGTTTGGAGGTGTGATTGCTGGAGCTCGGTTGACCAAGTGTCTTGGGGCCAATCACACTGGCAGTCAGACTGCTGGAGCTCGGTTGACTTAGTGTCTCGGGGCCAGTCTACTGTCCAAATGGATTAAGTGGATATATTTGGATTCAGTGAGCCTGTATGGCTAGAGTGTTGTCTAACACTATTATTCTGAGGTTGCGATATTCTAGGGTTCTATATAATCCTTCATAAAAGATGATTTTCAGATAAAATATATAAAAATGATTTTTCTGCATCTGTGTGAATTTGCCTGTATATATACATATTAGATATGTATTATTGACTGTATGCATAGTCATTTAGAGTGTATGTATATATATTATAGTAATTCACTCAGTGAGGTCTGACTCCCCTCCGTTGACTATTTTTCAGGAGAGTCAACTTCCTCAGACCTCAGTAGCAGGTCGATACGCCGGATTTCTTCCGCCCCGGCTTCTTTATGTAAATTGTCTACCTGAGTCTTATTTATTTTATCTAGATACTGCAGTAGTTGTAAATTACAGTATTGGATTTCATGTATTTTGTTTTAAAGGAGATATATTATGTTAAAACTGGATTGTATTAAAGAGATTTTATGTATGAGATAAGATTTTTATTTAAATCCAATGATGAAAATGATATTGTGATATTTCAGATTTTTATTTCCGCTGCATATATATTATATGGTTATTGTTATTGCATGATTTATTTTATATTTAGGCTTGCTATGGGTTCCGGATTCGAAAGAATTCCCGTTCCCTAGCGCCGGT